>JAQJVL010000840.1:0-128180 GCA_035578905.1 Stictocephala bisonia
GTTGACTGGTTAAGAACAATCCTTCAATTAATTTTATTTAAACATATTATACCTTGTTTAGCTCAGGTGAACGATTTTAGAGGTTTTAAAATAAATAGAGTATTAGGCTAGCAGAAGTGAAGAGGAACCGTAATTGTAGCCAAGAAAAGTTGTGCACCAGCGGGCTGATAAAGCGCGCGCCGGCTGACACTAAGGTCAAGCGATATGATAGCGCGCCAACGCTCGACTTCAGAGATCTTGCCAAGTTCTGTTCTCCTAATACTTAACGAACATATTTTAACGTATTTATTAACGCGTTTGTATTTTTAATAATCGTATTCGTATTTATTATAGTTTAAACGTAAAAAAAGATTACGAATTTAAATTAATATTTACTGTAACACCTAAAATACGCAATATAGAAATAATTTAATAATCGTATTTATTATAGTATAATGTAATAAATCGTGTGAGTTGGCAGCACTGAAATATTTTTTTCTGCATCGCGTGAGTTGGTAACACTGTTGTGGAAAAAAAAGTTAGTACATTTTAAGAAAAACAGATTTTTTCTGTGCATCTTTCACATATGGCACCACATCAGCTGATACTAGCAGACGAAAGAGCGCGAAAACGGCGTGACGTCACACCAAAACAACACTGACCTAGGACAACACGGCGTGACGTCACACCAAAACAACACTGACCTAGCCCAACTGACCTTCAAGGTCACCACGTGGCTGATAACAGTTGTAAACAATAGTAAACTTGACCTCAAGGTCAACACGTGGCTGATAACAGATTAGCGGTGACCTTTGACCCTGTCCCGGTAGCGGTCTGGCGTGACGTCACACGCTGCTAGAAACCCCATTCTATACTACTCAAGGATAATAATTATGTTAAAAGACTTATAAATTAAAACTATATTTTAAAATGTAATCTATTTACTATTTATACTAAAAAAATAAGTTTCTTTTTGCATGCCTTCGTCAAGTTATCATAAGAAATATGGAATATTATTTTTAACGGCCAATTTTTCTCCTGACACCTTATACCGTTCTACCACCAGCGTGGAATAGTCCCTTAAATGAATGTGCCTACCTTGTACCTGGTAAATTATGTGACATAATTAAATATTGTAGTCATTCAAATATTAAAACATATTTGGCTTAGCAGTAATTTTACGTGTATAAACATTATTTGACCGTGGTATAACTGTCAATTTTTACCTTTATTAATGATATGAATATCTCCATTTATATTACATAAACTACTAAAAATAATAAAAAGCTAGTTACTTTGAAGAACTAAGTTTTACTTTTTGCATTATTAATGAAGTTTGATCAAACTTACATCACATTAAGAACTTAAAAATATGTTCAATATAAATAAAATAATAATTAAAAAATACAAAACAATTAATGTCGCTCATAGTATTCCTCTCAATTTACGAAATTCAGAGGTTTAAGATAATTATATTATGTGCAAGATATAAGATAATAATTATGTATCTGATATGAAATATAAAAAACAAACAATATTAATAAAACAATTAATGAACAAATTTAGTACAAAAAAGTATTAGACTGGATTTCTTCTTGCACTTAAAATGTTTAATAGAGTAAAAACATTAAAGTATTTTATAGAGAATAAAAATTAAAATTTCTTAAAACTATTTTCAAAGTTTTTAAAAAAAATACGTTTATTTGGATTATTCATATGATTGAGTAATTGTTGTCACTACTGAATGAGATTCAAAACTAATCATGAATAATAATATAAAATTACGTCAATATCGAATAAGTATACAAACTGCATCAAAGCCCTCACATTTTCTCTATGGTTTATAATGTTAATTGTAAAATTTGACTTCATTTCACGTATTAGCATTTGCAATAAAATATTTATCGTAATTATTTTCAATATAATTAAACATTCGGTTTTCCAAACACTTCTTTTTGAGTTCTTTATGGGAAATTGTAAATAATTTAAGTAATCAACATATTGGGAAAAATGTTATATTTTTAAAAGTTATACACAACCATTTAATTAAAAATTAGGAATTCATTTTTATTATTTATGTTACAAATATGAATAATACAACAAATAATATATTGCATTAAAACAAATATTGAGTAAATGAAAACATATTTTAAGTCCATAGGCGGTTTATTTAGTTTTCACTTTATGTAAAATAATGAAACAGTTTGTGTAAAATTCTTTCTTTATAACAATTCATGATAAATACTTTAGATTATTTCAATCATACTAATTTTTATACACTACACTGTACTGCATTCACGTGATTTTTTATTTAAGTAATATATCAAATATTGCTCATTTACAAAAATACCTTAAATTTAATTCGGGAGTAATGTGTCTAACATTTTATACTATGGTAATAAGGCTTAAAACATAATCATAGTTTTAGCGTTATAGTACAAATGTATACTACTGCATGTATTGTTATATCATTGAAGGGCTTAGCCAAGGCTTGATGCTGGAATCTAAACTGCGCACAAATGCGGTTTGGTGACTTGCCAAAAGTCAGTTTTATCTGCCAGCCTTCCCTCGCTAATCTGGTATAGTCACCCAAACTGAAAAGCACGTAGGGTGGGTACTGTGGGAGAGACGGTGAACTTCTTCTATTACAGTTTATCTCAAGTGGGAGAGTGCTTTAAGATTTAGTCAACTCTCCTTTTAAATTTACATGAACTTCAATGACTATTTTATTATTTATTTAGACTGATTTTAATGATATCTGTCGTAATTAATTATTTGGGTTTTATTAAAAAAATATCTATGTATAGTATATTGTCTCATAACGATATTGTAAAGGAATAGTACTATTTCTTTAGTTTTAATTGTAATATAACTTTACGTTCGTTTCTGCTGTTTTATTTATTGTAACTTTTAAAAATATATACAATTTCCATTTTTTATTTTTTATAAGAGTTTAGATTAACCTCTATTTCCCTCCGACCTACCAACTGGTCAATTACACTGACCTGTTGAACTATCCAGTCTGAAAAATAGCATTTAGGGCCAGAACCTCAACGCTTGGAAGTTTGACTAAGCTGGTTGTGTGCGAGTTCAGTAACATACTAACAAATTATATTTTTATTTTATCAACCTTATAATTTTGCCATAATATTTATCAAATCAATCTAAATAGTGCAGCCTATTTTCAAGTTTATTACATGTGCATCGCATAATTTAAAAGGACAAGGAAACAATTAGATCTCTTTTGCATAACGTATATTGCGGAATTCTTGAACCAATAAATAGTGTTATAAAAGGTAATATGACTGTTGGTTGGCAATAGTGAGAGTCAAAAAAAATATCATACTTTTTGACATATATTATATTTCTACTCTAAACATAAAAAGTCAGCTCCTTTGCATATCATTTCAAAATATCGTAACACATACCTTAGCTATATCTAAAATAATGTAAACATCCTAGAATATCTGTATTTTTGTGTAAATAATATGTATACCTACAGATGTAATAATATGTATAATTGGTCGGTAGCGTAGTTGGTTTAATCCCAGCTTCATGTGCTAAAGGTTCTCAGTTCGATCCCAATCAGAGTCAATACATTTTGAGAAGGATCAGCTGATAACCACCGGCTGTTCATTTGTCATTGGGCTATTAATTAATGACACTTTCTAAGGAATAGTCGGCCTTAGTTTGTAACAATGACTACATTCGCTCATATACACTCATCACACTCATTCGAAATCCATATTCGCCCATATCTTGACGATCAGCGTCTTATGAATAAATAAAAATAAATAAATAAAAATAAAATAAATAAACAGTAAATGATTAAGTATAAGAGTCAGGTTTAACAGTCATGTTGTTAAAAATCTATCTCCACAACACTGAAAATATAAAGTTTAATTTAATATTGTAATTATTAGTCAATTTAAATACAAAACAATAAATTTACTGTAAGGTTATTACGTTTTTTTCAAAATAAGACCTCGGACAAAATCATTACCAAAACACACGTGTCTTATCATTTATTAGTTGATAATCTTTTTATATATTAACATTATATTTCTTTTGGATGAATTTTGTGTGGAACTGTACCTTGCAGTTCAATGCCCTGGAGGGGAACTGTGGTGGGAGAAGTAAACTCACTATCCCTTCTACATGTTTAATTATATTTTGTGTGGAACTGTACCTTGTAGTTCAATGCCCTGGAGGGGAACTGTGGTGGGAGAAGTAAACTAACTATCCCTTCTACATGTTTAATTATATTTTGTGTGGAACTGTACCTTGCAGTTCAATGCCCTGGAGGGGAACTGTGGTGGGAGAAGTAAACTCACTATCCCTTCTACATGTTTAATTATATTTTGTGTGGAACTGTACCTTGTAGTTCAATGCCCTGGAGGGGAACTGTGGTGGGAGAAGTAAACTAACTATCCCTTCTACAGGTTTAATTATATTTTGTGTGGAACTGTACCTTGTAGTTCATTGCCCTGGAGGGGAACTGTGGTGGGAGAAGTAAACTCACTATCCCTTCTACATGTTTAATTATATTTTGTGTGGAACTGTACCTTGTAGTTCATTGCTCTGGAGGGGAACTGTACCTTGCAGTTCATTGTCCTGGAGGGGAACTGTGGTGGGAGAAGTAAACTCACTATCCCTTCTACATGTTTAATTATATTTTGTGTGGAACAGTACCTTGTAGTTCATTGCTCTGGAGGGGAACTGTGGTGGGAGAAGTAAACTCACTATCCCTTCTACAGGTTTAATTATATTTTGTGTGGAACTGTACCTTGTAGTTCATTGCCCTGGAGGGGAACTGTGGTGGGAGAAGTAAACTCACTATCCCTTCTACATGTTTAATTATATTTTGTGTGGAACAGTACCTTGTAGTTCATTGCCCTGGAGGGGAACTGTGGTGGGAGAAGTAAACTCACTATCCCTTCTACAGGTTTAATTATATTTTGTGTGGAACTGTACCTTGTAGTTCATTGCCCTGGAGGGGAACTGTGGTGGGAGAAGTAAACTCACTATCCCTTCTACATGTTTAATTATATTTTGTGTGGAACAGTACCTTGTAGTTCATTGCTCTGGAGGGGAACTGTACCTTGCAGTTCATTGCCCTGGAGGGGAACTGTGGTGGGAGAAGTAAACTCACTATCCCTTCTACATGTTTAATTATATTTTGTGTGGAACTGTACCTTGTAGTTCAATGCCCTGGAGGGGAACTGTGGTGGGAGAAGTAAACTCACTATCCCTTCTACATGTTTAATTATATTTTGTGTGGAACTGTACCTTGCAGTTCAATGCCCTGGAGGGGAACTGTGGTGGGAGAAGTAAACTCACTATCCCTTCTACATGTTTAATTATATTTTGTGTGGAACTGTACCTTGTAGTTCAATGCCCTGGAGGGGAACTGTGGTGGGAGAAGTAAACTAACTATCCCTTCTACAGGTTTAATTATATTTTGTGTGGAACTGTACCTTGTAGTTCATTGCCCTGGAGGGGAACTGTACCTTGTAGTTCATTGCCCTGGAGGGGAACTGTACCTTGCAGTTCAATGCCCTGGAGGGGAACTGTGGTGGGAGAAGTAAACTACTATCCCTTTTACAGGTTTAATTAACTTGAATATGTATAACTTTCACTGAGTTTGAATTATTTTCAATTGAGAATTGTTTAGCTGTAAATATTAACGTGGTAGTCGTTACTGAAGGGATGGGGTGGTAATTTATCTGTAATGAAATCACGTGGGTACCCTGTGGGGTATGACATTTGGGGATTAAACAGTCTCAGGCTTCAATCGAGCGATGTAACATTAATCCATTATGGAGGAGAAAATAAAAAAAATATTTTTGAATAGTAAAATATAGTTCTATTAACCTATTGTAATAATAATTAGTTGATGAGTTGTAGTAAAAAAACATCTTAATGAAAAAATATTTATATGATTTTAAAAATATACTTGTAGTTTTTCATCGATTAGCATACTATATTTATTTTCGTTTATACGTGTACTCTTTTTTTAAAATACGAATTAAATGACATAGTTACTTTTACAAGATAAATTATAAGAAATTAACTGTTAAGATATTGTTACAATTTATTTGCATTATATATTGGTTATTTATGATCAAACTTATAATTTTCAATTTTCTATATCCAATCCATCCAAAATTACCATTTTTTTTTAAGGTGTTTATATATATATATATATATAAGTTCAATACTATAAATGAAATTGCATACAAAAGTCAAGTCTACCAGTGTTTCCCCTTGACCACATACATTCATACTTTGTTATCGATTCAGAGTGGAAAACAACTACAATCTACAAACTTTATTATTGATTATATTAAAATGAATATCAATATAAATAAAATAAAATTAATTAAAATATATTTAGAAGATAATAGGTATGATGAAATTTTTTTCCAATATAACAAAAGAAATATTTTATAGCATTTTGAAGGTAACTGTAACTAATTTTTTCTTACAAACAGTATAGAGTAAAATTAATTGTTACATATCATACATGTATCAATTTAAAAATATATTATGAACCAAAATACTGAAGACTATCATCCCAATATTGATGCGTGAAATGTCATTTAAATTTTTCATATAAGGCACATTGTCAGTATAATGTGCCTTATTTGATACATTCATATCTGTTATGTGTGGCACCTTAGAGTACGATGTGCATTATATGATACATTCCTGTCTGTTATGTGTGGCACTTTAAAATACGATATGCCTTTTATGAAATATTCCTTTATGTTATGTGTGGCACTTTAAAGTATGATGTGTCTTATATGATACATTTCTGTCTGTTATGGGTGGCACTTTAGAGTACGATGTGCCCCATACAACACAAGCCTGTTCCTTATGCGTGGCTCTGCAGAGTGCAATGTGCCTTATATGATACATTTATGTCTGTTATGTGTGGCACTTTTGAGTACAATGTGCTTCATATGATACATTTCAGTCTGTTACTTGTGGCACTTTAGAATACGATGTACCCCATACAACACATGCATGTTCCTTACGTGTGGCTTTGCAGTATACAATTTGTAAAACTATATTATAATGGCAGATGAAATAATCAGTTAATTTATTATGGGCGTTTAATTATTAGCACTTTTAACTTCTATAAGTTAGTTGGTAAACAATAATTTATCTTCTTGATAGGCCTTTTAGCCCATTATCAAAAGGTGTTCTTGTATTAGCAATCTCTGTAATTTTACGATTGATATTCTGTCTATATTTTTTGTTATAGATGCACATGTCAATCATCTCACGATTTTATTCTATTTATTTTAATATTTATCACTATCAAACGCTCCTAAATGTGTAACGTAAGATATGTTAGAATTCCATATTTTAATTATCTGGCCCACATATAAGTTGTTATCAATGATCATAGGTAGGTATTTTGAATAGAAAGCAATAAACAGCACCACTCTCTGTAATATGCTATGGTTATGAAAGAAAACTGAGATCGTATTATTAACCAATTACAGAAGAGATAGCTAATCATTATATTTAACTGAGATCGTATTATTAATCAATTACAGAAGAGATAGCTAATCATTAAATTTAACTGAGATCGTATTATTAACCAATTACAGAAGAGATAGCTAATCAATTACAAAAGAGATAGCTAATCATTATATTTAACTGAGATCGTATTATTAACCAATGACAGAAGAGATAGCTAATCAATTACAGAAGAGATAGCTAATCATTATATTTAACTGAGATCGTATTATTAATCAATTACAGAAGAGATAGCTAATCATTATATTTAACTTAGATCGTATTATTAACCAATTACAGAAGATATAGCTAATCATCATATTTAACTGAGATCGTATTACTAACCAATTTCAGAAGAGATAGCTAATCATTATATTTAACTAAGATCGTATTATTAACCAATGACAGAAGAGATAGCTAATAAATTACAGAAGAGATAGCTAATCATTATATTTAACTGAGATCGTATTATTAATCAATTACAGAAGAGATAGCTAATCATTATATTTAACTGAGATCGTATTATTAACCAATTACAGAAGAGATAGCTAATCATCATATTTAACTGAGATCGTATTATTAAGCAATGACAGAAGAGATAGCTAATCAATTACAGAAGAGATAGCTAATCATTATATTTAACTGAGATCGTATTATTAATCAATTACAGAAGAGATAGCTAATCATTATATTTAACTGAGATCGTATTATTAACCAATTACAGAAGAGATAGCTAATCAATTACAGAAGAGATAGCTAATCATTATATTTAACTGAGATCGTATTATTAACCAATGACAGAAGAGATAGCTAATCAATTACAGAAGAGATAGCTAATCATTATATTTAACTGAGATCGTATTATTAACCAATGACAGAAGAGATAGCTAATAAATTACAGAAGAGATAGCTAATCATCATATTTAACTGAGATCGTATTATTAATCAATTACAGAAGAGATAGCTAATCATTATATTTAACTGAGATCGTATTATTAACCAATTACAGAAGAGATAGCTAATCTATATATTTAACTGAGATCGTATTATTAACCAATTACAGAAGAGATAGCTAATCATTATATTTAACCACTTTTACTTTAACCTTAATTTTTTTATATAAAAACAGTTTGAATTATGGGTAAATAGTAAAATATAGTTTTGTTATGCTCCAGATGTCACTGTACGTTTAGTAAATGCTAACAAAACTTGAAAAAATAAACATTGGGTTTCAAACTCATGAATTGTGGATCATTTCCAATAATATTAAATTATATATATATATATATATATATATATATATATATATATATATATATATATATATATCGAGTAGTAACTATTTAAAAAATAATTTTTAATGAGTTATTTTTAATGTTCACTACGAATAACTTTTCAAATTCTACCCACAATCCATTAACACGGCCCTAAATAATTCATGATATTGACTGTCTACTCGATTCGGTTGTTTAATCCCCTAATTTCACACCCCCATGATACCCCCTCGTGATTGCATTATAGACAGATAACTACATCAGTGGCTAATTACTGGACATTACGTAGGCCTACGTCATGTTGATGCTGGATGACTACATACCTCTCATTAGATTATATACCTACTACAATCTAATAATTCATTTGTTGACAAATATTGTTAAGTAAATTATGTAAAAACTATAAAGTGTTAATTTTGACATGTTGAGGCCGAGCTATTTATTGACTGTACTAACGAAAATAATATATATATTTCTATACTAAATACGTAGTTAATGTTTGCCATCAACAAACATATTGATAGAAGTCATACTTCAAAATAAGTAGCCAATGTAAGTTTATAAAGATGATTATACTGAACTTTGAAGGAATAAATGGCATTTAACACAATAAGTACATGATTTAACATAATTATGATACCAAACAATATATTTCACAGGAATAGTTCATGAAGTTAAAATAAATTGTGATATTCTTATTTTACCAGGCAAAGTTGGGGTTAAGCTGCCCTGTATATTTTATTTTTATATTTAGATATACAAGTTTAAAAATGGAATACACATTTATGATGGCTTAATGAACGTACAAATAATATTTAAATTAAATGTTTTAGTAATAACAAAAATTAACGTATGTATGGAGAATTTAACTGTACAAAATGTAAAAAAATCATGAAATATTAATTTGGTATGGATGATTACAGTTTTCTAGTAGTGAATACAAATAAACATACAGCCTGGTTGCACAAACTTAGACATATATGCCGTCCTCACTATATAAATTACCAAAATGTTTGGAAACACTTACTTGAAATGCAAATCTTGTTAAATTGTATCAACTCAGATTCTAATTTAGACGTTTTGTGCGATGTATCTAGTCTCTAAATAATAGATATGGGGTGAACTACTTACTGGGTGAATAGTATTCAAAATATAGTAATGGAGATTCAAAATATTACATTACCAAGGACCAAATTTCCACACTTCTAGTAACAGGTGTTTCAGTGTAATTTGTAACTCATTTCTTGTAAACAAATACGAATACTTATGAAAAATATAAATTCGTAACGAGATACAAAAAAATATTAAGGTTTGTAAATATACTACTTAATCTTCTTACAAATGACAAAAAATATTGTCTTAAGTAAAAATGTATCTTTAGTTTTAGAAACATAACTTTATTTACAATAATTGTTTATCATTTAAACATATAGCTGTTTTTATCACCTTGTTTTACAAAGTCATCTCTTATCTTTTTCAAGAAAAACTTCACAGGCCTGTATAGTAAATAAAGTCTCACACTGCACTATATATTGATTACATTGGGGGGGGGGGTTGAACATTTCAGTAATGACATCTGGGGGGTTATTAAGATCCCCCCCTCTCATGTTTAATGAGGTGTGAAATTATTAGATTAAAGTACCAAATGGGGTGGACATTAAATTGAATAAATGGCCTTAGCACTTGTCAATAGATTGTTCGGTGCGTTTGCAAAGACTGTCATAAAATTAATAGTATTATTTGTATAGATTGTTTCTAATAGTTTTATAAGGTAATAATATAATGTAATAAATTAGCACTCAACATTAATTAATTGATAGCCAACATATCACAAATACTGTATGGATCTGTGCGAGGAACTAAGCCAGATAGAGTGAGTGGGTGAACCAGTATAGTAGAAGGTGAATATTACTGATAAATCGTCCAGTCTTTGTCTGATTCGAACCATTGCAAACTAACCAGTGGACAAAGACTTGGCACCTTTCACCGGCTCGTCCCACTCTTACATAACTTTTCTAAACTCATGTTACAATTCAGCAGAATATTCGAATAACATTTACCTACATCGCAAACAAGAGAATTTATTCCACCAACTCAAAATGTACGATGATATTTACGTTTAAGTAATTGAAGATTTTAGCTTAAACTAAGAGAGTGTGTAACTGTTGATTCACGTGAAATTTGCAAACAAATATTCAACACTTGCTTGGCCGATTAATGAAGACCAGATAACCCCCCACTCCCAAAAAAAAGTAATGGGCTCACATTAAGTATGTAATCCGTATTATGTACTTAAACTCTGAAATCACATGTCTGATCATTTGCCATTCAACACGTTAAATGCCCAGTAGTTATATCTTTTCACACCCGTGCGAAAAAGACTCAACATAGTCTATTCCCTGCAAGTAACGTTTATTCCACCAATTTTGGCCTTAGTGTCTGCTCCTTAAAACTTGTTTCGTCCATCAAACATATCTCAAATAAATACGCAGTCAGTTTTCGGCAAAACCCCTTTTGATATTAACTGGGAAGCTAGTCGAAGAGGTGATTTTCTAGATTAGGTTACCCTACAAAATGTGGTATATCTTTAGATATGGGGATGTTAGGATTATATTGGATAGTTTAAAACTCTCTCAGAAGTGCCTCTTTGCGTCTTATATCCGAAAGATGTTGCACAGGACTAGAAGCCATGGTGTAAGGGTTGTATTGAGAGTATCGCAATTGGGGATGATAATTATTTCCGCAGAACTCTTTAAGCTGTATTTGTTCCCTGCGTGGTTTACAATTTAGGAAATAAACTATCACTTGTACGATTTCCCACAAGTCAGCTGCCAACAAAAAAGTTAAAGAAGATTTACATTTTTAAGTAAATACGTATATATTGAATGGAAAATTAAGTCATTTAACCTATAAACCTTTGATATCAATACAGTTATTGGAGAGCCAAAATACCTAAGGTTCTTTAAATCTTATAATTGCACTTTAATAACTAATTAAGACTACAACAAATTCAAAAAAACGTAAAGAAAATACAATTATAAGGTTAACTAACTGTGAATTAATCGAAGAATACACCAGTTGATTATACTAATCAAAGACTAATGGATTGGGAGCTACTGGCCGTGTTGTCTGCGGATCCGTACTTTGAGACAGAACAGAGTTAGTACTAGATCGATTCCTGGCTTTGATTAGTATTAAGGAATTACTAATATTCCTGGATTTGTTTATATTAGTAATTTTTATCTTGTACTGTACACGCTCCCCTCCTTACTATGTCTGAATAAGCTCCCCGCACAGATCAACAGTCCATGTGGAAAGAACAGAGTAATATTGGCCTCCTAGTTTTAAAAAAAGGTATACGAATTTCTTTAAGTACTAATTAGTACTACATTTATTGGTTATTTATGAATACTGTTAAATATATACTGACTTTTATTGAAAATAAATGTTTTTATTGAAAATAGAGTGTGTATAGCAGAATTCTACAAAACTAGCCTATAGGTGGTTTACACTCTTATATAGGCTGGAACAATATATTTGTTTACAATATTTTGTTTTAGTTTTGTTGGTATTATGGTGAATTATTGCATTTTGTAGTATTTGTTTAATCGTTTTACTCGTTTATTTTAACGTTATTAAACCAAAATTAGCAGGTCCATTGATAACTGAAGGGTTTTTATCGTTAAATGCTGCATAATAGTCTAAATGTCTAATTAAAAGTCTAATTACATACTGTATTTCTAAAATATAACACAAATTATCAACTTAATGAAAACGGTAAAACGTAATCATTAAAACATTTCTTTTAATCAACGTTAATACCAGACTGTAGAGTGTAAAAATGTTTAACACCAGGCTGTAAATCTGCTGTGCTGAATATTTTTCAATTCAAATACATCATTCTATAGTTTATGTTAGGAAATACAATTTACACTGCATAATTTTTAAATTAATTAATTATAGTTGTATATTTAATAGAGTTTTTATTTTAAAAATTATTGAGGAGTTAGAAAAATTTTAATTTTAAATAAAGTTCATTCGAAATCAATGAATAATTTACGTAATCCAAACATATTCTGATTAGTGTTGTTAATGCATTAGAATTGTCCACTATCACTGAACCAGTAAGGGGCGAGTTGAACGAGTATAGACGTTTTCATAAAAGTCTAATTTACGCTTTCTCGATCCTTTATACTGTTTTATTGTTGGACGGTATAATGTACACACAAAACATTTTAGGACACTTTTAATATAATACGTTTATCAATATTTCAAAAAGATCGAGAAAGAATACATTAGTATTTTGAATAAAATAATACAAAGTAATAGCACTACAAATAAAAATTATTTCAAAGCTTAACCTTCCTGTTGTTATTGATTTTTACATTCTTTAAAAATAACTGTTCATATTTTATGAATAACTTATTGCTTAATAAATCAAACAAATTAACACAATTTTAAACATAAGCATATAAATAGATTGTATTATAATATCACTAAACAGTGGTATTGGCAACCACACTCCATACACATACGAATGTATTATGCCAACCAACCACGCATACATGCACGGTGGTATATGTATGTGACGTCACCTTCTCATATAAGTATATCGACATTGTCTTCTACAATAAATGTATAGGTCAATTAATATTGACGTTATTAATTGACGTCATAAACAGTGTTGAAACGTAACTGACTTAGTTTTTAGCACTAAAAACACACAGAAAGGTATTTGTGGTGTATGGCTACAGGTTTTTTCTTTTTAAAATTTCGAGAGTTTTTAATTGATTTTAATTGACATAAATCTTATATATCGGCACATACATAAGCTCGACATGTTAAGAACCTAATATTACTGTACTGAACATTTATTAAAGGCTTTTTAAGAATCCTTTAGGCTAAGTTAAATGATGTCGTAGGTTAATGGTTAGAAAAGCTCACCCCACTAATGGCTAGCAATTATCCCGGCCAGATAATGACCCTCACGTTTTGAACACCTAATTACATAGTTACTTTTAACTGTTATTAATGTTTTGCCACAACATAGTAAATTCAATTATCCACATAAATTTTTCAATTGGATTTTTGTTTCGAGTTTATATGGTGTTGTTTACTCTGTTACATAGGCCTACTTAAAGTTTTCGCTTATTTTAAATATTAATCTAATTCTTGAGAAAATAAACATAATTTAATTCTAAATGCACAATAGTAATAATTCTTACAACCACAAAGACAAAATAATGCGTTATAAAAAAAACTGAAAACGTAAGGGAATTTAACATTCCATTTTATCATTATTGAATTACATATTGTATTGATTGTTTTTATTCATTCTTACTAAAGGTGTATATGTTAGTTGCTTGATATAAAATTATTTTAAAATTATATTAAATGTATGTCCAAACAGATTAAACTGAAGTGATATTTAAAATTTGGGATTAATGAAACAAAATAAACTTAGAAGTGTAATAATTTAATTTTCTACAATAAATAATTTTATTTAAATGTTCTGAATAGAGTCTTAGAGTAGGTTCAGTTAAGATTTTCAAATAAAATAAAACAGAATAAGAACTGCGTGCAGGTATTTTATATGCACAAGCGACTGTCTATCTTTGATTTTTCAAACCTTTACGATATCAATGATAAGAATCACGTGGATATTAAGGTTTGAAAACAACATAATTCGGACTAACAACCATTGATGGTAAAGTTGTTTATTTTGTCAGATGAAAAATTCTTTATATTGTTCATAATATTTCATTAAGAATGTTGTTAATTTTATATCATGGTTTAGCATAGAACATTAAAAAGACTACTAAAGTTAAAAAATATATTGGCAATGTAGTTAGTGTTTACTTTTTGTTACTTTTTTTATATCTTCATAACAGTTTCTCAATCAGCATACTGTCATTAAATATAAAATAACGTTACACAACATACTTTTATTATAATGCAAATACAAATATTATAATTTACATAAATTATAATTTTTCTAATTACCATTGCGAATATCTCTGGTTTGATAAATGTAAACATGAATTAATAAAATCAATCATCATATTGCTGTTTTACATTTTTTATTTATATTGTAATATAAAAATTATGTGTCATGTGATAATCACTTTTTTAATAATACCTTGCTTTTCTTTTATGGTTAATATGAATAAACTAAAAAAATATTCAGTTTTATTATTACTAATGCCTGTATTCTATAGAATATATTAAAATATGTACATTTGGGATAGCTACCAACGAATTTTTAATACTATTAAATAAAAATTATAGTAGGACAATGTAGTTGAAAATATCTTACTCTTAACATATAATATGATGTTTTTTCTCTTGCTTTTTTTTAAATTAGAACTTAGACGAAAATTTTTAAAAGAAAATAAATCTTACGATATTTATTATGACAATAATATATTTCTAGATCATTATTGTATTCAACATCATTCTTAAAGTTTAAATAAAAATGTATTCGTAATGTTTTCCCAATACATTCCAGAAGGACTATTGATGTTTTTTGAAGATTATTTAGAACTTTGATTTTTATAAAAAATATAACACATTCTGCTTTGTATTATGTTACTTTGAACTTGTATTAAATAAACGTACACTATTTACATAGGAACAATGTTAATGTTTAAAAATAACAATATATTGAATCGTAATACAATATTTTTAATAAAATATCGTCAATTTGTTGTCATAACTGCTACAATGCTGGTTAGTACACGGACTATACACATGATCTACCTGCAACAAGAATTACACAACCACAAGCAGGATGTAAACCTCTGCAGTAATTAGTGGTCTGTACCACTGCACTGGTGTTATAGGTATTATTAGTAGCCATTTATTATTTTAAAAAGTAGTAAGTGGTTAAACTTTGAAAATATGAAGAATAAAATTATATACAATATAATGTAGTTGAAAATGAATAATATGCATACAATTATGATTATTTAATTAAGCAAATAGGTTTAAGATTTGTTATTTAAACTGTTAACATAGCCAACGCTATTACAATTACTGATAGTTACAGACTTTAATGAACGCCACATAACCCTTCTTGCCTAACCCTGGTTTGCAGGCGTTTTAAAGGCATGATAATAATGCCTTTATTAAGTATTTTCTATATAAGGATTTTTTACAGATAGTAACACTTGATTAAGTGAATACAGTGTTTAACAAATCCCTGATTGTTATTTAATTAGTTTGTGAAAGTCTACCTTGTACAACTTTACCACTAATTTTTACCTGAACATTTTTATATTTATTTTTTCATATCATGTCGTGAAAAAACTCCGTAGTCTACTGTGATAAAGAAAACGTCACTTTATTATGACAATTTAATATTATAATATTACTTTAAAATAACTTACTGTGTTTATCAAGGAATATTACGTGAACATTTCAGTTACACAGAAACATATAACAAGGGTTTACAGTTGAAATACACATAAAGTGCTTTATATGACTTTAGAATAAAACCGTTTTTACATTTATATAATATACAACTCTGTAAAATATTAGATTGTGTTTAATTTTAAGTGTGCACTACATAAATTCGTTAGCTCACATATGTTAGCTCACATAATAAACATAAAAACGCCTTCAATATTTTAGATACTACATATGTCGCATGGCTGTAAGCAAGACGAATCTGCGTTCGTTCTAGTCTGCAACTATCAGTAGTAGTATAGTGATAATTTAAATGTATATTAAGGGGGATTTAACCATTTTTATATACCTCATACACTTTGCAACTTACAGACTTCCTATGTGGTGTGTTTTCATTTTTGCTTTACATAAAACACAGTTATACTCTTCAATGATGGTTACAATAGAAAAACCATTACTCAAAAAAGCAATATTATTTTTACTACTCTTCTAAATTCACATCATTACATGCTCTTTAAATTGTTTTATTTCAAATATAAAGTTTTTAAATCATTATTAGCTTTAAATGTGATTTTTTTCATTAGATTATGACCGACAAATTATTTTAGTGATTAGTAATTTATTGCTTCATAAAATGTTACAGTATTTTAAAAGACTATAAACTAAAAGTTGAATACAATATATATATATATATATATATATATATATATATATATATATATGGTTTGTTTGGATAAGTTACGACTAATTATCAAGTATAAATACTATACAATTGGAAAATATACCCATCAGACATGCACTAATAACTTCATTTGTCCACAAACTTATTAGGCTATATGCTAAAAAATCTTGCTGACTGTTTGTAAAGATACAATATACCTATTATCACCACTGATAATATCATTTATATTGCACAAATGAGGAGAAAATAATGTTGCACATCGGTTAAACAAGTTTTATACAACTATTTTTTAATACATAATATTAAAAAATTTACTACGAAACAATAATTATAACGATAAAAATAATGTATTTGTCGTGGCCTTGAATTATATGAATATATATTTTTTTCAAGAACTATGAATCATCGATAAAAAATAAAGGTTTAATCTATATATTCAAGACTAAACTGTAAAAAAATGAACATTGGAAATTCTAAAGCCTGTATTAACATACTATTATAGTGATCCATATTATATTTTAAACAATTAAAAGTGCTGAATTTCAACCAAACTATAAATCTTTGCATTGTTTTATCTCAATTGAGCGAACTTTTATTTAATTAATGATTTTACACATTGAAAGATATTAAAGAGCAATTAACAAATGTAATCAAGCAACGTAAGATATTTTAATCACTATTTATAGAGTGTTATTTTAATGGTAAATTTAAATTAATATCGTATTTTTCTTTACTATGACTAAATTGTTAAGTATAATCAAATATTGGTTACGTTATGTTCAATGTATATGTGGTAATATGAAATTGCGTATGGTTTGTTGTCACCTAACATTTGTTAATCTAAAAACTTAAAAGCTGTGATGTTTATTCCGAAATAAAGGCCAAGAGTCATGTGATATTAAAAAAAAATACAAATTGATATTCTTTCACAATACTAAATAAATCCTTAAAACATTTAATACCTGGTTAACTGATACTATGTATGCTAGATAATCCCCTGGTAAAAAAAGCCCATGGAGAACTTTATAACTTTGTAATCCATTGTTTGGATGGACTCCCCACAATCCCCACAGTAAATATATAAATATATTGAAAATAACAATAATATTGAGTAGTGTAAGGGAGATGGAGTTCCCCAATGGGAGATTCTCGGTATAATATATAATTACATTTCCGTCTAATCTAATCTAATGCGATTACGTTAGATAATCAGATTAGATTCAGACCTCGAGTGTAATTGTAGGCATACTTCGTATCATGAGGTCAAGTGTACAGTAAAACTTGATTATTTATATAAAAATTTTGAGATTTTGAAATCAATTCTAACAATACATATTTTTTTACTAATGTACCGTTTCTTTGACAGGTGCATTTTGGTTCTTCTTTTCGATCGTTTGCCAGGCTGCCTCAGATTGTGCTTGCTATTCACTGGTTTTGACGTTTGAAAAGGTTGTTCGTATTTCGCCTCCGACCTTTAAAGTTTCTAGATGTACGACTAAGTTCTAATTTAACATCAGGGTCTTCGAGAAGGACTTGTTCCCTAGCCTGCCCCCGGCGTTACATCTGTCATTTCGACTGTGCAGGCCTGACTTGGGGATGAAGTAATAGAGCCAAATGAGTGCCTCCGCTGGCCTCCTTATATCTTTGGGAGCAACTCTTCTGTCCTCAGGGTTTTTAAAATTTTCCCTAGAGCAGTTTTTAAGGCCTAAGAACTGACTATGAACTTATTAAAAAATTTTCTTCACCACAGCCAAACGATTGTAATTAGGCCATATTTATTTTAAAATATATATATTTATAATTTTATTGTTGTTACTTTTTTTGTTTTAGAGTTTTATATTCCTGTTGTAAATTTTTTTAGACATTTATTTATTTTTTTTAAATTATTTTTTACTGATAACTTTTATTTGTTATCTCTATTATTTTAGGCCTAGTTATTATTTTTTAAGCGTTTATTGTTTAATAAATAGGGATAAAACAGTACCATCCTCTATTTATTTTCTTAATTTAAACATTTCAGCGAAAGGTGATTTTATAACGTTTTTAAATCATTTCAATTCGGAGCTTCCTAGGAATGCTGGCTGACTTACTGGCCTTGGTGGAATCATGGAATATGGGCTAAATGCCTGATGATTTGTTTTGTAAAAATTTGCAATGTAAATATTCTCATATTGTTTTTTGAGATTTAAATTTTTCTCACTGTTTTAGGTTTTATAATTTTAGCAGTTTTTGTATGATAAAATCAGTTTACTTAATATAATGAAAAATTTACTGTATGGTTAACACTAAATGCTAAAAAAAGTCACAAAAATTTATAAAATAGTTTTACGGTAAATATTTACCTTTTTACTGATATTTATATGAACAGAGTCCATAATCACGAGTCCTTCTATAGGAGTACTAGAAATGCATGTATTATAAACATGCATTAAATTACAAAATCATTGGTGTACCTAAATCAAAAATAATAGTTATTTCTATTAATAAATTTTAAAACTTCTAATCCCATGATTCAGTAAGTATTTGAAGAAACGTATTTAAAAAAAGTTATAGCAAAAGTAAAAGAGGAATTTTTACTTTAAAAAACTACTCAAAGTATACAAATAACAATTTTATCCTTGTTTTTTTTCGTACAAATTTAGTACCTAATATGTTTTTATGAATTTTAATGAATCTCTAAATTAGTTAACTATTAAAACGATAGTTAAATTATTTTGAACATTATATCAATTATAATATGTTTAAGATTTAACTGTGTCTTTATTTACGAAAATAATCTGATAAACTCTTTACAAAACAAAGATTTTTTGTTTTAAAATTTAGTAAAATTATTTTCCAAAATATTACAATTAAAGTTACCAGCTACAGACAAAATCAGAACATACTTTTTTTACGCCTGAACGTTTTCTTAGTAAGTATGGCTACGATTTCTAAATTAATAAGAACTGTTCAGTGTTTCTAAATTGCTTCTTATTACATATTTACAAAATTTGCCTAATATGACATCCTCCGAAATAAGTAAGTTAATGAGTGAGTACTATTTATATTTAATAGGGATATAAAGTGCATTTTCCCCTGCACCATATTATAATTTGACTTTAAATAACACAAGGGCTTTCACAGTGATGTCGTGATGTAAAAAAATTGTGTTTTATTGTTATTTACTGCCTATGGTGAGATTTGTGATAGATATAATACAAATATAAATCGTTCCCTTATAAGTATTTCTGCTATTAAAATGAGGAATAGAAAATCATAGATTTAAAACTGTTTGATCTTTTACTTGGACAAGTACGGATTATCACAACCAATACAGAATTCACAGCAGTTCCTGCTGGAAAATCACAGTTTAGTTGGATTATTATTGTGTAACGTTATTGATGCATTACAGTCGTCCTCGTTACATTGTTAATGAGTGGTATTGTTTTGTTACTCGTCATAATTCAGTTAAAGGTCAATTCATAATTTATGACTGACATATCGGATGTTGCAAACATGTAATTTGGCCAAAACTGAAAGCCCTATATGATATAAATATTATGTTCGGGTACTACGTTACCCTTCAAAGTAATATATAGAATATTTGCATAATATTTATGATAAAGAAACACCAAATAATGGATTACATGAACATACTAAAAAAAATAATAATTACAAAAAGGCTATTCTTATACATACTGGTAATATCTTAATTAGCCTCTTACACAAGCTATATATATATATATATATATATATATATATATATATATATATATATATATATATATATATATCAATTTATTATAGAATAGGTACAACATTTCAATCAATCTTTAAAATATTATGCTTATCATTTCAGATACACTTTTACATTTCTTAAACAACTGGAATTAACATTCTACTATCCTTTCATAACAATTACCCAGTTGATGTATTTTAGTGTTAAAAGTAAGACAAGAGCAGGACAGGTGGTTGACATCTGTTTAAACTGTTTGTTTGTTTTATAAACAATTGACACGTTATGTATGAACAAATGTACAATATGTTATTTACTATGAAATAGGTACAAATATTTCATAGCAACTTATAATATTTTCACTACTTTAAATTGTATAATTGACTTCTACATATTAATATTGACTATTGCGATACAATTCATGTAATTGTCTTCATGCAATAAAAAAATTGAATTTGAATTAGATATTTTTGTTACAATACTAATGTAGTTTAGGATGTGTTATTTATTTTTCCTTACTACATAAAGTAAAACCTATATAGTAGAAAAAACGCATAGAATGACTATTAAAAAAGGTCTGAACACATCTACTGTATTTTTTAGCAGGTATTTTACATTACATTTATTCATAATACAGTTAAGTACTGTTATTTTATTGCTTAAAAGGACTTATCTTCTTGAATGAAGAACAATCAATATGTTAAAACTGAAAAAAGCATGTCCCCTAATCATGGAAGGTGATATTTCCAAGAATATACCCAGGAGAAAAATTGTTGATATATTTAGGATCAGTAAGTTTATAGAGTGTCGATTTAAGCAATTTTTCTGCACTATAATACAATTACTGTTTATATTTCCCATTTTATTGGAGAACTTTGTAATTTTAACCACAATATCAATTAGTTTTCAGTATAAATGTGTTTTATAATCTTAACGTAATCGTTTAGTACCAAATAATTGTTTCGTTTTTATTATTTAATATTTTCCAACTTTAAAAACATATTGCACGGAATAAATAATGTCTTTGCAATTGGTAATAAAAAATGTTTATGACGATGACATCTATTGGGAAATGGACCTCAAAATCACATGTTCATGCCTTTTTTATAGATTCAGGAGCTCTCAATTGTATGACAAATTATTCCCTTTGTTATGTCAAACAATTTAGATTAACTATCAACAAAATATTTAGGTTTTACTTTATTTATGGTTTCCCTTCTATAGTGATCTTTTTTGATATTTTTTCTGACACGCTTTTTAAGATGTACTTAAAAAATTATAATATGATATAAATCGTTTAAAAATTTACTGGATTTATATTTAATATGAAACTATAACTATAAAAAATAATAATATTTAGCATTAAATTATATTTAAATATATATTTGATAAAAAATAATTAATTAATAAAAATTTAAAAAAATTTTAGGCTCATAACTTTGTAAATTAAGTTCTCAATATCCTAATTTATAGGTAATAAGTTAAACATATTTCATTCTAATTCTATTTTACATCATATAAGCATTTGTTATATATATATATATAAAACGACCATATTTTTTTCATACATTTTTCTTTAATTCTATACAAAACAACTACAAACACACTCGTGGAATGTCAGATGTTGTGCTTTTGTGCAGATGTTCATAACCGTCAAATTGCAGCCCTCAGACTCCGTTGGCATTGCAGTTAGAACAGTAAGCCTGTATAAGTATTTGTAATGAAAGGTTGATTGATATAACAGTAAAAGTTTTGTCTTGTTCGAAAAATAAATATTTATATGACCCAATGCAAAAAATTATATAATTTACGCTCTTCTTCTTTTTAAAATATAATCTAATCGTTTGTTTATAGGTTCTTTTAATTATGAGTTAAATATATATAGTGTAATTTAAAGGATAATTGAGTTTCTAAAAATAAATATAATTTTTTGAAATTTTGTAATTAAAATAATGCATCCCCAAGTGCTTTTTTAATTGTATAGTTGTTATTTTTCAGCTATTATTATGTTACAAAAGTTAATTAAGTTGGAGACAATTGAAATGCATGTCACTCATTTATCAATTTAACTTATGTGTTGATTTAGGTTAGTTCCATAATTACCAGAAATTATAATAACATTTTTATTTTATTAATAAGACCATTTTAATCTATAAATTAAAAAAACGTATAAATGGGCCAATGAAATGAAAGGTATTAATTATAAAATGTTCACTCTGTCCCAAAAAACTACAAATTCAATAGTTATTTTTAATTACTTTTGTATGAAAAAATAAGTTCTGCTGGATGATTATTATTGATTTTATTATTTTACTTGTTAATTATTCTGATTTCCAGTTTTTAATATAAATCGATTTACACATAATTACCCATTCTATTATTATTTTAACAAAAATATTTCACGTAAATACAATGTTCTAACATTTAATTTTTTATTTGTTTTTGAAACCTATGTAAAAAAAATAATATATACAGAGGCAGCGGTTTTAAAGTTTATTATTAAACGACTAGATTATTGTGGATTTATATATTCTTATACATTAAACAAACATATAAAGATATAAATGTTATTTATTTTGTGTTTGTTACATTAATATATCCTATTTATTTAAAATGTTCATATAATGCTTATTTAACAGAAAATATGAGAAATATAAAATGTTTAATGTGAAAGCTTCTTAATAATAAAATTAAATGAAAAAATGCTTTATTACTATTTGTAGCTTCATAAAATGTAAACAAGTTTACTGAATACAATTTTACATATTATGGATAGGCAATACATTTTATATACAAAATTGTTATAACTTATAAGATTTATTAATTTTTTTAATACTATATTGTATGAATGTGATATTGAAACTATGGGACTTTGAAACAGCCGTCCGTCCTGTTGGTGTCCAACTAAATTCCAAATCATTTATATTATTAAATATACGTTGAACATATTATTTTATTAAATCCAATGACATGTAACCTTTAAATAATTAAATTATTTCAGACATTTCTCTAACAAACAAAAGATTATCTACAAAATTCCTGAATACAAAAAACATCTTCCAAATATCAAGTATAGTACATTGTATACTAATCAGACATTTAAAATCTACACTAAAATATAGATGTCTTCAACTTGGAATAACGGATTTAATTATTTTTACTTGACTGTAAAAAAATAAATAAATAAATAAAATACAGGTCTAATATAATAAATTAAACAGAAAGGTGGATTCGTTTTTAAAAGTTTAACGTCTTTTTAAAACTCAGTCATACATACACGTTAAATATCTTGTAAATTTGCATGTATATAAATATAACGAAAGTACATTTTATAAAAATACCTTAATTTTGGTACTTGGTGAGATCGGGACGGGATTTTTACAACTGTTGAAGATGTGTTTTTGTTTTTTTTAACACTGAAAGCGTTGGGTGGCAAAATCAAATAAACAATCCTTTAACGTTTATAAAATAAAAGCAGGATTATATAATTATTAAGAGTTTGTTATATTAAAATAAAGATATATTTTACTTTTACATATTAAATTAGTAATTGTTATATTATTATTGGTATAGTAAAATAAATAAAAAAATTCATACATAAATATTCCAACTGCTATCCTCTTTGGCACACCTTGAAAATAACTATTCAGAGTGAGATATCAAAAGTAATAACTGTTATACTTTAAAAGCACTTAGTCTCTTGACTGCAGCACTATTAATATGTTACTACCAAACTAGTGTGTAATCTCCGACTATGAAAGGCGATATCTGCTTGAGTACACTCTTAGGAGAAACCACTACTGTATTCTAAGACTATTTCAAGTTTAATGGGAATCAGAATAAGTTCCCTACATCATAAAATCATTGTGTACCATTATATAATTCTTGATAAACGTTAATGGATCATCTACAACGTTGAGTTACAGATAAATCATACTTATAAAGAAATAAGATATACAATTTGAATACCTTTATCATTCCTAATACCTAGTAACATAAGTCTTTTTGATGTTATCAGAATTAAATAAAAAAAGGTTTAAAACCTTCTATATATTAATCTTATTAAGCCTACATTAGGGTACAAAAATGATCTTGCCAAAAATGAATTTTCCATTATACTGGACTCGATAAATAATTTACGGAATTAGAAATTAAATGTTATTTGTGTTTCCCCTCTCTAAAACTTATTTTCGTATTTATTTATTTTTACTATTACACATTTTCGATATTTTCCGTTGATTCACTACCACTACTCTTTTTCTATTAATTCACTACCGCTAGATAAATATTCTGTTGTTCTAAAAAATGTTTCCCATTCATTATTACGTTCACTGTGGTATTCCTTTTCCGCTAGGAATCCGGTATTGCTGGCCTTATCATATAGCTTCTCAAGAACATACACACGGAGAGCACATTCGGTGGCAAGTCAATCATTGGATTTACCACTAGTTTGTTATAAACTTATATAGCCACCGAACTTAATCTAATCTAATCTAACATAACCGCTATTACTATAAAAAAGTATTGGCAGGGAATTAACGGAAAGGTCCCACATTTTATTATACTAAGATTAAATTTTTTATTAATTTTATTATTCACTCATTAATTTTACAAACAAAACTGGAAAAAATATAAGCATAATGTAATGTAAATATGCAGTTATAAAAATATAACTAATAATTTATATTACATAGAAATCTATTTGTCTCACACTTAACAATATAACGTATTTATTATTTATCAATGATATTATATTGTAGCAATGGGCAAGCTGGTCTAGCATTCAGGACGTTGAGTTATGATTAGAAATAGCACTGGTTTGAAAGTGGCCTAGAATGGAAGATTTATCAGTAATATTCACCTTCTACTGTACTGGTTCTCTACCTTACTATGTCTGAATAAGTTTCTCGTACATATACGAGAAGTGAGGAATTTGCAGAGGAGATCAGCCTCTCCTTAAGAAAAAGATAATTAGAGTTTAAAATGACGGTCAACAGTGGTCTTTAACTCTTCATAAAGAAACTTAAATATACCTGAAAAGATTAACTACAGGTACACAGGTTTTTAGCAGAAACATTTGAGTAAAGTTTCATCCTCAATTACAAATTTTCTTTTCCGGTTGATTTATTAAAATAATAGCTGTAATATGGTTCCTTTGAAGATTGTTTTAACACTTCACTTGAACACTACAAACACAAACGTGGAAAGTCAAAGTGGTACTTAAAAACGTCAAATGGCTGCACTCAAAGTTTAATGAGATCTTTTCCCCTGGCTCACAGTTAAAACATTACACATATATATTTATTTGTACTAACAGTTTAATATAATAGTAACAAAAATGGATTTGGTTTATTAAATATCATTCTCCATGACCTAAGCACAATATTAATATAACACATGTTCTTTTTAATTTGAGAAAACTTTAATTGTATTTAAAGGTTTGATAGAATATTACAGTGATTCATATTACTTTCTTAAATTTTCAAATATTAGTCGCTTACATTTTGCACTAAGCTACTATTCAGTTAAATGTAACTAAACTATTTGTTTGTTTGTTTATGTACTTGATTGTAAAACCTTAGTACATGTGGGTGGGCCAATACCACTGTACGAATATGGGTGGGTGCGTGCGTCCATACCACGTTACGTATACGAATGGGTGGGTGGGTTAGTGTTGTTTACCTTTGTTAGTTAGATACAATTGGCTTACTTATATAATCAAAATGTTAGTGTTAATTTCAGATACATCTAAACAGAAATCTTGTCTAATTCATCGTGGTTATTTGTAGACCAATACTGCTTGTTTGCCCTTTTCCTACTTATAATGGTTAGTTGTAAGAGAGGACTTCATAGTCATAACCACAATTGTTTGTACAGTAAAGTCATTTTTCATTTCATTCAATAGTAACATTACTTATATGAAATGAAAATTAAAGTTTATTATTGAAGAAGAAAGTAATTTCCGTAAAAATTGAATTGTCATTTAATAAGTGTTAAATTTTTTTAAGTGTAGAAAATGGTATTATATAATCAGTTTGTTAAAATTTGTTTCCCTACAAAGGTAGTAAATATCCTGTATCAGAGAGATGTGTGTGAATCAATGTCCTTTGTCAGGTAATGTTTATGTTATCAATATATACCTGGTCAGTGTAACTGATTACATAAACTATGTCATACGTATCTGGACATACAATGATTTAGTGTTTCAAGCTACTCCATATCACAAACTGTCCAACTGAACGTACGTTTGACCACATATATTTCGTAATGTTATATTGCTCCTGATAACTAGACATTTTGATTCAAACAGGTAAAGAATAATGTAATTAAAATGTTTATAAAACATAAATTATTTAACAATAAATTTTAATCTTACTTGAGAGCTGCTGTTACAAAGAGTATTTGAATACTGCAAATACGTTTCTGTATGCAATTTTAACAATTAAATAATTCAGTGACAAAGTAATCTTTAATGTGTTATAATTGTTAACAATGTAAGAAGAAATCTCGTAAAAGATTTGATTCCATAATATTTTCTTTAAGAGGATTACAACCTTACATCAACTATTGATTATGGAATGATTTTTAAAATAATCGGACAATATATGAACTAACTAATTGTATGTTATATAATTGCATTTTTATATTACGGATATATATTTTGTAAATTATTGGTAACTAGGTAGTATTAGTAAATAATATATCGTGAAATTGAATTTTTTCTATTTTTATAAAGACAAGCTCTTATTCGGGGCTTAAAATCACAATACTATCGTATCAATATAAAATGTATTAATATTATATAGTAATGACAATTTAAACTGTTCTATGTGGAAATCAAGTATTAAAAAATAAATAATTTAATTTGTAATATAGTTATAGCGACATTATTTTCATTGTATTTTGTAACATAATAAGTAATTTTAATATTTTTCATTCAAACAAAATATGAAAAATAAAATCAGTGTTTATTGCTATTATAAATCCTTTAAAAACTTTTACCTTAACTTACCAGACTACTGTTTTATTGGTTAACCGTTGCATATTATTCGTTGTATAATATTATCTTAATTTTAAAGAATTTAATAAACCTTATACGTAACGTACAAATTATAAGGAAACCCTTTAAGAGTAACACACTCTTCTACCTAGTAAACGTGTTACTTCTTAAAGTTTTGTCGTTATTTACCGTTATACAAAGTTGTACTTATAGTTGTTGCATAACAGTGATTAGTTACGTCAACAACAGCTGTTTCATGTACATTCCTTATCACTGTAACGACTTTGTAATGGTAGTATTTGAGTTATTTTGTACACAAATATACCTTTAATCCGCTTCAATGCATATAACTAGATAGTAAAAATATTATTATCCTTTTTTATTTGTACTTGTATTTTACAACATTATTTTTATTTCATAAATAACAAATGTTTAAAATTTGAAAATATTTTACTACAATAAAATAGCTAATTATGTTTTGATACAATAGCTATGCTTTCAAATGAGTTATTATAAATTACATTAGTGTTCCGTTTTTTAATTTTGTATTTAAAAACTGCTTAAGGTGAGATGAGCTACCATCACTATTTTATTTATTGAATCTACCATCAATAATATAAACAGGAAGGAATATTTGTAATTGGATAATATAACATTTAGGGAAAAATATTTAACAAATGGTACTCTTTTTTATTTTATTTATTTTTTTATTTTACCAGGACCTGTTTTATAACACTCAATTGAAACAAGTTTTATGGATAACCACTGCAGTAGTTAGTGTAATAATATATTACAGCGTCTAATACTTAAAAAAAGCATTAGCGTTTTAGAACATCACGTTTAAATATTTTAACACCGATCCTATGAACGAGGAACCAGGTGACTATAATTGTATCCTTAAAAAAGGTCTATAAACTACCCCAGTTAGATTTGCAACCCCTGGTGTTGGCGGGAAGTTCCACACACACACAACAGGCTGATATTTATGTTCCAAGAAACTGTAATAAACATCTTGTACCACTTCTACCTTCACTTATTTACGATACCAACCACTGACTATACAATTTACTTTATTTTAACTTAGCTCTAATAAATTTAGCCCTAAAAAATATTTTGACTAGACTCGAACATAACATTCTGACAATTTGTGGTTTTAATCTCATGATTATGTTTTTTAACATAATTAATTAACTCACTATATGTGTAATGGTCCTTTACAGGAATATTAGAAGTGTATGAATATTTTATATTTTGTTTACATAGGAACAATTTATTTATTTTTCTCTACCTTACAAGTCCAAGTTTTTTTACTAAAATTTATAAACACTTTGTTTGAATAAGTACTTGTTTGAGTATGTTTGCTTTTTGTTTAAATTTTTGAAATATATTTTTATGATTTCCCGTTATAAAATATATTTAATATTATCATAGTGTTTGTTATATGAGTGGAATGGATTTAAAAAAATATACGACTTTCAAGTTGGTGCACATGTTAATACATATATTGGGTGGATAGGAAGTACTACAATCACATATTCTGTATTTGTAATTCTCCCAGTCTAAACGTGCGATCTGAAAGGGTGAATATATTTAAGCTAAAAGTAATTTTTGATTACAGCATGACGCGAGGTGGTATTTTATAATTACTTACTTTTAGATTTGTGAAAACAGTTTTTGTTGTTACTTTAAATATAGTTGTTTTGTTAAAAAACTATTAATTTACCTATTAATTTATCTTAGTTTATGTCCATGTTTATTTTCGTCCCAATGTCCCCATGTATGAATATTATTAGAGATCTAAAACCTATATGGGAATATTTTATGTACGCTCCCATTATTAACTATACTATCATCGAATTTAATTAAATTATGGTAAGGTAGAATATTCGATATATTCAAGTTATTCACATTCACCCTAAACCTTAAATATTCTGTTGATGTATCCGTATGAAAGCTTTGAAATGTTCTATAATTTTAAGCTAAATTATTGAAATCAATCAATAAATTTTCCCGAAAACTATAACAGTGAATTTTTATCGACAATAAAATATTTGTTTCCATTATCTTTTTTTTATAATGTTAGGACTATTTTTTACCTAAACACACCAATTTGATTATTTAACTTATACACTATTCAATAATTACTCATGTAATAAGTGTATTACATAACTATTATTTTATGTAAGCTAAGATAGTTTGAGAATGTAAACTATTACAAGATATTCATTTGGTGGTTAAAATGAAAAACCATTTAACAATTATGATTTAGACAGTCCAATTA
This sequence comes from Stictocephala bisonia, assembly GCA_035578905.1. Classification (NCBI taxonomy): domain Eukaryota; kingdom Metazoa; phylum Arthropoda; class Insecta; order Hemiptera; family Membracidae; genus Stictocephala; species Stictocephala bisonia. The sequence goes on from JAQJVL010000840.1 coordinate 29,869, forward strand.
ATAAGTGAATTATTATAATTTTTTATTTATATTATATTACATTACTTCACCTTTTATAGCTTCATGGTAATTTACTTAGTGTCAAATAAAAATATTGTCAAATTAAAAACATATGATAAACTATCGCCTTTAATAACAGTTTAAGTCGACAAATGAAAACAATTTTAAAAGAAATATTTAAATATTTATTTGTGAGGCCTTTAGAAATCAATGCTATGATCGTCAGACTCTTTGCGAATATTTTTTACTATAAGGAATATTACAAAACTATTTTTGACAATATTAATTAATATAATGATATGGTAATGAATAATATTACCAATTTATAGATTTTTTTAAAACTTCTTGTCAAAAGTCTTAATACACAATTTAAATAAGCTTGATTCTTAACTTATTGACATCAATTTCACATGTAATAATTTTATTTTTACATTACTATAATGATAGAACTCCAAAATAAAAGAAACTATGTACTAAAAAATTTAGTTAGTTGTTGAAATAATTCCTAGACTCTAGTTTTTGTAAAATTTACAAGTTCAATCAGTTAATAATTTGTGCATTTATTATTATTTTTTTTAAACATGAAATTAAACTCCTATAAATGCTAGGTTTAATTTATAGGAATTTTGTAAGATATACATTACTACATTTCTTCAATAAGAACAATTAAAATATGGCTGGCATATGTGTTATCTTGAAATACAATTAGTTTTGAAACTAACAGGTGAATTGATAGATACATCAGTTATATTGTACCTATATTTCCCAACTAAGCTTTTCATATATTTAAATTAAAATCATGTATTTCTCTTTTTTTTTAATGTTATTAGTCGAACTGAAGTAAAAATATTCTTAAACAAAACAACCTTTAAACAAATATTTTAAATTTAATTTACTTTAAATTACAAACTCACTTAAAATTTAATGATTGAACTTCGAATTTGAAAATATTTAAATGATTAAGAATAATTAATAACTAAATTCCAGTTATATTGACACATTAATAATAGTTCTTTTTATTTTCTTAATTGAATTTTCTTTTTTTTTCAATTTCAAGCAATTCATTCATAATTTAGTTGTACGTTTATTCTTACGAAGTATTAGTGTTGATATTTTAGAAATAAAGGAACCAATTAAAAGTAAATACATTTGTGGTCATACATTAAAAAAAAAAAAATAAAATTTAACTTACTTATTACTATGTAAAAATTGCTAAATTCAATAACATTTCTTAACAGTTCATCCATTACTACAATGTACAAATATTACCTAGTAAGTTGGAGACTAAATTTTGTGTAGATTGTTACATAATCAGGCCTCTTAATAAATATATACTCAGACACACATTCTATGGCTGATGTCGGTTGGCCAACCCTTCCGTGGAAGTCCACCGTTGTTGTTTCCAGGGTTTAGATGTTCTCTAGCGAACATAATTATCAGCAGTTTTGAACAGTGGTCAAACAGAAAATGTCAGTAGGTAAGGCCACTTGCTAGTCTATTGGTTAGCACTTCTTCTTCATTTGCAAAGGGACATCGTTTTATAAACGAGGAAGTCCACTTAGACATTTCCTTGATGGGCTTGGACCATTGTCCCCTAACAAGATTAGTACTGGCAGTAAGAAATACCTATGAAATAGATCGACTAAGAACAAAAACTGGTAAATAGTAATGCATGGCACGGATTTCAGGGCAAGCTGTAGTTCATTAAGCAGCCCTACTAACTATGTATTTAGTATATTTGGTATTCTCAAAGAATTTATTGGTTATATCATTGACTATAATATAGTCAATATTTTCAATTGTGTAAATATTGACACAAAAGACTGACCGATTGTGTAAGTCTTGTGATGCTGAAGTTTTTTTATGCTCAATGAAATAAGTTTTTATTCTTTCTCCATAGATAGCGTCAGTGGTCTCCCTCCCTTAGTTCTCTTCACCACGCCCAGGAGTAACTAAATGGTTAGATAATATTAATCCAAACAGTCCTTCCAGAGATTATTTGGAACCATGCACCGTTAGATAACATTACAGGCTAGTATTCTGAAAATGCATTGCTTTGGTCTGTGTCTATAGTCAATGGTTTTAATTAACATAAAAGAGAACCGTATTTCATTTAGGTCCTTTTAACCAATATCCTAAGGATTACATGAAAAATTATTAATTTATTTATGCATAATAGCTTACCCATATTTAATATAAACATAAATATAAATTATATATATAAATTAATGTATATTAATTATATATATATATATATATATATATATATTATTATATGTATTTTGTTAGTATTTATTAATCAATTAATATTTAATTATCTCTCATTTTTTAAATATATTATACATTAGCATTTAATTGTTATATAATAATGACAAAACGTAAACGTTACAGTAAACCCTTGTAGAAGTGTTCTGCAAATAAGTTAACTTAAAGACGTAAGATTTAATCAGCTCAATAGGGGGATTACTCCAAAGTCGAGAGCTGTAGGCCAAAGTGTAACTGCTGCAAGATTCAAGGGGATATATTGTGATTTCACGTGATCCTAGGGGTTGTAAGGCTTTTGAGACTTCCTCGGTGAATCATTGTCTCTCGGATCAGTTCTTCAGGGGATCGAAACGTAAATCACTGTTTGTTGTACTATCGCAGTAAGTAAATCAAAGGTTTTGGTGTTTTTTCATAATGTTGACGGCAATGTTACTTGAAATTAGTTTTAATGCTAAGCAAACATAACTATTTTGCTTCATTTATAATTTATGAAGTTTTTTTTTAAATAACCCATGAATTCGTTTAGTATATTGACAAGATTCTGATTATGAATATATGGGTGAATATAAGAAGCAAATGTGGATAACAGTGTAGTTACTGTTAATAAGGACTTCTGTTCCTTACAAGAGTTATTCATTAAATGCACAATACCCAGGAAAAACTAAGGGACTCACAGCTTAGTATGGAGTAGAAAAAACACAGTATTGGCTTGTTTTTGGGCTAGCCGAGAATGATGAGACTCCGTTCTGTTCCTAGACATCATCCGATCACTACGCTCTTAACTAACAAGATCACCCAGGGATTTTTTTAGCAGTGTTTACGTCATTGAATGAAAGGACTTAGTCCCCAAGTAGCTGCGTAACTGTGCTAACTCGTCTCGACTAAAAGTATTGTTAGTTATTCATTATTCATCTCTAAGTCACCGATCGTAGATATATGGGCGAATATGAGCAGTGAATGAGTGTGAAAGGTGTAGATGAACGAGTGTAGTCATTGTTACTATCTGAGTTTGATTTAGCTCAGAAAGGACTATTTATAAATAGCCCAATAGCCAAGGCAACTATGGGACCCACAGCTTAACGTGGAATCCAAACCACGTAGTGTTGGTCTGATTTTCAGCTAACTGACAAGTCTGACACTCAGTTTTCTTCCCTCCACAACATCTGAACTTTGACTATCATTCAACACGGACACTCCAGACTTCTCTAGTAGTGTCTACGTTGATGACAACCATTGAGCGGACGCCATGTTGGTATTAAGAGAACCAAGCATGGAACCTATCACCTACAATCTCAGTTCTCTTCCCTACACAACATCTGAACCTTGACTACCATTCAACACGGACACTCCAGACTTCTCTAGTAGTGTCTACGTTGATGACAACAATTGATTGGACGCCGTGTCGTATTAAGAGAACCAAGCATGGAACCTATCGTCTGCAATCTCACAAACACTTTGTCCTCAAGTAGCTGAGTTACAGCACTGCGCCACCAGTGCTAACCAGTTAAAGAGTTATAAGATAAACTTTAGTGGTTTTATTAAGTTTATTTGACATGCATTTTATTTATAATATGTCATCATCATCCTACGCTGGATTTTATATGGTTAATCTGGTTTCATAAATAATCTCAGGTATCAACACGACAAAGACGGTTTGAAAACACAATTCAGTAAGCAAATATACCTCAATAAAAACTAATAATTTAAATTTCAATAATGACTCAGTAAAAGTTTGATATTTATTATAGTTTTAAGTAATATAAGTCTTAAATTTACATAAATGCAAGTTATATTTTAGGAAGAAATTTTTTTTTTTTTTTATTATTTTTTATTTGGTAAAACATATAATTCTGATAATTTACAAGCAAAGAACTGTAAGATATCAAGGTATTAAGTGCTATTGATCCCACAACACCTCATTAGAGGTTCTGTAGTATTATATTTATGAGGGTTAGCTCTGAAAGTTCGTGGAATTAAGTAAGGTCAAAAATAGTTTATCACATACATTTCTACATATTAAAATTTAAACATTATTCACATTAATTTATTATTGTTTTAACTAACGGCATTATATTGTCACTCATGTTCCAGCAAGTGTTATTTAATATATAACATTTATTAGATAGATATATTTTTAAGTTTAATTCAAACAATTAAAAATGATCCGAAAAGGACAATGATAAAATACTTTTGAAAAAATGTAAACTTACAAATAAACAAAACTGACCCTAATTCATTTAATGAGGTATTTCAGTACAAATATAAACTGTAATTTTGATGAATACTGTAAAAATGAAACGTAATTGCGTCATATTACTGGTAATAATTTTTGTACCTATATGATCTTTGCTGAAAGTTGATAGTAAAGTAGCACCTAGACTGTGCTGTCACAAGAGCGCCGACCAATAAAATGAGGGTGACCATGTGGACCCTTATTTTAGAAGTCTAGTCCATTGGCATCCCCAGAAGGCAGTCAGTCAGCCAGGCCCGGTAGATAGGACGATTTATCACTACAGCAACATGTGAACGCCTTTGAATTGGTCCATGTAACTCCAGCGGTAGGTTACTCACCCCACACACACTACCCCTCCATAGTTGCGTGGGGTATATTTTTACCCCTATACTATATGCAACTCTCGCTGAATGAAATATAGTGCAGATGGTAAAATTATTACTCGTATGAGAGTAACATAATTTGATACTTATTTTTAATTGATAATATTTTTAAACAATAAATACTTGTGGGTATAAAAAGAGGAAAAACTAGTAAACTATTTAAAATAGAAATTAAAAGGTAATAGTTTTTGAAAGTTGCTTATTAATTATAATTACTTATTTATTTGTAAAAAATAAACGCAGGAAATGACTTTGGAAGAACGATCATGGATTACAATTTTTGCCATTTGGTGTTAATACAATTTGGCTTTTTTTCTCATTATTGTCAAACACGGTTAAAAAAGGCAAACAGCAAACTTTCACTCTCGTGACAACACAAGAGTGGAAATCTGCATGAACTGCAAACAATCCTTTACCACCCCTAGATAGTCCTGGGATAATCACTTATCTCCCATCTCATGGTAGGTAACGCGGAAAACAACACAAAGCTACCTCCTACCCATTAGGGTTAAAGCGTAGACTCGCTCCATTTACGCAATGCGAAGTTAATTTTATTTCACCAGTGAGATCAAAATCATCGTGGATATAAATTGGATTTTAAAGCTCCTGTAGAACTTTATTGTTGGAAAATTTGTTTTTAGATACAGATTTGTTGGATATACAATTTGTACAAAGTATTTAGTAATAAGTATCCCCATTCGTATTTTAAATTTTTTAATTTATCAAACATTAAAAAATGTAGTGCTTTAAAATTTCATATTCTAATGCAACAATACTAAAATTATAGCAGGAATATCAATACTATCATTATCAATACTAACCTACTGACATACTAATTGTATATATCTGTTTTATTTGTTATGCATATATCATTTACATTTCACAAATTTTATAGTATGATTACTTAAAGTTTAAGTCAATTTGATAACTAACTCACTAATTAATAATTACAGTAATCATTAACTTCAGCTACGAGTAGTTCTGTAACAACTCCTTTAGACGTATTAACATAGATATCTAGTTAATTATATTAATCCTGAGTAAAGTTGACAAAGAGTTAACAGCAGTAATACTGCTTCAAGTTTATTTAGTTCTAATTAAACGAAATTTCATTTAATGTACTGCAGAAAGCACACATTATTGATTTTGGTATTTATAAATAAATGTTTTGATTATAACGAAAAGTAATTAATTGAAAAAAATATATATTTTATTTTCTACAGGTTCTTGTAGGAACAGCAATTCAGTCCTTGAAGATTTATGACCCTAGACCATAACGGCATATGTTATGAATAGATAAATCAAACCAAAATGTGCTGTAAATAAATATCTGAATTCGATAATTTAGACAAGTAAGACAAAGCAAAAATACCAGAAGAAATTATCTTACAAAGAGAATCTACATGGATGTTTAAATTCAAACGTTTGTCAATATTTATGCTGAGAAATGTGGTCTAGGGCCATGGAACTATAACATCATCACCAATGAAAAAGGTTGAGCTGTTTTGTCTATTTCTATGACAATATATTGTGAAATAAATAATATGTGTCTTAGACGTATTATGAATAAGACCATTGCAATCAAACCACTGCAAAAGTGAATTAGACTATTCAAATACTTTTAACTTAAGCTCAGAAAGGCTTGGAGCAAGCACTGATAGTAACGTGTCATGAGAAAATAAAAAAAAAACTTGTAAGTTATGACCTGATATAGGAAAATCGTTTAAACCAATTAGGAAGAGGATAGGACCGATTACAGAACCCTGAGGACAGCCCTAGATATAGCTGCTCTTGAGGAAATATATATATTTAAAAATATTCTATAAACTCTAACTGAACCAAAAACACAGATAAGGAATAATATAATACTGTACTATTCCAAGAAGAGTAATAATTACACATAACAAAAATGTGGTATCCCGAAAGTTAACTACTGTTTGGAACACTGCCAACGGCAAAGGGAAAGGAGAAACTTCCCTTTCAGATAGGACGAGGTAAGGCTTATCTAAATTACCGACAACTTACTGTTGCGTTAAAAATTCCCCAAGTTATATATTACATCTTGGTCATTTCGCCTTTGCGTAATATTTATAAAGTTGAAAAAAAAAATAGTTGGTAAAGAAGTATTTAGTATTATTTTATGGAAATAATGATTTAAATCAGCAAAAATTAATAATAATAATATTAAATAAAATAATCAAATAATAATATTTTACAAACGTATTGTAATATATTCGACCCCTATCAGCTAAATCATTAGTATATAAAAGCCGACATCTTTTGAAAATACGTAAATAAATTTGTGAATGGTTTGGTATTTTCTGAAAAGTAATGGACCACTCATACATATCTAGCTATGATTTATATTAATACTATAAATACTATAATACTACTAATAATAAATAATAAATATAAATAAATAAATAATAAATAAATAATAAATACTATAATACTATAATACTTTTTTTTTTTTTTTTTTTACTTCTTATAGTACATAAAAATGTTTGTCAACACTTGTGGCTTTAATGCCATTTCTGGTATTTAAAAACAAAACTCTATGTATTCAACAGTTTAGTTGTTTTTATTAGCAAATAATAGTTATACTCTTATTTATATTATTTTATATATTATTTTATAAATAGGTTATTTCTTTTGAATTGTCTAATAACTTCAATCCTGTTTGGTTTCAAATTGTGCATTATATTGATTCATTTAATATCTGTACGATTAAAGAATAACATGAAAATATTATTTGTCTTTACTATTTAAAATGTTCAATTTTGATTTGTAAATTACGATTGTAATGTTATAAATTGTAACTAATAATGAGAATTATAATAGGATTACAAGCATTCTATTAAATATTTAATATTATTATTCAGAATGTACATACATTTCCACATTTATTTCTCTTAAAACATTTCAATGTTTAATATTAGACATGTAAAGGTTAAAGTAAAATAATAACAGCAAAATAAACACTATAAGATATATGTTTTTTTAATGAAGGTAGTTTTAAGGTATGCTTAGTATAGTAAGTTTTTTTAGTCTAAGAAGAGTTTATAATGTTCCCCAAATGAATTGTCTTTAATTGAAACTAAACTAGTTAGTTATAGTAAACATTTTGATGTGAAGTTGCATATTAAAATTTAACACGTATAATCGTATATAATAATATGGCCTATATAATGTGAATTTACGTTCCTCACATAACAAATCCAACACGTCGGTGGAATATATATGTATATATAGTGTTAATGATTGAAATAGAATATATATGTATATATAGTGTTAATGATTGAAATAGAATAATATGATCTGTAATTATTTGTTCAATTTGTGTTTTAAGCTGGTTATTTTTTTATTTTGTAGCTGACATGCATTACGTTTAAATATTTAACTTCTAAACTATAATTTACATTATTAACATGTTTTTTTAACAAATAAAACTACTTATTCTTGCAGATAAAAGAAAAGCTTTTATAAATCCAAAATTTTTATAAATTGCCATAAATAACAATAGTACATTATACGCTTTGTTAAAAAAAATTGCCTTACTACTTTTTGAAAGTTGGTGGTATTATCCAAAAATGTTAATGTTAACTTTTTAAATAATATATTTAGTATTAGTAATTTTGAGATTATATAGTACGTACAAATTTGATTGGGTGATAAGTCGCATGTTGTACTTAAAGGTAATTGATATTTTATATCTGACGTATACTCCTTTTGAGTAAATATTGTATTATGTGTGCTCAGAATATTAGTAGTTTAATTGAAATGTATTTTAAGTTTAATTTGCAATTTCGTGTATGTACTAATATCTACAAGCATCTTTATTTGAATTCAATTGTGTAATAAGATATAATAATACATTCAAAATAACTCATCATAAAGAAGATGTCTAGGAGAGATTTTTAGTAAAGCTTTCGTAATAGTTCTGTATGCATTTATGAAAAATATATTGTATTATTATTTGTGATTACTATCACTTATCTGTTGAAAATTCTAGCCTTAGCAAATGAATATTAATGGCTATACAACAGAGCCACATATACGTGTCAAAAAAACCGTAAGAGTTGCTTTGGCCTGTGTTTATGTTTTAATGCCATGTCATTCTGAGCTGTCGGAAATCACATAAAGCATATTTTGTTAAAAAAAGTGTAATAATTGTATAGTATTTATTTTAAAAGTAAGGATTGCTTTAGAAACTATATAAACAACATATTTACTGAATCCTCAAAACTTAATTCCTGAGCCAGATCCCAAGATATGTTTAATAATGTGGTGGCTCCTTTATTGTGATAATTAGTATTGTTCTTTTATAACGTAAAGTACATTTTTTACTCTACAATACTAAACCAGGCTGAATTAAAAAAGAATAATAAGATATCATTCTTCAAGCTCGTTTCTAACTGGATATATAATTTAATGTTATAAGATGAAACAACTAATCCAGTAAATAGTTTTACTACATTTAGTTTGTGTGTCTGAAGATGGTAACTGTACTACCGAAAGCCCTAATGAAATTTAAAAAATCATTTACTGGAGTATTTGTTTTATCTTATAACATTAAATAATAAGATATGTACAAAGTAGTTAACTTAAAAATGAATCAAAATATTTTGTTTGATTAGGAAAATATAAATGGTCGATATATATATATAAATGATAGTGGTAAAATGATAATTTAAGTGTTTCGTTGATACATTTACTTAAGTTTGGTTGATACATTTACTTAAGTTTGTAATAGATACACTAACTTAAGTATGTATTGACTTACTATCTGTACAAATACACTACGATTCTTTCATGTTGAAACAAGCAGTAGTGGTGGAACTGGGTTAATTACTGCTGGAGTTTCTGGAGTGTAATTATTAACTATGTAACAAGTACCTTTGATAACCTTAACATACATAATGCCTCGTAAGAATAAGGAGGATTAACTATTTACTAAGAGATTATGTTTTTATAAGAATTTCTATCTTTATAATATTTAATTACAATACCAAAACTTAAACTTGTAAAAAATTTAATAAAATCGTTTAAACGTAACAGCATTATAATAGTAAATACTTTAAAAAAATACTCAATAAATAAACTAAAGAGACAGTAGTGATTGTATTTTAAATCAGATAAAGATTAATTTTATATAATTATAAGATTAATTATCACTAGCTATAATTATCAAAATGTGTAAATATCATTAATTGAAAATCGTTAATAAATTGGAATGTCATTGGGACATTCCTATAGACAAAGCCATAACAGATCTAACAAATGGTGCCACAATCTGTTAGACCCCAGGTGTATTTGCCATAAAATATTGTCACAGTTGACCTCATTGGTGTACCAAGCTTTATGGGCAATATGCTAGTAATGTACGTTTTATAACAAACACTCTTTATAGTAACATATGGCAAACCCGTGTAAAGTTTATCTACAACATTGAATATTGTTGGTCAACTAATGATTAAAGATGTGGCAAGTGTCTCCTTGCCACGTACACTTGGAAATTTCTCCTACATTTACTTTTTATCTAGCTCTAAATGTGTTAACAGATTAAAATATCTAAATTAATTTTATGTTGTTTACATAAAATTTACGAATTATACGACAATTTCACAACCATTAAACATGCAGGTAAATATTACCTAATGTATATATATAAAAAAAAAAAAAAAAACAGCCACTGATACTGATGGTCGTATAAATAACCAAACACAATCTTGTTGAGAATAGATTGTTAATAAAAAATTCACCTAATAATTTAAATTCTGCCTTACTTTACATTCAGGTGTTCATAATAATTGGGTAAGCCACCTATTCTGTTGAAGATCAGAATTTTGTTATGAACTAATTGTATTATAATATAATATAAATAAATTGTAGAAATTGTTGTTCGATATCACATTCCACTTATGAGCTTATTTAAACAAAGTTGTAGAACTGAAGCTGTCTTAGGGTCAGTTGCTAAACAAATACAACCAGCATCATCTGAAGAGATCCAATAGATCCAATCAGTGAAGTTACCTATGTCAGTTAGTTTAAATTTTCAGAGGAATTCTTGGTCCTAGAATGCATACAGGCTAAGCAGTTAAATTTATTGATTGCAGTGATATCAAAACACTCAGCCAGTGCCTAATCTAAATAACTCAATAGATTCAGGCTATTCTAATCTCAAACTTTTACCTTTTATCCAACTACATCTAAAAGGTAGTAATAGCAATACAGGATAAGTATAGATAGTATCAGTTTTTATAATATCAGCTGTTCCAGTCCGCTAGTTAATACGTATTATAGTTCGTGGAACCGACTGGGCTACATAATATTGTGGGCCTTCATGAAAAATACAAAAACCATAAACTATAAATCAAATTAACACTATGAACTAAATAAAGTAACAGCAAACACAAAAAATCAAATAAGTTAATTCAGGAAATTAAACTAAGCTACTTTTTAACAAATTGATGCCTCAAACAAAAAATATATGCATCTAAAATAACAATGTAGACAAATTGAATAGATAAAAAGCCAATACAAAAAATAATTCAATTATACCAGAATAACAATAACATTAATAATATAAACAACGAATAGATATAAAGCAAATACAACAATAATTTAAATGTAACAAAATCACAATAAATAACTCATTTGGTTGTTCTTATAACTTGTGATAGTATCATATAAATATTAGATAGACAAACCTGTTCAGGACTTAAATCAATAAGATACTATGTACACGAGAAATGTACTTACTTACGGAAGAATAAATTAATCCAAATACGCTCTCTAATAGATGGCATAGCTGAATTACATAAAAATGAAGATGTACAATGCAATTAGTCTACAGTTGAGAGGTAAATTTCTTCCTATTATTACATACCATGACCTAGAGAAAAGATATTTGTAACAATTGCTGGGTTTCTCACGTTAATAGTGGCCTTAAAATATAAATGGTGCAAACGTTTTGTAAAATGTCACGTCAAAAGAAATTTAGGAAGGCTTTTTCGTAGATAGATGACCTGCGAGGGATCCCGTACTTGCAAGCAGCCAACCTTCAAGGACACTTGTGGACTGGAAATCCAGAAATCTCGTTTAAGTCGTTAGTCCCTCAGTTAATTTGCACCCTACCTTCAACTGGATTTTAATTGTTTTATATTATAATATAGATTTTAATAAATAAAACTAGTTTTACGGTGAATTTTCAATTAATGTATTCCAATCAGTATCCTCAAATTGTATACCTACTATTAACTTACTAATTACCACTAATAGATCTAATACCAAATCCCACAAAGCTCATATATTAGTTCGATGTGGTCTAAACCTCAACCAACACCGGACCTAATTGTGTCATTAACAACCAAACAACGAGTGTTGGTCCCAGGAACACACCCTTGTTTAAACGTTAAATGCTACTGGTAATTTAATAGCCTGAAAGATAATTTTAGCATTAATGTTCCGCTTTTATAGTATTGTGTTTAAAAAAATCCGTTGGTACAATTTTTTGTGAGACAAAATTATTCCAGTAGTATGCAGAAAAATTCTTCCAGACAAAATTACCAAATTCATAGGCTTCTTAGTTTCATAGAAAACAACCATCAAACTAGGGTGCACATAATGTCTGCACCGACAGTAAAACAATTAATGTTCTCCAATAAGCTTATTTAGCCATTCTAGACTGCCCACCCGTCCATCCTTACGTGTACAGTGGTAATGACAGATCCACCCTCCCATACACGTCCAGATACTATATTAAGTATCACATTATATAGTAATTTTCTTATTATCATTTTGATAGTTGAGTTTTTAAAATAATTTTTCTAATCGTAGTTTTTAAAGAGTAGTATTTGTTCGTAATACTGATTTTTTATTAGTGAAACTTATGATTTTAGTTACAATAATCTGGCAATGTTTTTATTGCTTACAAATAGTTTAGTTTACTTTTAAGGCAATACAATTTATTGCAAATGCAATATACTTTATGTTGATTTTCCCCTACAATATTGGTATATTGGATTTTTATCGGGAAAAGTATACTGGTATAACATGTATTATTTATTGTAATTAGTAATACTAGTCTGAGCATTAAGTTTTGTTTAATCCAGTCCAGTTTTGAGTTGCGGGGGCTATCGTGTGGGTGGAAGATGGACAGGCCCAATTTAGCCGTAAGTTATCGTAACACCCATCCCTTCCACATCTTCTTCCATCCCTCAGTCGAGGTAAGTGTAGAAAATTTAAAAATTTTCAACTAATTAAAAAATACCTCTCTTAAAAAAATTAACCTGCATTTGAAATAATATATTGTAGTATTTTATGGTATATTCAAGTAGCATAACTGATCTCACATACCTCATACAGCTGTTTTTTTATCTTAGCATAAAATGCACTTATTTATGTCTTTTAAACTATGCGTTACGTACAAATTATTTCAATCTGGATTTATCTTATTTCAATTGGTTTTGAAATATGGCAGTTATTTCATAGTTTTAAAATTATATATACAATATTTACAGAATATTACTCACTACTGAAACACATTTCAGTACTATGAAAAAAGAACACACGATAAAGTAAAAAAAAAATAAAATGAAGGGTTAGTTTCGTAGAAAACCATTAATCTAAGTACATCAACGTATTAATATGCCAGTGATGTAATTGATATGATAAACACTCCACTTCATGAAACCCTTTTATAACAATGTTTTTCTTATATATTTATTATTATTTTTTGCAATATTAGTTTCCAAGTGCTATAGACCTTGAAGCACTGTTACTTCGGCCAAAGATATGCAATGACATAAAATTATATTTTTTACTTGAATCATTAAAATTATTAACAAATATAACTAATAGTTTGAGTCAGGCATATGTAAAAGAACAATTCCAAGCAATATATTTACAATATATTTGTACAGCTATATATGTGTTATACATGTAAATATGTTTCTACAATGCCCTTTGAAGAATATATTAGATATATCAATGAAAAAACACAAAATTAATAAATTAAAAAGTTCCTAGTGTATTCTCTAATATTTAACGTGGCACTCTAAATGACTCGTTGACAAAGACTTATTATATAAAAATTGAAATAATTTCTTTTTTAGATATAATTAATTAAAGAGTAGATTTCCGAATTATTATTAAGAACAGAAAATAACTTTTAATGTAACATAGCTATTTTAAATTTTAAAAATGTATGGGACCTTTTGTTTTAGATTAAATGGTGTCAACGTCTTAATTTATTAAAACTATGGATTGATATACGAAAATTCTTTTAGTATAAACCGGTTCGATATTAACCTTATTTGCAAATGTATTATTAGTTTTCAAATTATAATGATAAACAGCACCAACATAATTGATTAAATAAAACCATAAGAATATACTGAGAATTAATAAAAATTAATAGGAATACTACTAACGATACAATATTTAGTTATATTTAATATAGTTAAAAATAATAATAATAAATAGCAAAAACTATACAACATACTTATGCTTTTATTTTTCATGAAATAAAGGTGATATTTTGGCTGTGATCAACACATGTGTTGAAATTTAGAGGCAAAACAGATTACCTCAAGCAGATTGTGTTGTTGTGGAAACTAATGCAAACAAAACATAATGGAGAGCTGTCTCCAGTAAGCCCTTATGTTGGATATAATTATCGAGCTCTGATAAATTTCCTGTTTGGATCTTGGTTAAATCTTATGAGAAAATCGTTTGTTAACACTTTAACTAGGCACTTTCTTAACATGAACTTTTAATGCTCTATAAATAGTAATTTATATAATGTTAAAAATTCTAATTTAAGGACCGTTTTATTTGTTTAACATTTCAGTAATACGTTTAGGTTTTAATAAATCCAACTCAAATTAAATTTTGTGACTTTTTCCGTTAATTCACTACCACTACTATTTCCGGTACATCACCACCACTAGTCTTTATATCGTAATAATTACATTTATGTTAGGTTAGGTTATGTTAGGTTAGGTTGGGTTATGTTAGGTGGCTTCTAACGTTGATCTCAAACTGGTAAATCCAATCATTGACCTATCGCTGAATGAGCTCTCCACGCGCAAGTTCTTGGAAAGCGATAGGATAAGGCCAGTGATATCGGATTCCTAGCGGATAAGGAATGTCACAGTGGACTAAAATAAGTGGGGAACTATTTTTACGTAAAATAATCAATGGAATATTTATCAAGAGGTAGTGAATTAACGGAAAATACCAAATTATAGTAACAATAGTGTGCTTAGAAATATAAAATAATATTGGAAATTGGCCATCCATAAATATAGCACAGTGAGATTAATTTTATTATTTAGCAAAATAAAAATAAAACTTAAAATACAGATAAAATATTTAAATATTTGATTAAGTGATCATGAAAACATATTCAATATCTAAATTTGTATAATATTCTGGTTTCGTTTTTGATTTTTTCGAGATTGATCGCTTAGAATAGGAAAACACCTATTCATAAATATTACATAAATTATATGGGCTTATTAAAAACAATAAATTACAAATAAAACTAAGGCAAACTAAATGTTATAGTTAGCCAAACCATAGTATAATGAAATTGATACATACCGTAATTTGGATTGTTTTAGTTTTTAAAGCCTAGAAATTCATATTTTGGAATAAATAAAATTAGACGACATTTAAAAAATGAGCTGATTTCTTCGACTGTCTTATAATTTATAATACATAAGCAATATCACGTGACATACGAAAGTAACCATTAGTCTATCGGTATAAATATATTTGTTATTAAAGACCGATATCTTGACTACATAAATATTGGAAATATAATTATAGATGTTTTCAAATACTCAACTATTAATATTATAATCCCGTTGCTGCAGGGTTTGATTAGAGTCCCTTTGGATGTACAGTAGTTTTATAGAATCATTCATTATATGCAATTACATTATTTTCATTAAATAGTATAATCATATATATATAGCATATACATGGTAAAACCCGATACCATAGATATAGCAATTTCATCTCCGTTGATTCTCACAATAAGTTGTTATACAGTAAAACAACTGTTACTGAGAGAAGAAGACCACTAGGTCCTCCAAAGTAAGATAACCTACAGTAAAAACCTTTACAATACATAAAGTTACTTTAAGTTTTAACTATGGTTGTACTCATGTAACTAAATTTGGATAATCCAATATATAAATATTATCTTCTCATTTTTGGGTTCTAGGCATACATTTGATTCTTACTTTAAATTTTAACACGAATGTATTTTACTTTTACAAATAGATTATTCTTCGTACAAATTATATTTTTTTAATGAATATTGTTGAGAAACATTTATAAACAAGAGCTCGAACATTAAACGGGGAAATGTATATGACACGTGAGACATTGTATAAGGAACCATTGTGGTAATGATTTCAAAGAGTATAAAATTCCAATGGCTTGCGCATGTGCAATGAAACAAGAAGAGGGTTAAAAAAATATATTAATTGGATCGGCAAGAAGACGACCACTAGGTCATCCAAAGTAAGATAAAGAACTTCGGTAGGATCTACGGAACCTTGCTGTGAAGGAGTGTTGGCAACAGGTTGAGAGTCACGAGAGAGTTGTAAGGCATCGATGTTTAACTCGCATGGGTTCACAGGCCTTCACGTTCAAAATAGATAACTATAACATTTGTAATAATACATCAATATCAAACACAAGCCTCAAGTAACTTTTTTTATGAGAACATGTTTGTTTATGCATTTTATCGATTTTATATTAAGTGTATCACAAAGTGTTTTAAATATTTCCCTTGCTTCTTGGCATATCATCATAGTCATTGGCACTTTTTTGCCTCTTGGCAGGTCTCCATGAAACATTTCTTTTTATCCAGTCCTTTCTGTTTTATGTTTTGTTTTTAGTTTCCAAAATTTTAGGTTGTCCATCATTTGATCTCTTTTCCTCTCTCTCCTCCTCTTCCCTTCTACTGTTCATTCTATTGCAGTCTTCAATAAACATGCCTTTCTAATTGCATGCCCCAACCAGTTCCTTTTTTTATATCCTTCATAAGTTGTCATTCTTCTCCCACCCTTCTCCATACTTCATCATTTGTCACCCTGTCCTCCCAATTAATCCCCTCCAATCTCGTTCATAACCATATTTCCATTGCTTCCAGCCTTTTTACATCCTCCTTTCTTAGTGTCCACCTTTCCCCACCATACAACAACGCACTCCACATGTACCATTTAACTAGCCTCTATCTTAGTTCGTTCCCTATTGAGCCACAGAACAGTCTTCTCATTAACAATAACTGTCTTTTGACCTCATAACTCCATGATTTATTGAATTATACATTTGTGTAATATAAACACATTTTCCAAAAATACTCAATTTAACATTCAATTCATCAACCGTAAAAATTAAATCATATTTTATAAAAGAATCGCTATAACAAGCTAAGTATTTGTTTACGTGCAAAGTGTCCCCGGAGTACACCGTGCAAATACATGTATGTAATCAGCATTACCAGATCCGATGTAAGTTTGTTCATCTCCAGTTGTTGATCTTATCTAAACGCACCCTAAGAGTTCAGTTTACTTGACTCCGCTTATGAAATTGATAGAAAATAGTTTCTACAACATAAAACACAAATTATTTCTTACATTTAACATTTTCGTAAAGCGACACATATTTGATTGACATTTAAATTAACATCATGACCCACCCACCCACACACGTACAGTGGTTTTGAACCACCTGCCCACCCATACACGTACAGTGGTATTGTATGGGTGCCTACAATCCTTTGTACTTTTGTTAAATTTAGAATGTAACTTTTGCGTGATATTTGTTTGTTACTTCTACCAAGACTTAATGTGTTAAATGATAATCTATAATCAAACTAGCAATATTATTTTCTATTATTACAATAAAGGTACTATTTAAATACTTGTGTGGTAAAATACAGTATAAATATTTTAACCCCAGCAGTTGTATAGCATGCGATCATTCAATGTTACATATATTCCCGAATATGAGATTATTTTGAATATATATTAATTTAGAGGGTTTCGATATTCACTTAAGTACGTGAAGTTCATTCTGTTCTCATTGCAGAATAATTCAGTCAGTTAGTTAAAATATTTACTTCATGTTTTATGAAGTTATAACTATGATTATTGACTAGCAGTAGACAGCAAACAATTTCTACGATTCTTTGAGTACTTGTTCTCAATACTAAATTTTCATAGTAATTGTTAAATTAATTCTCATTACGTATTGCTATTTTTACTATTTTATGGATATAATAATGTTCTTTACTCCACCAGCAACTTCAAAGACTAACCAGTGGTACTTACCCACCGATCCACACGTACATGCGTATGAGAGGTATCGACTAAAAAAACCCACCCATCATGGTTAGATAGGGTTTTTTTAGTCCCATCATCCATTCACTAATCCACGTTCAGTATTTACCCTCTAATTCAATTAAAGTGCTGTTGCTAAAATTGAAGTGGTTTACCTGAATTTATTCTGCTTTTAATAGAGATCAAGTTTGAAAATTGGAGGGTAAATAGACGGCATATGATCCAGGTGTTTTTGAATTCATAATTTTAAGACGAAGATGGTAATTTTTTTGTTCAAATATGAAGTTTGATTCAATGTACAAGCTACATAATAATTGAAATAGGTTATTTACTGTTTTACATACACAAA
The DNA here is from genome assembly GCA_035578905.1 of Stictocephala bisonia. Classification (NCBI taxonomy): domain Eukaryota; kingdom Metazoa; phylum Arthropoda; class Insecta; order Hemiptera; family Membracidae; genus Stictocephala; species Stictocephala bisonia. The sequence continues at coordinate 48,463 of JAQJVL010000840.1, forward strand.
TATTGCAGGGTAGATTAATAATAAATATTAAATATAAAGGAAATGTGAACTATACTGTATACTTTTACGTAATTTTTATGGTGTTATAAAAATTGTATTTGAAAATTTTATGTTATTTTAAATATATTTTTAATTTAGTAACTTACATATGATACTCAATCCATTAATAATACTTATATATTTTAATAAAGACGTTTAGTAAAGAAATGCCTGTATTATTTATATCATATACAAGTTATGTATCCTTTTCGACTTTAAACAACTACTTATACAGTATAATGTAATTATTTATAAGGGACATAGTTAATTAGGTTGATTTAGCATATATAAGTACTAGAAACTAAATAATCTACATTGTAGATGAGTTAATGAAATAACTATTAAATCTAGTTTAATATCTTATATTATATTTAAATAACTTCATAAAATACATGTAGGGATAATTGGTGTGGCTAACATGAATTCAATATTACGCACATTAAAATTATGTCAGTCGATGAAGACGATTTAATCGAAGAATGGCGTTATAGCTCAATGGCTAAGGCTCAGGAATGAAGATGGGGAGATCCAAGGTTTGAATCCACAACAGAGCTTAAATTAGGTTCCTAACTCGTTGAATAAACTTTAAACACAGGCGTGCAGGCCCATATGACTAATTAGGTAAAGTTTTATTACAAAAACACAAATAAAACAAAACAAATATAAATTGTAACTAATGGAACACTGTAATTTGTTCTAACCATGTAAGGCATTTGGATGTGATTCAATATCAATTAACTAAATGTCCTAATTTAATTTCTTTTAGATTTACTGTTTTAAAATTAACATTCAATATGTTATTAATTAGGATTTTATTATAGTGCCATTTTAGGTGTTCGGTCACATATACCGTGTTATATTATATTTTATAACCAAAGTTAATGTATTTAAATGTAAGATAGTGGTTACAAAACATATTTTAGCTAAGTTCGAAAACATATTTCACACAAATACAATACCGCCACTAGAGTACTCATGTTGGTTAACAATAGTGGCATTGTGTCGCAGTGAAACGATGATTATCATATATTATTATTATTATATTGTTCATAATAAACCGCTGAGATAAAGCATATTTTTATTTCAAATATAAAAAAAAATTATTTTAAATTACTGCGTACTTTTTATAATAATACAGCTATTAAAATATTGTTCCTTTACTTAGCAGATATTCATTTATTAATAGAAGTACATATTCATTATCATATGTAATTAAATATGTATTTACAATATAGAATGTGAACTTATTCTATTCCCAAATTTATTGAAATTATTTTTTATTAATTAAACATCTTTACTAGGTGCATTTTATTTAATAACTAGAAAACAATTTAATAAACAATAATATACCTCGATAAATAATAGGATACAATGTAATACAGGAAAACTTAATAACTAATAATTTAATTTCGTAAATAGCAATATACAACGTGAACTCACAAGTAGCCATTAAAGAGCGTTCTGTAGCCTGGCAAATTGCCAACATTAAACTTCCCTAATGACGTCACAGTTGACTTTGACATTCTGTGAACCGTTGTGTGTAAATCGTTCTAGTAACATATTACTTATGACAAACAATTATCCAAAATATATATATCTGTAACATTTGTTGTCCATTGTAGGGTAAACAATGATAATTACAATTGCTGTATTAAAATATTATTAATAATACACTAATCTATATAAACAGTTGAAAATAAAATACATAATATTATGCAAATAAATACAGACCAAAATACTGCTATAATTATGTCATGTTTAACCTAAAACAATATACGTTTGAAAAAAAAAAACAACGATAGTGTTGATTTGGCCATTTTGCCTATCAAAAATTTAAGTAAGTGCTTCAGCCTATGAGGACATGTTTTGGATTTATGTTCTTAAATTATACATATATTTGAAAAAAGAATGAAAAGTGTATCAAACATTTCATGTATTTAAACTTACGATATTTAATACATGATATTTTTACTACTTTCGACGTATACCATTGTACAAGTAATGCATTTAAAATAATACGTTTTCATTGAATAATAGATTGTTTCTTACTCTCAAAAGTAATTAAATTAAGGAATTTAGCAATGGTATTTTATCCCTTATGATATAATAGGTTGAAAAATTATATTGGCTTTAACTTCTAACACTCATTTCACATGTAAATCTATATTATTTTACAATACACAAGATTACATTAAAAATTTTAAATATTATTATTTATAATGGTGCTAAAAATTAAAGTAGCGTCATCATTACATGTTAAACAAAAAAACAATAAACTTAATATAAACTAATAATTGAGCTATGTTATGTAAAGTTAAGGGTGTAACACCAGTAACAATAAAAAATGAGGAGTATTAGAGACTAAAAATTGCAAAAACAGTGCATCGTAACTACAAATTAACTAACCAACATAACAATTTAATCAATTACGAAATATTTTAATATGTTAGCGCTTTTTCTGCCGACTCACTCATAAATGTTTTATTCGTTTCTAGGAATCAAAACAAAAGGATAGCAAATACTATAAGCAAAAGAGTAAAATATTTCTTATTAAATAAAAACGTTACTATATACTTATATTTACCTAGATTTATAATATATAGACTAGGCAATGCCGTCCGATAGGCCGTTCATTTAAGTAAACATATTAATACAAGTGTAGCTATTTTAGAAGCACGCTATAAACTATCCAGTTATCAACAATAACTGTATCGCAATTAATGCAATTGAAAACACAGTCAGCAGTAAAATTATGATAATTTATAGTTTACTTGATGAACACAAGGCAATAGTAAAATTAAAATAGAACAAATAAGTATTTCAAAAAACTTAAGGCTTTCAGGTAGGGTTACGGTTTGAGTTTAAACAAGCCTTTCCGTTGGGGTGAAAGTTTGATATATTAAAATTCTTTTATACAAAACCCTCTGATATAGGATCCCCTTGAGCATTCTATTGAAACAAACTTTCCAGCTTAGCTTTGGAGTGGGGGATATTTAAGCAAAGTTTACTTTGAAGCTTAAAGGTCTTTACTTTTTACTAATAAGGTTTTGTGAGTTTATATGCTTTTCAATTCTACCTATCAATGCAGTTATAATTTTAGATTGTAGTGATTTAATTGAAATGATTATGGTTCTTGAAGTTAGGATTAAAATGAAAAGATATTAGTGCTTTGTAATGAATATTTACAGTAGGAAAAAATTAATTTCATTATAACAATTTTAACAATTAAAAGAAGTCACATATAAGGCCCCGCTATAGTACAGTGACTAAAACGAAACCAACCTAAAGTAAAGAAGAGAGTGCATAATTTTTTATTTATTTTTTTTTTTTTTAAGTAAAAAATCCCAACTAATAAATTTTTTTTTGTAAATACTAAGTAAATTTTATATATTATGTTTACCTATTTACAGTAACCAATAAGCAGTTATCATGGTGATATATTTTTGCTATACCAATCTCACCATCCTGAGTTCAGATGTACTCACAAAGTAGTAGTGTTTTTATCATTACTTTTATATTTCTTATCTTTTTGCCAACATTATAAATTCATCCTATATCTATGACTAGAACAGCTGTGTCAAGTATTTAAGCACCTAGATGTAAATACGTCATCAAGAATTGTTCAATTATAAGGATAACATTTTTCTTGAAATTAGACACTTCAAAAGAACAACTCTAGAAAAAAAGAACTTTTTTCATAGGATTACATTCAGAACGGTTCTCATAAACCACAAATACGAAAGTTTTAAGGAAAAACTACTAATTACTGATAAATATGTGGTACTTATTTAGTAGGGCCAAATACAAAGGCATTCATGTACCTGCTGATTGTTCGTGTTTCCATAGGACCATAATAAGAACTTGATTTGTTGTATTTAGTTTCATAATATGTTTAGAGAAATAAAACGTAAAATTGTGTTAACAAAGCTTTGCAAAAATATGTATCCTCTCACCCACTTATACATCACACGGTGGTCTTCACCTTCCCCAACATCTATACACGTACAGTTATATTGACACACCCATACACTTACTCGGATATGAGTGGGTATTATGAAGTGTTAGAGCTACATCAATAGTTACAAATAAAATAAGCACTAGGTTACATTATTCGGATTTGTTCCGTTAATTCACTACCACTCCTTTTTTTATTTGTTTCCGTTGATTTACGTCCACGGTGGTATTTCTTATCCGCTAGGGATCCGATATCGCTGGCCTTATCTTGACACTTTCCAAGAACTTACAAACGGTGAACGCATTCGGCGATAAGTCGATGATTGGATTTACCAGTTTGTGATCAACTCTAGTAGCCACTTAACCTAACCTCACCTGACCTAACCATAATTGCGATAAAAAAATTAACGGAGAAAATATTGGTGTGAAGTAACGGAGTAAGTAGTGGTAGTGAATTAACGGAAAAGGTCCCATTATTTAATGTTGAATTAATACACGTTTACTGCTAGTATGAAGATGACTTAGTCAAATATGAAATGACAATAATGACATTGAATCAATAATTTTTTGTCTACAACATTATATCATTGTAAATAATTAATACTTAGCTAATGATAATTAACTAATAAAAATAGTATAGAATATACTACATGTTTTATTATGAATATTCGTTGAAGTTAAAATCATGAAATAAACTAATGAGAAATCCCAATCGTTTTGGTCACTTAAGAGTAATATTACATTATTAAGTAAAAGAACATTAGGAGTAAAACAAAATTATCTTTATTCACAATGTTACAAAACAAAAATGTAATACCAAAAACAAATAAATTAACTAAAATACTACCAAAGTTAATGCTTTATGTGCAAATACCGTCCACCTCATTTGGTTGTTTAATCCCCCAATGTTCCCCCCTTTGTATACACTTGCGTTGTTTCACTTATATAAGTCACCAAGCCACCTCACCCGTAATTAACAAGTTATATTTTATCTACAATACCTGCCCCTTAGGACTTAGAGGGTCGATTTTTATTGCAAGACATGTTTACTGATTTTTAATCACTGTTTCCCATAGAACTGTCAAATATAGAACTTATATTAATACATTTTAATTATAATAAAAAAGTATACTGCATATAAACGGCTGTTAGTGAAATTTAAATTCAAAATAGCATTGTATTTTAAGATCATGCAATACTTCGATTACTAATAAAATTAACAACATATATATATGTTCTGTATCACTAAAATTAATTTTTTAGTATTATATTTCGTTCACTTTAGCAAATGATAAACATTTAAAATCCTTACATAAAATTTAAAACATTGCACGTGCTCTTTTTTATTTGTTTTCCTCATATAAGAGGGCTTATTTTATTATAAGCAGTCCACGACATGTAACATTCACTCTCTACCATTCATGACCCGTCTAGTAACTTAGATAAGGTTAGCTACCTTATGAGGTTAAGTGGTAGAGAGGGCTTTCCAGCCCTAACTTAGCCTCTTGTAATATGAATAGTAACGTTTTTCATTTCACTCTATTTTATTACATTTCACACCAATTCACACCATTTTCACTCCATTCCATTCCACACCATTCCATTCAATACCATTCCATTCCATTATATTCCACTTCGTTCCATTCCTTTCTTTTTCATTCCATTTCACTCAATTCCACTCCATTCCACTCCCTTCCACTCCATTCCACACCATTCCACACCGTTCCATTCCGTTCCACACCATTCCATTCCATACTACTCCGTTACATTCCATTCCATTCCGTTCAATTCCGTTCGGTTCCGTTCCGATTCCTTTCGTTTCATTTCATTTCATTTCGCTTCATTTCGTTTCAATTCGTTTCATTTCGTTTCAAGACGTTTCATTTCGTTTCATTCCATTTATGTACACACAGTCGGAATTTGTGGTGAAGTGCTATAACCCAGCTCTTTAGGGACAAAGTGTTGGCTCGAGCCCCTTAATAAAGACACTAATAGAGCACTTTAGTAGTTATTGTTCCAAAGTTGCTTTTGGCGTGGACACTACTAGAGAAGTCTAGTATGACTATGTTAGATGGTAGTCTATGTTAGACAGGTGTCAATGTTAGTTTTGATGTTTGGGGGGGGGGACTCAGTATCAGGCTTGCCAATTAGTTGAAAATCTTACCAATACCACGTGGTTCGGATTTCACGTAAATCCGTAGATCCTTTAGTTGACCTGGCTATTAGGATATTAATAAATGGCCCTTTCTGATCATAAGACAAATTAAAACAATTATCAGACTTCACAAGTCATTCACATTCATCCTAGACTCATTTGATAATTCATATTCACATTAAAATACGCATCAGGTTGTGTCGGAATCTAGATATGAATTCGAGGATTCAATACTAACTATTGAGTCCTGGACTATCGTAATTTAATACATGTGATGAAAATGTTTGTATATCAGACTATTTTAAAGTTAATATCGCATAGCAACCAAACTATAGCTTGGAACTATAGTCTTGCATTATTTTACGTAAAATGTTCATCTATATTCTGGTCAGTTTCATAGAAGAATTTTGTATTTACCATTATCATAAATTTGTTGTACCATCAAAACGAACATGTGGATTTTAAACCTAAATATAATTTGCATCTCCACAGTAAAAACCTAACAACTCAGTCCGTGATTATTAATTATATTTATTTATTAATGCTACGCGTATATAACCTAAAGGATATTTTGGTAAAGAATTTAATATTTAGTTTATATTTTACTTTGCAAATAAAGAATCAAATAAAAGCATATAATTGTTTATATGCATACTATATTTAATAATAACAAATTAGTAATATTTGTTGTATACATTAGTGTTGGAAGCTACCTTAAAGAACAATCCATGTTAAAATGTGAGCAAGAGATATATCAGAAAGTCAAGTGACTAATTGGAAAACGTTCTGGAATTATACGTCTCATTGCTCTTAAAACGATTTCCGCCTTGGATTTGACAACTTCCCCTTCCCGATCAACTTAGATTATAACGAGATTAAAATAAAATCTTAAGAGCCAATTTGTAGAGATATTTTATTTATTGTAAATGGAATTATCTTCACATTCTGTATTATTATTCACGTATAATCAGTGCAATTTATATAGCATAAATGTGCTTCTTAACATTTGTAATTTAAGTATAACCTCATATATTCACAACAACTTTTCATTAAAATAGAACAAATTTATTGCAGATCTTAACACAGTTACCAATGTAAAATAAAAAAAAAAAAAAAATCAAACAAACAAACACATATTATTTAATAAAAGCAATTTAGTCAATGTCTAGCAATAACTTCCTTACGTAGTGTTTAATTTATGATTTATGAATGTAAAATTACAAACAGCCATATTTAGAACAAAGTTTTTGGTATATAATTTAGAATTCGTAAAATCAATTGAAGCTCTGTATAGTATAGGGGCTTTTATTTTAAAACATATATAATTTTGTATATATGGTGAGAAGGAGGGCCACCTGAGAAATATCAGGAATGCGATAAAAATGAGAAAAGAAAGTAGGCCTAGGTTGAATTTGAATTTTATGTTGTATTATAAATGAATGTAAACGGTATTAAAGTCAATTATGAGTGTTACAAATAATGATTGATAAATAATTTTATTTTCCTATACAGAATTGATGTACTGCTTATAGTCTTATTTTCTTCTGTCTAGATCAGACCAAACGCTTCTTTAGGGCTTAAGGCTACGCTTGGCATTGTCTTTAGAATAAATAAGTAAATTGGTGGTAAAGAGAATTTGGGTTATTATAATGTAATGCATATGAGTAAAAAGAGATGTCATACAACTAATTTAGAGTTTAAAATTGAACAGAAAAGATACATATGAAAGAGAGGCTGTAACGAGGTGAGAAGATTGAGATTGAGAATGGAGAAGGACTGAGGATTGAATGAAGGAAAAATGTAAAGATGATATAAATTGAATAATAACTATAATTAAGTATCCTTTATTCATTTTTTATAATAATAATTTTTATAATACTAAAAAAATTAATAAAGGGTTCTTAATTATAGTTATTATTAAATTTATTACACTAATACCCCTAACTCGTGAACCAACATATACATATAAAAATGATGATACAGCCATTATGATCGATGGCTGTGGTTTGTATATTAAAAACTTATGATAATATATACTATGTACAATTATGCTGAGTGATTGTGATGTACAAAAGTGTGACAAAGGAAATAAAACAATAAAATAAAAAAATACAATTAATAATTTAAATGAATCTTGAAATTGTAAGATTAGTGATTTAGAGTGGTGTGTTATAATTAGTTATGTTACATTAAAGCAGTTAAATAAATAAAATATACTACATGAAATAGGCACAAATTTTAAATATTATGTGTATATAAGCAAATTATTTTTATTATATTCAGAAAATACTGAATAACATTTTAACAACCATAAAAATATAACATTCATTTTTATTTTAATCTGACATATATTTCCCCAAATTTTAGTAAATACTCGTGGAATTTGACGTTCTACAACTAAAATATATAACTGATTATACGACTATTATGATTTATTTGCTAAACAATGTTTTATCGAGTGATATACATTTGTCTAGACATGTAATCCAGATTGAAAACAATTCGTTTAAATTTTTGTATATAAAGGTTTTACATAAAAGCAAAACCATCTCTCTGACGAATTATTTGTTATAGAAAGAAATTAAAGACTGGTAAAAAAGCTGTCTTTGATTAAGTGTGATGATTAGGATTTCTATCCTGTTTCAAGTAACTTACTTTTTTTGAATTAGCTAGTTTTTTAACTAGTATGATCAGTAATCTCACGCACATAAAAATATAAATATCACATACATAATTTAAATTGTCACAAAGAAAAAGAAATAGTGGCCACTTTATTATGGCTAAAGTGAACACCTTTATTGCAGTTAACACTATTGTAAATATTCGTAAATATATATTAACAACTATAAAGTTTATCATTACGAATTTAGACGGGAGTATGTGGAAGGAGTGATAGTAGCGTTGGTCTTGTCAACGTCCAACTGTAGAACTTACTACTTGGCTCGATATTTATATAACCTGACACCCATTCAGACCACTGTTGGATACGACCTCTGTTCTCCCTTCTCTGTGACACCACGTAAAATACTTGGCGTCACCTCTCTTCTCAATATTAAGTGTTTTTAAATTCTATATTAATTTGCTACTGATTTACGTAAAATCTGAATAATCAGTATAAAATAATTTAATTGAACACTTTGACTATTTTAAGTATTACATAATAAATAAATGACTGAGATATTGAGATCCTGCTTTTAGTCTGTTATAAGTTATCGGGTATTCATTTATCTTAAATTGTAGACTAACCTAAAACACTAGTTAAACATTGATGGTGACGGTTAACCTGTTATTTTTAATAAATGTATTAATGATTACTACTTGTTAGGTTACTTTTTATAAATATAGGATATTTATCAAACATGATTTCACATTAGTAAAGCTGAGATCAAGTTGATATTGACTATTGAAATTATTAAATTTTTATTGAAAATGCAATAATTTGAATATACGATTTCACATAGTAAATGTTAAATTTATGCTTAAATGGTAAAGCTGTTGCCAGGGAATTACATATAAAACGTCTGTTGAATTGATAAATTTACTAAAAATTTTATTTTAAAATGAGGGGTATTTTTGGACTGAAATGAATCGTTCCTGTGGTAATCTATTGCGACAACCCTAAACACTCCAAGACATGGTTTAATCTGGCCCAATCTCTCTGCAGGGAACACTTCTTCTCACCTTGTTAGTCTACTATGAGTTAACTATCTGCACCTAACATAAAATATGTGAAACATTTTATTTTAACTAATACCATTTCATATTACTTGTATTTAAACACTTCAAACTTATAAACACAAACACAGTAATTTTATTGTTAATAATACTCATATAGATGTTGTTTGGGATAAACACCAATATACGAGTAAGGGTGGGTCGGTTAATACCGTTGTTCGTGTATGAGTGGGCGTGTACCTAGATCAATACCACTAATGTGACCTTTAGTGTCAACCACCTAAAATCATCTAGTGAGGCTTCCAGTATCCACCCTCGAACTCTTGGCACTATTTTATGTTTACGCAAAAACCAATTCCATTTAAACGAGTTCTATAGCCCAAAAATATATACCATGAGAATCGTTAAGTCTGATTGATCCATTTTCAACTTAATTACATAGAGATAACTTTGTTTACCAGTTAAATTTACTTAAGTATGAAATATTTCGTTATATTTATTTGTAAGGACAAATGTTTTAAGTACTATATGAAGATCAAAAACACGATACTTTTTCATAAAATGCTTTTGATTATAAACAGCTAGTATTTTAATGAATTAAAAATGAATGTCTATTCAATAGAACTGAATATTTAAAAATAATTAGTGGTTTTAAATAAAATAATCTAAGCTCTTCTGAAAGCTGTAAAAAACGTATTGGTAAATTTCAATAGTAAAACAGGTTGAAATGTTTTGAACCAGATAAAAATCTGTTTAAAAAATTACGATCAGTGGAATGACGTAAATGATAAACTTAATAATGTGTAATTAGACATTTAATAAAAATAAGTATAACAAATGTAATATACGCAATGTACTTTCTAATAATATCAATAATATAATATAAACAATCGTCAACACAAGAACATTTCAATATACAGTTCAATATAACAACTTACTCATATAGTTATAAGCTGAAAATTTAAATATTTTTTTACTAAGGGAAGTAAGTGGTACCACGTGGGTACCATCGGCTTGAGGGATACTTCCAAACAACCACCAGTGACGGGTCAGGTGGACTGCGTGCAAGGACGTGATCACTTAGCTGGTCACCTATCCAAGGAACAGCCACGCTCGATTTTGCTTGACACCGTTATCTTGCGATAACGTCAGACCCCTATGATCAAATTACTTAAAGGTTACAGGAGTAAGAAACTGTTAATAAAGAGAAAGTGACTATCACATATCTAAATATTCTATGGGTGATTTAAGCTTCTAGAAAGAAGGGTGTTTGAACTTAATGTTTGAATACCACTCAAGTATCTTGTACGGCAGTTAAAATGTTTTAAATAATTAGCTTGAGATGCTCCAAAACATTTAATTTCTTAAAACAAGTCTCCTCTGTACATAATACATATTTAAAAATAATGTATTAGTCTGCATAAGTTTATTGTTAAAGTAATGTATAATTTTGAGGGAAATTGAAAAAAATGATCTCATACTGATTTTTTAAGGAACCCCCTCAGTTTTAAACGACTCTTTAAATGCGATGCCTACTATTGGGTTTTTGTGTTATCTAAATGCCAAATAAATTGCCATAAATTAAAAATTTCAACGTGTAAGACCATCATAAGTTTGAGGAAATATTAAGTTAAAGTAGGTACTATTACCATATTTAACAGACAAATATATTACATTTTTTTTATATCTGACACATACAAATATAATAGGTCCCTCTTAGGGACATTCTATAAAAACACAAAATATAAAATTAAATTCATTGTTTTATAAAAAATCCCGAAAATAACCTAATATAATTATTATAAATAATTAGAAGAAATTAAAAATGTATATTTACTATAAATAAAAAGGATAACATTTTTGCTATAAACCAGTATTTCTAAACACTTCGTAGAATTTAGTCTGGACAATTACCACAGCAAGATTCATTAAAGTCAAACGTAGTTAAGATGAGGGAAATTATAATTTTCCTTAAAATCGGAAATTAAACTCCTTCTGTAGCTTCTACCTGATTTCCAACAGGAAATTAGTGTAAGTGAGTATTACTTCATGTGTGCTTCTCAACGGCTGGTTTTTTTTTATATATATATATTTTAGACAGGAGAAGTGAAAATATTGTTATAGGTATAGACCGCGCGGCGAAGGTCCGGCCTCGAGCCCGCCGGGCGGTGATAGGGAGGAGACGGGTGGAGGGCCCAATATGCCTGCAGTCCTGGAAACATTCGCTAGTGTCAGACTTTCCCACGCTAGGAGTCTTTTCCAAGCTTGCTTCTAAAATAAGTTACGTTAATTGTTATCTACGGATGCACATTCAGTACGTTTCCAGACTGCGTGCAATATATTGGCTTGTGGTTTAGCGTGTTAAGAATTTTTACTCAAGTGTACGATAAACAATTATTTAGTTGGTTATATGTTTCTTTTTATCTAACTACTTTAGTGTAATAAGTCAGTTTGTATTTTTTGTTTGTTCCTTAAGTGTGTTAAGAGTCTGCAGACTCTGTCGACCATACTGGTTTAATTCTCATAAAAACAACGTTATTTTGAATCCATATTTTTATCATTATTTAATTACCAAAAGTTGTGTATGAGTTGTCATTTAAAATGCTATCATATTGCGCATTGGGTTTGCTTTTGATATTATGAATACATATGCCTAGTTTTAAAAAATAGGAAAAATAAAATCTTCAAACTAAATAATTTTTATATTTATTCTATTACACTAATTATAAATCCACAAAGCAGTTCAACGAGTAATTTCACTCTTGATCAAATACAATTTGTTTGGAAAAGACCGTTTAAAAATAATTGTTAAATTTGCACAAGCGTGATCATTTGTCCGGTTCGAAAAAACATCGTTCTAATGAGATTAAATCCAACATTTCAATTAAAGTTGTAAAATTAGTGAACGTAAATCCTAAATAGTTATTCCTTTAGTGGTTCCTGCCTCAACTATGGCTCGCTTTATTCCTAAAATAGCTCAAGGAAAAAACTACTAGAAGTCAGGGCAGGGAAATTATTTGGAAAGTAAGTGAGTTCTTGGTGAATGAGGCCAAATTAAGAGATGAACAATGAATCCCCGTAAAAATCGTTAGAACGAACTGCAGTTGCATGTGGCGTATCAAAAACTTTTATAAAGGAAATTTGGTGTGAAAAGTGTTTATTGGACACTTCAGCGGAAAGAGAGCGTTCGTTCACAACACAAAAAAATACAAGAGAAAAAGAACAGCGACAGAACTAGACGATTTCGACAAATGTGTCGTTAGAAGAACCGTCCATGAGTTTTATAAAACTGACGAGTCACTCCCAACTCGTCATTTTTATTTTAAGCCAATTTAAATAAAAATGATATGTATTTTAACGGTTCGGGAAATCACAGAAATATATTTGTTAGTGACAGTAAGAAGTATATATTTTTTAGTTACTTAATTTCAATTAAAATTATTAACTGATTTATAATTTTGTATGATATATTTAATTGTTGTTTTTGATATAAGTTTTAATTTGTTAACTTTCAAACTCAACCTATTTGATGTTTTTATTTTAAATAATGGTCTAATTATAAGAAATATCACAATACAAATACTTCATAAACACGTAAACAATCACCCTTTACGATCTGTCTGTGACCGCCTCGCTCAAAGTCGATGTTTTTATATGACTAGTAGGCCAGCCAGGAGGCCGGACCTTCAGCGCGCGTACTATACTATGTTAAACAATAAAAAAATCCTAACGAAAAATTCATACAATTTAATTGCTATACCAATTATGGATTATTTAATCCAAACTATTATTTATAATGTACTGTATAATAAGCCTAACATCAATATTGAACGTAAAGAACACTAATATAATTTGTATGTACCTTCTGATTTTATTAATTTATTATATTTAAAATAACATCAAAAACTATTTTGTAAGTATTAAGTTTTAGTAGTTATTTCAATTGTATAAAGAAAAATTTGTAGCTTATTTAAATGAAGTACACAAAACTAATTTCCATAAAATTCTAAAATATTTAATTCCACTTAATTTTAGGTTAGTAACCAAAAAAAGGCCTTATAAAATTAATACTAATATAGATTATTTTAAATATCTGGAGAGAAAATAAGACATAGGCGTAGCCGTTTAAACAAATGTTTAGTGTTAATAATAATATATTAAAATAAAATTTACCATTTGATTGTATCATTCAAAAACAACGAAATACTAAATATTTTATCTATTCTTTTTTTAAATTTTACCTAAAATATGCTTTTTGTAAAATATGTAAAAATAGTGTACAAATTGTGAACTTATTCGAATTGATCTAATGATATAAATTGTTTAGTATAACGATAAATTGGTGGATATCTAGTTAATAAGTATGTTTCTATACACACAAACCTTTGTACGTATTTTATTTGATTATTTGTTGTGTATGTGTGTGTGTGTGTGTGTGTGTGTGTGTGTGTGTGTGTGTGTGTGTGTGTGTGTGTGTGTGTGTGTGTGTGTGTGTGTGTGTGTGTGTGTGTGTGTGTGTGTGTGTGTGTGTGTGTGTGTGTGTGTGTGTGTGTGTGTGTGTGTGTGTGTGTGTGTGTGTGTGTGTGTGTGTGTGTGTGTGTGTGTGTGTGTGTGTGTGTGTGTGTGTGTGTGTGTGTGTGTGTGTGTGTGTGTGTGTGTGTGTGTGTGTGTGTGTGTGTGTGTGTGTGTGTGTGTGTGTGTGTGTGTGTGTGTGTGTGTGTGTGTGTGTGTGTGTGTGTGTGTGTGTGTGTGTGTGTGTGTGTGTGTGTGTGTGTGTGTGTGTGTGTGTGTGTGTGTGTGTGTGTGTGTGTGTGTGTGTGTGTGTGTGTGTGTGTGTGTGTGTGTGTGTGTGTGTGTGTGTGTGTGTGTGTGTGTGTGTGTGTGTGTGTGTGTGTGTGTGTGTGTGTGTGTGTGTGTGTGTGTGTGTGTGTGTGTGTGTGTGTGTGTGTGTGTGTGTGTGTGTGTGTGTGTGTGTGTGTGTGTGTGTGTGTGTGTGTGTGTGTGTGTGTGTGTGTGTGTGTGTGTGTGTGTGTGTGTGTGTGTGTGTGTGTGTGTGTGTGTGTGTGTGTGTGTGTGTGTGTGTGTGTGTGTGTGTGTGTGTGTGTGTGTGTGTGTGTGTGTGTGTGTGTGTGTGTGTGTGTGTGTGTGTGTGTGTGTGTGTGTGTGTGTGTGTGTGTGTGTGTGTGTGTTTGCCCATATGCACTTGCGGGGTATTTCACAAGTAAACACAGCACGTTGTGGGGAAGCGTTGTATTTGTGGGGTATCCCCACAACGCATATAGTTTTTTTCACTTGTAAACTTCTTTTTTAGTCGTTCTGCATACCATGGAATAGTTTTTGTACAACTTCCCCATAAGTGATATATTTTACTTGTTGGAGTGTGTAACGTAGTTCGACTACCTGCCACCACGTCGCGCCAATATCTGAGAAAGGTGTGTGAACTGTGTATCGGTTACCTATAGACATGCCATTCCGGGGAAGCGTGTGTTTCTGTCTTAATTGTAGCATTGACTTTGTGGGGAAGTTAATGTTTTTTGTCTTACTTATATTTTAATTATTTTTTGGATATGTTAGGCTTAGTCTTGATGATACTAATAACTAACAGGACCACATGTTCTTGGTTTTACTATTAGTATTGTCTCGATACTAATGTTAATATCTAGTGAATCATCGTTGGGAAAATCAGCTTTTATTATTAAACTTACAATTAAGAACTAAAAAGTACTCTACTTATTATTCTTATTATTAGTATTAAACTAATACTAGGGTACCTTATATCATGTACCTTGATTTTACTATTAGTATCAATAATACTTAACGTGACTTACCTACATCTTCACTATAAGTAGGAATGGCTCCAACTAATGGTGAACCAATTGTTTATTACTAATGTTACTACATCATATTAGGTACGAATATTAGTAACATTTGATTCTCTTAGTATTACTAACACCTTGTATTTAACGATTTGATAATTGTATATCTTAGTTATTCATTGAGAAACACTACGTACATTAGCTCAAAACCTTTTAACCTTACTACCTTCAATAATTGTTACTAAGTCTTATTAGTATTACTTGTTTCTATACGTATTACTAACCAAAAATCTTATTATTAACTAGTATTACTGCAGACTGTGCCCTAAAAACTAAAAAATAAAATGTCCAACAGTACTAACTGATGATAAGTATTAGTATTGGATCTCTCAATAACGATATTAATACTATCTCTTAGTATTACTTCCTTCTCTGTTTTAGGATACCTTACCGATGCTATGGAAATATGTACTTGTATAGGCTAACTATTTACTAGTGGCAACAACTAGTAATTATTGATACTAATATTATCACTTGATAATAAAAGAAACATTATCTTTTAGGATTACTGGGTATTAGTATTATTATCAACTTTTTCATATCATATCTTACTTATATACTGAAAAGTGCTAATTCAAATACAATAGGTTCATCAGCATGTATACCATGAAACAATAACATGTAATAATCAGTGTTACTATTAGTATCAGTTCAATACTAATGTAGGTTTACCTTGTAGGTAGGTATCATTATATGATATGCACCAAAATAAGTACTAAGAACTAACAATTTTACTATGAATTGTTATTTACTATAAATATCGTTTCTAGTAATATTAAGCCACTACTAAGATCCCTTATCTACACCTTGGTTTTACAGTTAGTATAAATACTATTTTTGAGTGATTTACCTACATCTTGGGAATGTATGCTTCTATTGACTAACCAATTACCTACAACTAACGGTACATCGGATGTTATGCACTTATATTAGTTTCACTTCAGGCTATTAATATTACAGTTAATTTTTATAACCAACAGCTTTATTGTAAGATATCTTACTTATACCTTGATAAGTTTTAGTTCCATTGGTTTACCAATCACTAACCTTACTAGCTGATAATAATTGTTAGTATTAATTGATATTAATACATATTTGTTTAGTCAGTCAAAGCAAATCAGTGTCTATTGTAATACTAATTCATAGTTAGGCAATGTTTTATAATAATACTAGGGAATAGAGATCACTCTATTCCACTAGTATTATTATAAAAAATTGCCTAACTATGAATTAGTATTACAATAGACACTGATTTGCTTTGACTGACTAAACAAATATGAATTCTAACAGTTCTAAGTGATTATAAGTGTGGGTATTTGTATCTCTCTATAGTGATATTTATATCATATATTATTAGTATAACTAACTTCTCAGTTTTGGGATATCTTGTTTGTACCTTGGGAAGATCTGATTCTATTACCTAACTAACTACTAATTAATATCAGTAACACCTGGTGCTTAACATTACTAATAGTATCACTTAATTACATATTGAAAACTATCTATTAGTATTGCTATATATTATAATTACTATCACCTTGATTATATTACATCTTACTTATAACTTTGGAAGATCTGCTTCCATTGGATCACTAGTCTTCATCATTAACAGTAGCACCTGATAATTTGTTTTACTGTTAGTATCCGTTCAATGTAATGTAAATGTACGTTATGGACTCCTTTGGAATGTCTGATGTTTACCAAAATAATTAATAAGCACTAGTAGTCTCCTTACTTATGTTGTTAGTATTGTTACTATTAGTATCAAGCCGGTACCTTACGTACCTTATCTGTACTTGGTTTTACTATTAGCACCAATAATATGTTTAGGTGACTTACAACCTACATCTTGTACCTAAATCTTGGGAACGTCTGCTTCTATTGGCCAACCAATAAGTAGGGGTAGCCATTATACTTTTCCTTAATAAATATTATGTTAAAGATGTTGTGTATGTTCAAAAAAATAAAATCATTATTTTGTCGTTATATAAAATCATGAAATACGCAACAAGATATGTTGATGATTTGCTTCACCTTGAACAGTTTCGTCATGATTAATAACATCTACTAAGAGCAAACATATTAGTGTTTTCACTATTACTCATAGAATTTGCAAACTGTGTCGAGCAGTTATTTCTCCTTTTTACCATGTGATGGCCGAGGCAGCTACTTGTCTATCCTTCCCTTATACCCCTCCACCCCCCGAACCCCAATGATAAATGTAGTACATAATTGTTACTACTACTTTAATATATATAAATCTATAAATACTTACTTAACACAATAATGTTAAAATATGCCTTTTTGAACATGGTCTGCATTTTAAAGAACAAATAGTAAGTAGTAGCATATAAATAGAAAAACAAAATTACGATTCCAAAAATTATAACAGATCTACAAACAAAATTTACATAGTTTCCCAACACTGTACTTTATTTCCTCTATAATATCAATGTGTGGAATAATCTGTACTATCTCAAAAGCCTTTAATTTATATTATATTATTATTATTAAAATTACTAGAAATACTCTTCAAAATGGATAATGAATGAGTAGACTTAAATGTTAAACCAACAGTAAACATATTACGAGTACTAATATTACAAACAGTATCCAATATTAAATAACGCATATTGATAACAATATAGTAACTAAATTCAAAATAAAATTAACAAACTAAAACATATTTAATTTAAATCACTATATGGCCTTATTAATAACAACAGGATAGTTAGATTAGATTAGATTAGATTAGATACACCGGGTTGTGGTCCTGTCGCCAAGCCCACTGCGCCTAGACTCTATGGCCCTTTGTGCCCCGAGACTGGCGACAGTGTCACAAGAGACCAGTCCCCCTTATGAAGGTCATGATCTCCCCGAGTGTAGCCCTTCTAATATCCTCTGGTTCCAGAAAAGCGGCACCCAGAGTCCTATACCTAAGAGATGAGAGAGCTCCACAATGACAAAAGATGTGTATGGAGCTCTCCTCATCCTCCTCACAGAGCCTACATGTGGAGTCCTCTGTTAGGCCCATAATCTTCATATGTCTGTTAAGAAGATTGTGTCCGGTCAGCATACCCGTAACCGCCCTCACCTTGGCCCGGTTACAGCTCAGCAGATCTCCGCTGTACCTGCGACCCGGTCCTTGGATAAGAGCACGAGACTACCTGAGCCCGGACTCGGTCCTCCATCTGCTATCGTGTTTCTCAGAGGTCCACCTGTCAATTCTTCTTTTTACCTTTTGAAGAGGAATACCAAGAGCCGGCTCCGGCCCCAGCAGTGGGCACTTTGCCCCCCTCCTAGCCAGTGCATCGGCTCTCTCATTCCCATCAATACCAGCATGCCCAGGGACCCATATGAGTCTCACCTGTTTACGCTGGCAAAGAGTCTCCAGGATCCCCTGGCACTCCCATATGAAGGTGCTGGTACTTACTTAGAGCTGGTACGTGGTGCCATGATCGCCTTTATCGCCACCTGGCTGTCCGAGCAGATTGAGACAACTCCTCTGAAGCCACCTAGACGCATTTCTTCTTGTGTGGCTATCATGATAGCCATCACCTCCGCCTGGACGACGGTTGCATGGGCCCCTAGAGGTACAGACAGAACTTTCCATGCTCCCCTCCCGTACACCCCCGCACCCGCACCTTCTTCTATAAGTGAGCCGTCTGTATACCAGACGCTTCCTTTTACTTGTGCGGGCTCGGTACTCCCCATCCACTCATCTCTGCTTGGAAGGAAGGCCCTAACCCGCCAGGATAGTTAAAGCAAATAAACTTAAATAGGAAAATCCCCTCTTGACAATGGAAGCAAGAAAAATTATCTGCTTGAAAACATTCCAGACATTTTAAGAATGTTTTTTAGCAGAGTTATGTAAGATGTGTTAGTTGTTCTCCTTTTTTTAATTATCTTGTGTACTTTTGATTTAATTTGCACCCAAGATTTTTTTTAAGTATTAGATATCTTTTTACACAAAGATCACATTTTGATTTATTGGGAATTATCCAATTGTTTATATCATTCATAAAATATGAATTTATTGCTGTGTTTTCCTCTTCAGTCCAAATATCCCTCCTGCTATAATTGACCTTCCTGGCAATGGAACTTATGTTGGGAATACTTGTTTCCATGGATGTTGAAGGTGGAGGACTTTTTGGAGGACTATGTTCATAATTTCTGTGAACTTCCTCATTTGTTCGTTAGATGAGGAATCTGAATCGGATTTATCACTAACGTCAATATTTAGTTGATCCAGATTTAACCCAGGAGTGAGCTTGCCTTTATCGAACTGGAGCAAAAGTTTGCTTACTTTAGCAAGTTCCATTGTTCTGTCCGGAAGTCTGTAATATTCCTTATGAATATTAAAGTCATGACCAAGATGCCCAGATAACAGTTCTAAATCATTTAGTGACAGATTTAAGACCTGAGACACCGTGGCAATGTGTTTCCTCAAGCTGGTGGAGGTTAATTTTTTAAGATGTTTAGCTCCACATTTAAGGGCAATCAATCTTAATGCGTCATTCCCCCGAATACACTGATTACTTCTACATTTAGCAAAGATAAAAGGATTTGTATCTGGGACCCTAAACTGTTGTCTTTTCATTGAAATAGTTTCTATGCTTTTTTTTAATTTTTTAGTCAGCATAAGTGGTACTTTGCGTCCTTTTTCCCTCTAATTTTAATCAGGCTTAAATTCTTGACTAACAGTTTTTGTGAGAATTTAAAGTAGATTCTATTTCACCTTGGGGTTCTTGATTAGTCATTCGGGCCATAAAATCATCTTTGGTCAATCGCTGAACTTCTCCGACTCTCTTTCTGTTTAATGTAATGACATGAGCTAATGTAATATGGCAGAATTCTATAAAATCTTTTTCATCTGCCTGGTTGTTCTCAATCTTTTGGAGAAAAATTATGCTCTTATTGTGTATGTACATAGATGTATGTATTCATACTCTAACATCCTCAGCAAGAGGAAGTAGATTCGGCCTATTGTATTTGGACTTGTCAATATCCTCCGTTGCCTTTCTGAGGATGGAATTAGTCCAATTCAGTCCATACAGCTCCATGAAGTCATCAACTTCTTTCTTTTTCTTCTCATTTCTTGTTACAATCGCTTCATTTTTTACTATCATGAGACACTTTTGGAAAGGAAATCCTAACTTAAGAGCTTGTGTTGATCGTTTCCTCTTAGATGAGTCAATGCCAGTTAATTTCTTTACTGCTTCAACAGTAAGAAAAAAGTTGTTTGGTTTTAAGGCCTCCCTCAAAGTAAGATAGTCGCAATCAGGCCTGTTTTCGTTTAGTTGGAGCAAAAATCGAGAAAGTTCTCTCATTTTTTGTGAAATGTTATTCTTTAGATGTTTATGTGAACTATGCTTATCACAAAGCCACTGGCCATATTTTTAAATTATATCGTCATTCCTCACTGTAAGTGATTCCTTGTCAGTTTTCATATTATTCAATATATCTAGAGGTCAGTTGAAGTATCATTATCTGCCGTGAGCAATGTTATACTTCTACCAATTGTGTGCCCTGTATGTTTTATTCCTTTGGGATTGTTCCAACATTTTAAAGCATGCCTAGACAGTCTATTTTTCTTTAAAACCCCTAAAAAAATTTGCTAAATGGCAGTTAGGGTACATTGAAGGATCCTCATCGGTTCTTGAAGACAACTAAAACAGCTTGAAGTTAGAATCAGATTTAGTATCAGTTTCGTCAACTAACTCGTTTGTGGAGTGCTGTGAGTTTTCGTCAAAATGAGGCATGCAATATGTGTTGTATTGACCTCCATCAATATTTTTGGCATCATCTATATAGTCAATATTTTCAATATTTGATTTTCTCATTACAGATAGTTCTTGTTTATTTTTGGATTGATATGTATTGTTATTTTCAAGCGATAAGTAATCAACAGAATCATCCGAGTCATTGTAAGGAACGAGGCCAAATTTATTTGGTGTAGGTTCACTAATGATTTGCTCTTCTGCGTCAGTCCTACTACTAGATGGCATATTCGAACATGGTTCAGGGTCCATAGCATTGGAGATATCTGTACCTGCTTGATTCATTGTTAAATTAAGGATATGTGTTTGATGTTGAGAGTCAAATTTCCGATTGCTGCTAATATTTTCCAAGTCTGCAACGCAGGTTCCATCATGCCAAACGTACAGTGATAGTTAAGCTACCCATAGTCCAAATAAAATTGATTTACTATAGTGACATACTTCAATAACACTTTTAGGTATTTACACGGGAGGGTAAATTTTAATATTATGTTTCAATCGTTCGTACATATAAATATTGTCAGTTCATAAGAACAGTGAAGTTTATTTTATAGTAATTATCAAGTTGCTTGCGTGTGTATGTGAGTAAGCAGGTAACCTGTGTTAAAGATACGTTTATTCAACAAACAAATATTGAAACAAAGAGATATCAAGTATCATGAAATAAAATTGTTAAATTATATATGATAAATATGAACGAAAATAGTTTTGCTTATTTTATTATTTTTATAATAACATGACTAGTTAAGTATTACTACATTATAGCAAATATCTGCGTAATATGTTAGTCTGTTGTACCGAAAGTGCTGAAAAAAGATGAAGTACAAAGGCGTAATCAGTTGAATGCCTGATCTTTCTATAAATAGAGATATACTAGAAACCTTACTAAGTACTGATAAGTCTTAATCAGAAGTTATAAAGTCAAATACATCGAAACCCCCTACTTTACAGCGTTTAATAAACCCAGCTAACTATTATTATTTTCTTACATTTTTTTATTAAATATGCAAGATCGCAATATAGCATTAGAATACGGAGTAGGCTATCTAATTAAATACAAACTACTGTATTATTTATTTGAATTTCAACAGTTTTCTTTAATTTGAAGCGCTAAATAACATAGATTACCCTCATTTTGGGTTAACTAATATGCCATATTTCTTTTAACTCACACTTAGAACTGCTAAATAATGTTACATTTTATACTAGTAGGTGTCTTTTAGTGTCCATCCATAATATACGATTGAGGAACTTAACTTGTATTAGTGTTATCTTTCGTTTAAGCGTAACATTTTTTAACATTTATGTGCAGTAAAAACATGTTTACATAAAAATTATAAAAGTTGTGTTTTTTATAAAATTATCATATTCTATACAATTTATAATAATTTCAATTTATTAAAAGTAGTATTTAATAAATGTTATAATATAAACATTGACTGTACATGATTTTCGTTATTTTCAGTAAGGTCTTCATCAATGTTATAATTTAATTTTTATATTAATACAAGGTTCTCTATGGTATTAAAAGTTTTAAATCGAATTTTTCCTCGTATTTAAATTTAAAAACACGCCATCTTAACACTCGTTGACAACTTTACATTTGTTGAACCAATACAGATTAATCATTCAAACTCAACGCATCAATCCTCATCATATGCTAGAAATTAACTTTTTATTCAAATATAAATTGTTATCACATCTGGCCCCAGATTTCTTAATGAGATCACTCATTAAATTAAAGATATTTGGTCAAATTAAATCTAATATAATTAAAGATGAGGAAAACACAACGTCACAGAGCCAAATTCAAAATGGACCTCACTCGCTAACTGAGTGACACTACAGGTTGAGACACTTCCAACGATCCTACCCCCATCATGTGTATACTTGAATTGAAGATCTCGGTCTGAAACCTACAGAACTTTTTACAAAAGACTTTATTTCCCTTATAAACAAGATGGTGGCCTTATTAGACTTCGAAATGGATCCATCGTATTTCTTATGGTAAAACAATAGTTTATGACATAACCTCAAGGATATTCACGCATAACGAATACATACCTTATATATAGATGTTAGATTAAAAGCTCAAACATTTAGAGTATCAGGGGTTAGACCAAAATGTTTGATAATGTAAAAAATTTTAATACTTGTGTTATTTACTTGAGTGGGTAATGAAACTAAAGCTAATTTTCTTATGATTCCTGATATACTGTCAGATTTGGAAAAGGGCAAACTTTGTGGTGTCTACTCCAAAAAACTGAAAGATTCTTCGAAAATAAAAAAGTTATATACTAAAATAAAACGGCCAAGTGAGTTATAAAAGTACAGGTTGTTATATCCTAAAAATGATTTTATAATTATATTTCGAAACAGACCATTCACTGACTCTAGCCCTCCCCCTCCACTGTGATGTTGTGCTAATAAGGATATTTATTTCATGTGCAACTTTCTCATTAGTTCATTTACGATTTTCACCTAACTCTTTGTGGGCCACCCCCCGATGTGAAAAAACCCTACAAATAAGCCTAGCCCAAATTAATGTGATAAACAGTTTCAGACTAGTCTAACTAAGTAGAGGAGGGGTTTTTTTTTGTTTAAAATTCTTGAGTCCCATATCTCGATCATGAATGATTTTATTCATGTTTACCAAATGAGTATATAGAAATAAATATTCTGTTTTATATTTTAAATAGTTTTTAATACGTGTTGGTACATATATAGTACAAGTAAACGTAACACAACACAAATATATTACAATATAAACACAAAATGCACATATATTATAGTGATCGATTTCGGTGAACCACGCTCACCTTCCTCAGGCCAGATGGATTCACAAAAGTATGAAAATGATGAAAAGAGCAGAAGTAACAACCAAAAGAAATTAGTCAATAATATTTTAGCAGCCGCCATTTCGACAATCCCAACCAATATGGTTACGTGATCGTAGGCCTATAAATTGAGTTGTTGAACACCTTTTTTCGTTCTTTTGTGAATCCCTCTGGTCTGAGGAAGGTGAGCGTGGTTCAACGAAATCGATCTTCATAATATATGTGCATTTTGTACTTGTATTGTAATATATTTGTGCATTTTGTGTTTATATTGTAATAAATTTGTGTTGTGTGACGTTTAATTGTACTTTATACTTTAGGAATATATATTTATGTTTTACAGGGTAATGTTAATTGTTATTGTTTTTAAAATAGAATAAAACTAAATTAAGGGTGCTTAAAACATTATGTTTCAAAACAAATATATCCATTTTAAGCAATGTCGTACAGGTCTAAAAAAAGTTTTTAAACTTACAAACAAACCATATATAGAGTTACAGTTGTGTGTATTACTGTAGTTTTAAGCTGAGTGAAACAATGAGTTCATTTACAACTAGAGCCTCATAATTGAAACAATGTTTTGTTACATTAATTTTTGAAAAATGAAAGTATTAGAAAATAGTTTCCAGTTAGCAAACACGTCTGCAGAGATAGTTATCTACAACTTATTCAAAGAAATTAGCTAGTGTAATAGGATTCGTGGTGACTATTAACTGAAAAATATTTTAGTTAAAATTGAAACAACAAAAATAATCAGTATTATTACTATAAAACGAATTAATGGACAAATATCAATTCAGACATGTCAATTATTAAAGGTGGTAGAGTATAATGAAAAAATGTGTAGATCATGGCAACGTATTCATAATTAAACAAAAGCATTAACGTTCTTTAAAAAATCAAACAAAAATACTAAATATGAACTAAATCACTAAACTTTACAACTTCTCAGTTCAGTTTTAAAATATAACAAATTCGTTCAACATTTTACTAACATTACGATCTTCAACATAATGTTTTTTTTATCTTATTACTCTATAATCAAGTTTAAGACATTTTATTTTCCTTTTGTTTCCCTCTAAGTTCAGATCCATCATCTCATGGCTTTCTGATTTGGAGTCTCTGCCTCTAATATTTTACTAAGCTTTGAATCTTGGGTAGAGTCCTCCAAGTTGACTGTGCCGGAGTAATAGCAATTTTGCAAGTTTTAAAAACGGTTGTAATAAAAATAAAATAAATATACAGAACTTTTGTCACTAAATTATGCACAAGTTTGAGGTTTTTAATCAAAAATGAATAGCCCTATTAAATATCTAACAAAATGTTATTGCGTGAATTTGAATGTAAATACATTCAATCAAGAAACTATTAACAGAACTGAAGTTACTACAGAGCGAATGTTACTCGACAATGTTTATTAATTTGACATTTTACATATATCAAATGTAATTTATTATAATAGTGATAGACACGGGAGGATTGAAAACACTCTCTAAAACTCTAAAATATGATTACATTTACTAAGAGCAAACATATTAGTGCTTTCACTATTACTCAGAGAAGAGATAAAAAGAGGTCGCATCTAATTGTTTGCAAACTGTATCGAGCAGTTATTTAATATTTTTACCATGTGATGGCCGAGGCAGCTACTCGTCAATCCCTCCCTTATCCACCACCCGAATCCTCAATGATAAATGTAGTACATAATTATTAATGCTGACGTATAAAGATGTAAATTAGTTGTTTACACAAACGTAATCCGGGTTGGACCGTGTCTGGTTATTATGTACACTATGTACAAATTGCCAACGTTTCGAGCACATTGCAGCACTCATCTTCAGGGCGACACACTCTGCTACTCGATAGTGTACATAATAAACAGACACAGTCCAACCCGGATTACGATTGTGTAAATAGCTTATATATCGACCGTGGAAGTCTCCATACGAAGATGTAAATTAGTTGTAATCTGTATAAAACAGCCATGGAGGCGTTTGCTGCGGCTATAATAAATCTACATCTGCTTTATTTTTTTCTTCGTGACTAATATACGTGTTAGGCACATGCAATCTATGCATTAGAAACATTTATGAAATACTAACGACAGTCAGCACAGCCGATCTATCCGGTTAATTTCCTTCATTTTATTTTTAAATGTAAAGTATTTGTTTACAGATCAGCCATCAGGAATTTAAAGTTACTTGGCTTTGATATGTTTTACGTTTTACCAAAAATGTTTTTCTCTATACGTTTCTTGTGGGGACCGTTACCATTTCTTTTTCAGTTTCTCCGGTGTTAATTAACCTACATACTTCGTTTTGGTTTAAGAACACTCAGTGAAATGTGCACTTTATTTTGACCTACTGATCACTCAAATTGGTTAGGACTGAGGAGGATTTTAGGCACGGACATCGACTTAAACTTTTGTTTATTTTTAATAAGGACTTTTAATATCATGAACTTAAATAAACAAACCATTGTCAGCTGTTGTACATTAGGCATCTCAAGAGAGGTTTGTTTACATTTAGATTATTTTAACCTGTTTTGTTCTCTATTATTAATAAATAATAATTGTTAATTATTGTATTATTTTATATTGTTCATAAACAATTAACAACAAATCACAGCTGTTTATTTTTATAAATTAATTAATACTTATAATCATCTAGAATATAATGGCTGTAAAAGAGGAATAGTAACAACTATACTAATATTACACCAGTAGTGTAGCTATTCGTTAATCAATCAGACTAGTGGAAGAGCAAAAGGCCATGCGAAATGAAGAAATCAAATGCTAAACCCAAAATATGAAGTAAGGCAGTCCGAGTTGGTGAAAATAACAGGTGGCATGATTCATTGTGCGATAAGAATAGCGGAGCGGAAGTGCAGCGTCTGGCGTGCCTTCCCTACGCAGAGGCAGGAGTGGTGACGCTGCATACACAAGGTACCCCACAACCTGCAGAAACATACTGACGGGAGTTACACACTTTGCCTTCCCCATAAAATGTGATTTCTACGTGTGAAACATTTTATGGGTTTTGTAAAAAATTATGATGGATTTATGTTAGTAGACGTCCTAGATGGGGTGTTTGTGAAACTCATCTCAAAATACCAAGTAGAAGTGCGATTCCCCAGAAGGTGCATATTTTGCGTGCTTTCCCGCAACTCCAGCGCTACACGTATGTGTGTGTGTGTGTGTGTGTGTGTGTGTGTGTGTGTGTGTGTGTGTGTGTGTGTGTGTGTGTGTGTGTGTGTGTGTGTGTGTGTGTGTGTGTGTGTGTGTGTGTGTGTGTGTGTGTGTGTGTGTGTGTGTGTGTGTGTGTGTGTGTGTGTGTGTGTGTGTGTGTGTGTGTGCTTGGAAACATATGCTGTAAAGATTGATGTAATTGTTAGTATACCTGTCAATAATAGTTCATGCTGTAGTACACACAAATATATTATTATTTTGATTATTTTGTTATATTATTAAGAATATTGTAAGAAAACTTTTATTTTCTTGGCCGGTGCAAAATCTTCCTTTTCAGAGCAAATTAATTTGTTTCTTTTTACAATGCAGGTAACCCCAACACAGGGTTTTCTTTCGGGGTGCCGAACTTTTTTCACAAAAAGTATTTTAGTTTACATAAAGTAGACAGTTTAATTTATTGTTTATTAGGTTAGGTTATTTTTGTACTATTCTACATGTAGTTTTTGTGAAATATGGTAATAGTACCTTCTGGGATCAAATTCGTAAAACGTTACACAGAACTGCAGATACACATAATGCCTCCGCCGACACGAAGAAAGTGAATAACGGCGCTAGGCTGGCAATCCAGGTGCAGGCGTGTTATGCGGGCAGTCTGTCACGCCTGCCTTAATTTTTCCGTCTTGATTATTTTCCACTAACCATCATTTACTTTCGGGGGATATTAGTACTCTAAGTTAACAGAGGTGGAACATTTTTTTTTAATGACTTTAGTTTTTTGTAAGAGAAGAATATAACTGAGTTACATTACGTAAATTTTACATTTACATAATAATTGAAAATTATTGGAACCATTTATCAGCTGCTATTTCGACTTGGTTGTTCTTTAGAGTTCTACTCATAAGGACATTTATAAGTATATTTACAATTCACCCCATGCATGGATTTAAAATAGTCTACGGACACCTAGTAGCCCATCTCCCTGACTGTTTAGCAGGTTACTCGACATCTTTTGATGAAACAGTTGTTTATAATAAACCAGGAACGATATATAAATAATACTGAGGCATCCCAATGTTGACCAAATTGTATATTTGAAGATACACCCACTCGTAAAAGGACAAGACATCACAGCAACTGCTTTGGTGTTAGTGCAATGTTAGCTGAACAAAGAGACACATGTTGAACGTGAAAAAGAGATTATATAAAATAGTGTTATATACTCTTCTAAATTTATTAAATAATTATAATACCTACATAGAATTTAGTATTCAAAATGAAGAACAATATAAATATATTAAATGTTGTATTGTTGATAGGTATCTCCGTTATTGGCAGTGTCATATAATTGATTTGTAGGTGTATTTGAATCAAGGGTTATGTATTATATATCAAGGGGAATCAAAAGGATTTTGTATTATAAAAACTCTATATCTATGCATAAGTCATTCTGACAAAATTAGGTAGTAAATCGTATACTTCCAGTAATTATTTAGATATTAGGTTTTATTCAGGACAGGCAAACGACAACCTTTTTATAATTCCTTTGACAATTTCTTTGGAAGTTAACTTGGACAAAAAAAAAATTAAATGAACATGAAATTAATCGTCAGTCCATCACAGAAAGAAATGAAAAATGATTTTATCTATAGGAAAAGTTAGAACTATAGAGCCCTCTCTACCACTGAACTAACAGAAGAGGGTTAGTAAAAATAGAGAGTGTACTACAATGCTTACCAATGGTAAAAATACAAATAACGAAATCAATTATTCGACATCAAAGTATTGCAAAATAACGTTTGTTGTCTTATTAATACTACAATATACTTCATAGTACATTTTTACATATCAACAAAGCTAATAAATTGGCCACCGTGACATTAAAATAATTAAAACGACCTGATTGCCAAATGAGTCACAATTAGTGAAAATTCTTTCACGTCGTGTTATAGAGTTTAATGTTCTGTCATAAATTTCATCCAAACAAGTAATTATTAAGTTGGAATATGAAAAAAATTCTTTACAATCTATGTCCTTCGTTGAGCAACTAGTGATGTAGCCAATCCTCTTTTTAGCACTAGATTTAGTTTATATATGTTATTGGCCTTTTATTGCCTATGTGACGATATTTTCATGGTTGAAAAGTGATTTTCCAGTTTTTAAAGGCTTTTTGAGGTATTTTTGTTGCGTACGTATTGTATAAGGAAATTTTCAGGCAATGAAAATAAAGCAATGAGGAAATTGAAAGATATTAAAAACGCATGATAAATTCAATGTCAGTGTTCCTGGAGCTGAATGGGAAAGAGCTGTAACATACATTTCATAGTATCTCTACTTAAATCAGATAGTAGCAATCACCAATCAAGTACTTGAATTGTATTCTACAAGGTCAGCCAGTTATCTTGGGACGCCCTAATGAGCATGCACCATGACTTAGTAAAGTGGGTAACATATTTCGGTTGCACCATTCTCTTAACTAGAAGTTATAGAATTTAACGTAGCATTCTACATGACCTTGACCTTTTTAAACTCAATAACGGAGTAGAGGAAGTAAACAAGCTTGTTGTTATCCAGGTAAGACAGGCATGGGTTGATAGAACTGAAGGACCAGAAGACAAATTGTCTTTCTTGATTTATGTTCAAAGAGATATTTCAGACTGCGAGCAGGAACTGCACTCAACCTACTGGCTGTTCGTCACTTGGATAACTCTAGTGTCAGCTGTTTCCCTGCCAACAGTTGGCATCTCTGCTATATATGTCAATACATTAACCCAGTTAGGAGCCCAAGCAGCATTGACTTCCTACATGATTAAAAACCTGGGGACTAGTAATTATAATGGTGTTCATGACTTTGTAGTAAAAGGTGAGTTTCTAAAAACGCAATACACCCGAAGCTTGCCTGGTGGTCTTTTAATGTGTCCATTTTGTGGTTTGATTATCAAAAACTACATATTCGGGTCCATGACATGCAAACACATATAGACATCGACTGACTTCACTTTAATAAATGAAAATGGCCATTGATTCCAAACTAAGTCTAATGAGATTTGTTTCATCTATAAGTAACAACTCAGCATTGTGGCTTACAGAAACATGGTTTTTTTCGACCATGTTACAGCCTCTTTTATTCCAGAGAGTTTTTTACAGAGCTAAGACAAAGTATGATATCAACTGCATAGAGGGGTTTTGTTTTACTTGATGTTAGCAAAGCCTAATTTAGTATCTAGAATGTTTCTCAGGGTGTGTGGGTTGAGGTACGTGTACCTGGTGTCAAAAATATTTAGTTTTCTTACCATTATTTTGCTCCCTCAGTTCATCCTACCATCCTACACAGTTGCATCGGAGTATTAATGGGAAAACTTGGAAAACGTTTTGAACTTTATCCTCACAGATTACCAAGAAATAGAGTTATGTCGAGGTAGTGTTGCACTACTCAGAAAAGGCAAGGACCATCCTCCTCTTGAAATCTGAATTCTTGGGGTGAGTTGATTGAAATATGCTCCCAGTAAAGAGGCATAGTTCATTTTCCTTATGTGAATTAATTGGGATTATACAATAAACTCTCATTGTACAACTGGAAGGATTTTATTCTGTGCACTACAGTTAATGCAGCTGCCGATGACTTTAATTCAGCCATTATTCAGTGAACGAGAAATGATATACCACTCAAACGACAAAGCTTCCATGTATCCTAACTGGTTCTTGAAATTAAATATTCTACTCATAAGAAATGTAAGCGTTCAAGAGTTATTGACGAGTTCTAGGTCTATTTTGGGCTGACGAGACTGAGAGATGCTATTTAAAACATATTAAAAATACATTTGAATATAATTGCACTTAAGTCTATAAGCTATCAAGGCCAAAAGAAATGAGTTTATTTAAACCAAATTATAAATACACATTTTTTTACGAATATATTTGGTTTATGTAGTGTAATATTTATCATTATACAAATATCTAATTAATTTTGAAAACAAATAGTCGATTGCCTATAGTATTTAAGAAAATATATTATATTCTAAAGCACAAATTCTGACAAAAGTCGAAGATTTCTTAAAATAATTTTTTTCTTGATCTATATCCTTTTTGTGGACATTAGAGTTGCACAAAGTTCAATATTTTTACACTAATTAGGAATTAACTAACCATACAGTTTTAATATTTCTTGCAATGTACAAAGATTTGTAAATATGAATTTTTAGGAATACAAAACCTTCCATTAGGCAAC
This sequence comes from Stictocephala bisonia, assembly GCA_035578905.1. Classification (NCBI taxonomy): domain Eukaryota; kingdom Metazoa; phylum Arthropoda; class Insecta; order Hemiptera; family Membracidae; genus Stictocephala; species Stictocephala bisonia. The sequence goes on from JAQJVL010000840.1 coordinate 80,191, forward strand.
AGTGCAGCAGTTTAATAACGTTTGTTATTGTTTATATAACAGCTGTTGTCCCTAGAATCACACATATTGGCAATAATGGACATTGCCATTTAGTATATATTGCAAATGAATAGTACACATTGTGAATGAGGCTTTATTTCGTACGAGTTAGTGCTTTGTACACTATACTCTGTGTATCATCGCTGTTTGAACACTAAAACAGAAATAAAAAGAAGCAGATTGTTGCTAAATAAATGGACTGTAATGTAAAATCATTTAGTGCTAGTTCATTTTATACTTATTTATTCCAGTTATATTTGTATTTTTGAAACGGTTGTAAATTATCCTTAAACATATAATTCTGTGTTTTTTTCACAATAAATATATGGTTATTGTAAAATTATTGTATCTAGGATTTTCTATCATGGAAGGATTACGATCGTTGTGTGCTTGTTATAAGGTATATTCCATGGTTCCTTGGTAACTCTTCCATATTTTATATTTATGCACACCCATTTTCGTCTCTTAAAATTCCTACTAATTTTTAAATTAACTTCTGCATAAAAAAGCTCTAATAATTTTGCACTATGTACATCTAGTATTCAGCATTTCCTCACAGAAGAATTAATTTTATTTGTATATTATTATATATTGCATCACTCTGCATTCATGGTAATATGTACTTGATTCAGTACCTATAGTGTAGAAAATATTGTTGTAACGTACAAAATTTAAATATTTACTTTATGCGTGATTAATAATGAAGGACACCATAAAATAATTAAAAAGGTACTTTTTATTTTAAAATTTTGAACCAGAGGTTACCAGAAATGTATGTTATTAATTACCAATTTGAGGAATTAAGCTTATTAATCGGTTACTTAAATTTAGGATGAAATACCTACAAAGCTAATTATATTGTGAAGTAAAGCTGCAATTAAGAAGGCTCTTATGGCTTACTAAGCTGTCATCTATATTGGATCCAGCAAATACATTCATTTATATTATTTCAATAACAGACTGATATGAAGAAATATAGTAAAGTAGTTTACATTAAATTAAGTCTTTTATGACCTGCGTATTAGGATGGTTGAGGATTTATAAGCTATTAAGTCAAAAGTAAATGAGTTTATTTAAACCAAATTATAGGTACATACACATTGTATGGCGGCAGTCGTGCCAGCTCAATTCCGCTTTGGCTGCCTACCTGTGAGTGAAGGTGTGAGGGAATGCGCGAGTAAAATCGAATTTCAGCCTGAAAACGTTGGTTTTCTTTGAAAAAAATCCGTCCAAGTTTATTATTTTATTGTTCTGATGAGACGAGCCCTTCCCTTAGGCTTTAGTGTACTCGAGAAAACCGACTCACCACTAATCAGTCACAACTTGTCTACTGTTCAGTAAGCTGTTCATGTTGTTTTGTGTTGGTAACTCACAAAACACTTCTTTATACTGGCGCTCAGGAGTTGACAAAGCAATAAACCTACCCTTGTGCTCGGGCCGGAGAAGGACAATAGATAACATGTGCAGACCCTTAGCTGTAGTTTGCAGTTTGGCTATTAGTGGCCTAACCAGAGCTGGATTTAGTTGGCGCAACTTATAGATAATGTCAATCAGTGTCCAATGTACATCTAACCACTGTACTTTTCTGACATATTTAACTCACATAATTTTGTCCTTTTTTACGTAACACATTGACCAAATTACTAGCACAAGGGTAAAGTAGTTCCCAAGAGTAAATACATTGTAATTTAAACAAACAATACCCTTTCCCAATGTGGTCTTGAAAACATCAGTCACGCTCTCCACTAAGACTAAAAGAAATTCGTTATATCTGATTCAAAAAGGTGACATATTAAATTAGAGACATATTAAACATAATTTTTTCAAAAAAGTTTCGTTTACCAGATATCTGTTATTTCGTTTTTTCGCAAAAGAACTTTTATCTCCAAATTGGTTTAACCGATCTTTATGAAACTCACTACGCAGGTTAAAATAATAGAGACCTATTCTAGAAAAAAAATCTACTTGATTTAGTTTAAGATTTAATGGCGGCTATTTTAAATTTTAAAACGGAAATCCATTTGTTTTTAGCTTTTTTGTTGCCTATAAACTGAAAAATGTCAGTGTGTATCGACTATTTGTTGTCCAATTATAAATTGTTTTGATACTGACAGATTGTTAATAAATGTAATTTTATAAATGTACACTAACTTTTTTTGTATTTATATAGCATTTAAAATTGCCGCAATTTTTAAAATTTCAATTAGATAAAGTAGTTTTATTTATAGAATATGTCTTAATTAATTTAATATGCATAGTGAGTTTCATAAATATACATTGACCCAACTAGGTGATAAAAATTGTTTTGTGAAAAACAAAATAGTGGGTATCTGTAAATGAAGCGTTTTTGGATAAAATATATTCTTGATTTGTTTTCTTTATTTTATCTATATAAACATTTCCCGAATTTGGCACTTTACATTAGGGACACCCTGTATTTGTAAATAACCATATAAGCATTTGTTAATATTTTGTATCTTCAATGACAAAATTAAGATTTTACGAGTAGACTAGCTAGATAGAAGTGTAATAAAAAATTAATGATGACATAGGAATAGAAAGTTACATAATAATTGTTAAAAATTCTGAAAAAAGTATAAATTGTATACTGACAATCAAACTCGCTTATCAATAATAATTATTTAAAATTTATTAAAAAATAAATATGTCTACCGATTACTAATGTAAAAAGTAGAAAACATTGTAAGTACTTAAATTTAAATTAACATTTTTATTATAATTGTAAAAATTAAATCAAAAAGCAAGATTACCAAAGTTGTTACAATTAATGAAGAGAGGTGGAATTTCTTTTAGAGGTTTTATTTTTCTGTCTTTGAAATATTTCCTTTTATAATATGGTGAGCTCAGAAATTATCTTGCTTTAGGCAGCCTCAAAAAGGGTTTAATAAGGGCAGTTAAATCTTTAAATTACCTCTTTAATAATAAAATCATGTAATAAGAAGGAATAAAAGTGTTCAATGGTTTTTGTTTGCATTTGAGATCTTTATCGACTGTATAAAATATATAAATTATCTTTTTATAAATTAAAGACAAAATGTTTTTTTAAGTAACTACTGACATTATGTCTACATTTTCATTCATCATTTTTAGCAACACAAGCATTGTAATGCACTTGTAAGTTTTGGAAAAGCATTTATTAGTGATCATAAAACACGCATTCACACCTACATACACTATAGATTTGATTTATAAGGAGAAAAGCAAGAACAATAATTTAAATAAAATTATAAATATCATCAATCATAACTAAAATTATAGTAAATAATGACCGATATAGTAAAAAACGTTTTGTAGGTATTGAAAGTTTATGGACTGAAATTATTTTATACTACTATCATGGCAAAAGAAAAAAACATTTGTCTTATACGATGGGTGAACAAAATAACTACAAATAATTGCGATACACGAAGATCAAGTTTAATACGTAAAAAGTGATCATAATACAGAATTTTACAAAGATTCACTTACATATATTGTAAACATGTTTTCTCTTAACTACCACTAAAAATAAGTAATATAGAAAAATATCAATCTTTTCAATTATAAGTCAAAAATAATAATTCGTAAATACTCTCTGCCTACTGTAATAGAAGAACATTTTGATCAAACTTAAAAAATTATAATAGATCTGTGTATACATTTGAAACATACTATTTTAAGTATATTGTAACTTAACACACTTTAAATTTTGTATGTTGTTACATAGTTTAGTAATTAATAAATACATGTTTTATGATATGATGTATATCCAAAAATATTTTCAATATTTTTCGTTTTAGAAAGGATTATTACGAATTTTCAAACATTTTATTACTAGGTCTGAAAACATAACTTCCTGATATTTATGGAAGAATATTTTTGTTTTGTTTTAAATTCGGTCCGTATTCAAGAACATTCGAATCACTTTAAAATCTCATAATATAAATGTTTAAATTAATATAAACCCCCTCAAATGATTTTTTTCATAAACAAGTAATAACATTATCGGTAACTTTAATTGCATTAATGATTTATGTCAAAAGTATGAGATATGAGAAACGTGTAGTAATAACATTTTTTTTCCAGTAAATTTACACTAGTTGGCAGCAATACTTTGAGAATCTATGTGAAGTTAAACTTAAAAATATGCATAATTGTTTATACCAAAACCAAGTTTTAATCTTACATAATTTCCTATATCCTATGAAGGTGTAATATTGTTCATATTTTGGTGATTTATTTCTTTAAAAATTTGGTAACAACATTTTAAAGTAAGTATTTTGAGTTAGATTGTAATAATGTATAAAATTATGTATCCAGTACAAGTAAACATAACACAACACAAATTTATTACAATATAAACGCAAAATTCGCAAATATATTACAATATAAGTACAAAATACACAAATATTATGATCGATTTCGGTGAACCACGCTCAACACCTTCCTCAGACCAGAGGGATTAACAAAACTTTTATGCTTATTTTATAAAAAATGTGTGTTGTGTGACGTTTACTTGTACTGTATATGTACCAACACGTATTATGCTAATTAAAAAGCTAAATATGTATCATATATAATACATATGTATAAGATAAAATTAAACAAATCTCATTCATGTATATAATTTAGTGCTTTATTAAAGGAATAGCTTCAATTTGAACAATTTTTTTTGAAAAAGAACGAAAAGAGAAACCTATTTTATTATTATTTCATTTTTGTAAATCATTTCTTCTGTACAATAACTCTGTGAAAACATGAAAAGAATCTAATGGTCATATGATATAAAATATATATAACATAAAAATGTATGAACGTTTTATTTTATGTGGTAAATATAATGTTAAATGTTCCACTACTGAGGGAAGTGGTCTTAAGTCCACTTCGACGTACAGTAATTAATTGCCCTGTTAATAATTCAACAGAAGGTGTTTGGGTGGGACGGGTCTGTCTGATGAAGGGTTGAGATATATTGACTCGTTTATTAGGTGTTTTATAAGAAGTTACTTTTAGTAATCTTAAATTAGCATAATGTAAAATTATGTGGAATAAAAAAAGGAGGGTTACTAAGGATATCGGCTTCTTTTTTATGTTTATTACTATTACATCATTGCTAATAATTCTTTCTTTGACATAGCTAAACGGAAAGAGGATATTATTTGTCATTATTTTGTTTGTTGTTGTCAATGTACATGTTATGGATCCAATCAGACCAATAGAAGTAAAGTCACATATGTTTCGATTTATTGTGTTTATTATTTCGGAATAAGCTGTCTTTATTTATTTAAATCAAATTGATCCAATTATTTCCCATCACACTTTGTTACCACATATCTAAAAATATAATATAGTCCACTAAAATTAAATTTTTGAGGTACCGTATCAGTTTTAGCTATACGTTCTGATTTAAGGCCAGGTTGAATCTAATGTTTAATTGTATATACTGACATTGTCAAAGACTCCGGCTTCTAATTAGCACTATACATTACTAATTAACGCGTACATATGGGTTGGTTGGCCAATAGGCCTACACCAGTCACCATATAGGAGTATGGGTGGGTAGGAGGGGCAATCATTTTGGTAGAGTTGTTTTTTTATGTCATGTAATGGAAATTGTGATAGAGATATTGCCTGTTAGAAGGTGGAGTCCTTACATTTTGTACATAACTAAACATAGCTCTATATTGTACAGAAAAGTTGATTTAATGTTGACTAAAGAAACTTTGGTGGTTCATATATAGTGGTAGTGACCCTCCCACCCAAAATATTGTATACGTTTTGTTTGTGTAAAATGTCAAATCACATAGTTATAATAATATTGCTACATCATTTTTTAACCTGTACATAATTAATGATTGTGCAAGTATTAGCATTCTCGGTACTGTGGGGTTCTGGAATGTGTATATACATTACAGGAAACTTGACAATTATGATAATTTGTTTATAGTTTTAATAAATTCAAATTGAAATACAATCAAATAAGCAATGAATGTATATTAGTATAGAGTGAATACTACATAAAATTTAATCTTATAGGAAGGGTAGATTTATCTTCATCCCAATATTGACAGACCCTCCCTTTATCCATTCCCAAACCAATCAACTTTCTAAGACCCATTCCATAAATAATACTTTAATCTGCTCCTGTCATTTACACTGTCCTTAGTGAAGCCATATTCAACAATAGGAAAGTACACTCTTCTAAAATTGATTGTTTTCTTATTTCCCTAACACGTATCACTCTTCTTATTTTTTTAACACCTTTTGGAACTTTTCCGTTGATTCATTATCACTATTTTTTTCGTTACTTCACTACCACTATTATTTCATTGCAATTATTTAGGTTAGGTCAGGTTAGGTTAGGTGGCTACTAAGGTTGATCACAAACTGGTAAATCCAATCATTGACTCACCGCCGAATGCGCTCTCCGTGTGTAAGTTCTTGGAAAGCGAGATAAGTTAAGGCCAGTGATATCGGATTCCTAGCAAATAAGGAATACCATAGTGGAGGTAAAATTATTGGAGAACAGTTTTTAGAGCAACAGAATATTTTTAATCAAGCGGTAGTGAATTAATGAAAAAAAATCCAATTTTCTTTAACATATACCGGTAAAATATAAACACCTATTAAACGAGTCGATACATCATGACCTTCACCAGACTGCCCTCCCCCCTCAACACCTTCTGTTGAATTAATAACCAGACAATTACGTCATGGTGGACCTTAAAACTACTTCCTCCAACGACGTATCTATTTTAAAATTATACTTACTAAATGATGAAAAGCTTTTGTATGTTTTTTATGTATTGCATATTTCACATTATATTAAGATTTGATTTTTCACGTTTCACGTAATTCCAGAGTTTCAATGTTTACTATTATTTCCTGACAGAAATATTTATTTTCTTTCATATCTACCATTAGTCGTATCCAAACGATCGTTATTCAACTCAGGATCAGCCTGTGTTGGTCTGTTTACCTCCACATTGCATGTTATACTGTTACCAAGCAGCAGCCTATGGGCATATTTGGTTTTACAAAGCAAGTTATGACATTTGCTATAATACATATTAATAGGATTTTTAAGTCAAATATCTCGAGGAGTATTATATTTTCTGTCAGTATTTTGTAAATTAACAAATATCTAGGTAAGCATTATATTTATAAACAACAATATACAGTCAGTCAATTGTAATTTAATTTACCATAGCAAATAGACTAGCTGGTTATCTAATGGTCTAAGGTGTGACGACTGTGAGCCTAAGTAAAATAAAATTATGCTAATGACCATAAACAAAGTAAAGTTTAATTATTGTCTATCTATTTAAAATCTGTATTGCTATCTAACTAACTCGTCAAAGGATAATACATATAATATTTTTACAGTTTTTTGAAGAGAATTCAACTTAAAAATTGACCAACCAAGCTATTTTTATATTTATGCATAATAAAGTAAAACACTAATTTTCCTTCCAATTTGTCTTTTATGTTTGAATAAAAGATATATATATATGCTGGGCATATTTATGCAAATATTTACTAAGTAATTTAAGCCAATTAATAAATATTTTAGAGCTAGAAAGAAAAATTTATAGTAGTCCAACATATGCAATATAAAATGCTTATTTTGACAGACAACACGTCAACCTAAATTCTCGAAGAAAATCAACAACAAGTATTTATTTCGAATAATATATACAGTCTAACATATCACCAAATCATTTGGAATATTTTCTTAAATATACAATGTATTAAGCTATAAGTTTAATCAACTGTTTCCCCCATTCAAAACTTGTACCTAAATACAAATGTCTGTTTACTATAGTAACGTAGGGATGATCGCTTACACGCACATGTCCTTCCACTATGGTCACGTATTTTAGAGTACTTACACGCACATGTACTTCCACTATGGTCACGTGTTTTAGAGTTCTTACATGAACATGTTCTTAACCTATGGTCACGTATTTTTAAATACTTACGAGCACATGTCCTTCAACTATGGTCACGTATTTTAGAGTACTTAAACACACATGTCCTTTCACTGCGGTCACGTATTTTGGAGTACTTACAAGCACATGTATTTCAACTATGGTAACGTATTTTAGAGTACTTACACGCACATGTCCTTTCACTATGGTCACGTATTTTAGAGTGCTTTTACGCACATGTCCTTCAACTATGGTCATGTATTTTAGAGTACTTACACACACATGTCCTTCAACTATGGTCACATATTTTAGAGTACTTACACGCACATGTTCTTCAACTATAGTCACGTATTTTAGAGTACTTACACGCACTTGTACTTCCACTATGGTCACGTATTTTAGAGTACTTACACGCACATGTCCTTCCACTATGGTCACAAATTTTAGAGTACTTACACGCACATGTCCTTCCACTATGGTCACAAATTTTAGAGTACTTAAACGCACATGTTCTTCAACTATGGTCACGTATTTTAGAGTACTTACACGTACTTGTACTTCCACTATGGTCACGTGTTTTAGAGTTCTTACATGAACATGTTCTTAACCTATGGTCACGTATTTTTAAATACTTACACGCACATGTCCTTCCACTATGGTCACGTATTTTAGAGTACTTACACACACATGTCCTTTTACTGCGGTCACGTTTTTTGGAGTACTTACCAGCACATGTCCTTCCACTATGGTCACGTATTTTAAAGTACTTACACGCACATGTCCTTCCACTATGGTCACAAATTTTAGAGTACTTAAACGCACATGTTCTTCAACTATGGTCATGTATTTTAGAGTACTTACACGCACTTGTACTTCCACTATGGTCACGTGTTTTAGAGTTCTTACATGAACATGTTCTTAACCTATGCTCACGTATTTTTAAATACTTACACACACATGTCCTTCAACTATGGTTACGTATTTTAGAGTACTTAAACACACATGTCCTTTCACTGCGGTCACGTATTTTGGAGTACTTACAAGCACATGTATTTCAACTATGGTCATGTATTTTAGAGTACTTACACGCACTTGTACTTCCACTATGGTCACGTGTTTTAGAGTTCTTACATGAACATGTTCTTAACCTATGGTCACGTATTTTAAATACTTACACGCACATGTCCTTTCACTACGGTCACGTATTTTAGAGTGCTTTTACGCACTTATCCTTCAACTATGGTCATGTATTTTAGAGTACTTAAACGCATATGTCCTTCCACTATGGTCCCGTATTTTAGAGTACTTACACACACATGTCCTTTCACTGCGGTCACGTTTTTTGGAGTACTTACCAGCACATGTCCTTCCACTATGGTCACGTATTTTAGAGTACTTACACGTACATGTCCTTCCACTATGGTCAAGTATTTTAGAGTACTTACACGCACATGTCCTTCCACTCTGGTCACAAATTTTAAAGTACTTACACGCACATGTTCTTCAACTATGGTCACGTATTTTAGAGTACTTACACGCACATATTCTTCAACTATGGTCACGTATTTTAGAGTACTTACACGCACATGTACTTCCACTATGGTCACGTGTTTTAGAGTGCTTACACGCACATTACCTTCAACTATGGTCACGTATTTTAGAGTACTTACACGCACATCTTTCAACTATGGTCCCATATTTTATTGTTCTTACATGCACATGTTCTTAACCTATGGTTACGTATTTTTAAATATTTACACTCACAAGTCCTTCAACTATGTTCACGTATTTTAGAGTACCTAAACACACATGTCCTTTCACTTCGGTCACGTATTTGGAGTACTTACAAGCACATGTATTTCAACTATGGTCACGTATTTTAGAGTACTTACACGCACATTTCCTTTCACTATGTTCACGTATTTTAGAGTGCTTTTACGCACATGTCCTTCAACTATGGTCATGTATTTTAGAGTACTTACACGCACATATCCTTCAACTATGGTCACATATTTAGAGTACTTACACGCACATCTTCTTCCACTATGGTCCTGTATTTTAGAGTACATACACACACATGTCCTTTCACTGCGGTCACGTATTTTGAAGTACTTATCAGCACATGTCCTTCCACTATGGTCACTTATTTTAGAGTACTTACACGCACATGTCTTTCAACAATGGTCACGTATTATATAGTACTTACACGCACATGTCCTTTCACTATGGTCACGTATTTTAGAGTACTTACACGCACATGTCCTTCAACTATGGTCACGTATTAGAGTACTTACACGCACATGCCTTTCAACTATGGTCACGTATTTTAGAGTACTTAGAGTACTTTCATGTAAATCTCCTTCAACTATGGTCACGTATTTTATATTGCCTACACGCACATGTCCTTCTACTGTAGTCTATGGTCCCTTAACTATGGTTCAATTACACTACCTTGAAACTAGTGGTCTTAATTATATGGAATTAATATGCTAGTTTAATGATGATTATTGAAATATATTTCTATTTTTCCATGTTTGAAACGAGACGAAAGTTTGACTTTATTATGTCATTACATAAATTTAATAATTTTCGATATAAACTTACTATGTTAACACCCTTCTTTGTACCAAGATATAAAAGTACACATTACTTTTATTAAATTCTTTAAAGTACATATTACGATAGTTTACCCAAAATTATGCTTGTCAAGTGTAAAATATTGGCAACATTTCGAGCAAAAAAAGAATAAATAAAGAATGATAATACATTAGATTGACAGTTGACTGATAACTTATCAGAGGTTATATAATAATTTAAAATAAATCACTGAATATACCCATTTATATTTTACACTGTAATTTTAGGTATAAAAATATATAAGTAAATACGAGAATAAATGCATATACGGAAGGAAAAATACGTTCAGAACATTATAATGTCGTTAGAATTAAAAGTATTTGGTATTTTCTTTAACAATCCATAAATAGCAATTCATTTAAATTTAAACCAATTAAAACAATTCTCAGTATTTTTGTTATGCTTTACAATACATTTTCACTCATACAAAATTTATAGATATTCAGAAATGTCCAATAACCTTAATAGAGGACCCCAACGTTATTGAAAGATAACGGTATCAAGCAACATCCAGCGTAGCCGACCTTCTGAGTGGTCTTCTTGCACGTAGCCTACCTAACTATTCACTTTTGGTAGTTTGAAAATCACCCTCAACTCCTTAACCCCAGGTTAAATTTACAGAAATCTCCTTAGTCTTTCATTTACCTGATAAAAGAAGACATTTTTTAACTTACTCTCTTTATTCTGTTAAATAAAATAATCTTTTAAATTAACACGTCATATCAAATTCTGAACAGAAAACAACATCTATTAAGTGATTATTTTTCACCTTGACTAAATAACGTACAGTATATCAACATGATTGTTTCGAAAGTGGTTAGTAGCAAAGAGTATTGAAGGTCGAATAAGTAACAGTCCCAAGGTTCTGAATTATAAATAAGGGCGTGGAGTTGACGTCTTATGACTCCGTGATCTGTGATATCTCTATTAGCCATTAGGAGCTCACTCATTACTGCACTGCAGGACTCCTTCAGCAATTCCAGTTTGGATTGAAAAATAATGATTATGATCAAAAATAGCATATAGAATGTCAATACGACATTGGTTCCCCACTGGATTATTGTATCAAAGTGCAAAATAGAGATGCCAACTGTTGGCAGGGAAACAGCTGACACTAGAGTTATCCAAGTGACGAACACCCAGTAGGTTGAATGCAGCTCCTGCTCGCAGTCTGAAAGAGCTCTTTGAACAGTTATCAAGAAAGACAATTTCTCTCCTGGTACTTCAGTTCCCTCAACCCAAGCCTCTCTTACCCGGATAACAGCAAGCTCGTTCACTTCCTCCACACCATTATTGACCCTAAGAAGGCCAAGTTCATGTAGAATGCTACGTTGAATTCTGTAACTTCTTGTCAAGAGAATGGTACAGCCAAAGTAAGCCACTATCTTTACTAAATCATGGTACATGGACATTAGAACGTCCCAAGATGACTGCTGGAAGTTGTAGAACACAATAGCAAGTACCTGAGAGGTGGTTCCTAATAGTTGGTTGATGTATAGAAACAATGAAATAAATGCTACAGCTCTTTCCCATTCGGCTCCGGGAACATTGACATTAAATTTGATCATGTGTTTTTCAATTTCTTCCAATTTCCATACAGTTGTCTTCTTTTTGCGATTGACAATTGCCATATACAATAAGTATGCAGTAAAAATACCTCTAACAATTTTGTGAAAACTCACAGCGGAGCACTTGTCAACAGTGAAACTGTCATCACATATGCAGCAAAAGGTCCAGTAACATATATAAACTAAACTCAGTGTCAGTAAGAAAATTGGATAAACAATATGAATGATCTGCTCTTCTGTTTGTCCAAACGACTCAACTCTCATCCCAGCAATCCTCTCGACGTAGGATAAGTATTTCAAAAACTTATTGCTCATCCTGATTTAATAAAAAGTAGACGAAACGAATTTTCTCATAAAATAGGAAACTATAACATTTGTCGTAAAAGGTTTCATAATATTGTTACTAACTGATACATATTTTGTGGTAATGCTTCCCTTTTCAAATTGACCAATCTAATAAAAATGTTGTCATTCAATAAATATAATAACAAAAATAAACATATAACGCAAATGTAACATGACAACGACAGATTACAAGTGGTGTCCAAACAATTATATGAGAGTAAACATCAGTCTAAAGTATATTGAGGGAAATTATAATATACGAATCAATACTACGTTTAGTTAATTCAGTAAATATCCAACTGATCGGTTGTGTCCTCTTTGTCTATTAGACTTTCACTTCATTGAGAATAGCCGTGACAGCCTTTCGGAACATCTACGATTCACTATGAACTAGTCAACTAGAAACACCTCTTTATAATTTAACAGTTTCAGCTACGTCTAATCGAGAAAAGTCAATAAAGCTTATATCTTTACAAATTATAATGAGTTTACTGAATTCCACGTTTACCGCTTCCTTCAGTTCAACTTCCATTCAGGTTTAATTACGCAATACCAGTTTTCTGTGAAAAGAACTCTGACAGACGTTTCTCGTCATACTACAAATGCAAAACTGCGAACAAAGGTAATTAATCTGCAAATGTTCTCCGCCTAACAATGAGGAACATTGCTCACGAAGTAATTTTACTAAGTCAGTGATGGTTACGATGACAGTAGACATTTCTTTCTAATGATAATAAGGAGTGCCTTATAGCGTTGCTCAAATATAAATTGGAAAATTATATAATATCTTTTAAACAAGCAAGTACGGTATCATTTCATAAGAACATTATTTATTTATTTCATAAAAATAAGCCGTGATTCTTTAATATACAATGAATATACAAAATAAGTTTTAAACTTCTTCCAAATGAAATACATTTTGATGTTATACGAAATGTATTATGTATTACACAAAACATTAAACCGTAAATTACTTATTACATTAATATTATTTTACGTAAATATTGAAAAATTACTAGAAATAGATTTGATTGCAGTTAATGGCTACAAAGCGTCCGCTCAATATCGTCGTGGACACTGCTAGACAGGTCTGAGGTGGCCATGTTAGGTGGTAGTCAGTGTCTGGATGTGCTGTAGGGAAGGGTAGTTAATATAAGGCATGTCAAATAGCTGAAAGTCAGACCCATACTACATGGTTCAGATTCCACGTAAAGGTGTAGGATGCTTCCCTTGGTATTGATCTAATTATAAATAGCCCTTTAAGTGGAAAATTTGACGTCGTAACAATAACTACACTCATTCGCTCCGCATACTCGCCCATATATCTACGATCAGTGTCTTATTACTGAATAATGAATAAATTATTGAATATAATACTCACTATTTGGTAACCCATATATTAAATTGTGTGACTTTTCCAAAACTTATTTTAAATACTTAGCATCACCCCCTTAAACATTTTCACTTCACCAACCCAAAATATCAAGATCAGCTATTGAGATATACAAATGAACTCACTAGCATTTATTTTCCTTGGAAGCTCACGTAATAATTGCTAAGGGATTTAATTTCCGATGTTAAGGAAAATTTTGATTTCCCTCATCTTAATTACGTTTGACGTTAACGAAGCTTGATTTGGCAATCCAAAGTAAAATGTACCAAATGTCAATTAATATTGTATTATACAATTATTATTGTCTCACTTTTATTGAAAAAAAAACTTGTATATACTTTTTATATGATAGGTTAGATAAATATTGTGTTTATAATATACGATAATTAATAATATTGCAGTAAATTTAGGTCTCCATCATAAATTATACTATTTCAAAACACTATATCATATTTGACAATATCAATTACTAAGCGATTATATTTAATTTAAAAATCTGTTTTCTGGTTTGGTTTCTGAAATATGTACAGTATTATATTTTAAATATTACAATAATGTAACAAAATTAAATGAAACTGTTTTTATAATTTAAGCAAATAAAAACTTAATATTTATAACAAATTTTATGTTTATAAATTATTTTGTAAAGGCAATTTTTTAATAGAAACACACCGATTTCATTAAAAATAAGAATAAGAATATAAGAATAAGAATATATTTATTTTCTTGAAATATATATACATAAAATACATTTAATTTACATTGTAAACATAAAAAGGTTTCTTCTTAAATGCTCTGTTAACAAAAGAAAACTTATAATACTATAACAAAACCTTTCATAAATTACATATTTCAAGAAAATACCTCCTAAGGCAATGGCTGTTTTAGAGGTACCTTCTTTTCAAATAAATCTTAATATGCGCAAAAGCAAATAATATTAATTAAAAATATCCCAATTCTTCAAAATATAAACACTAATATAAATACATAAATAGCTTAAACCTTCACTCCAAAATTAATGTTATCCTAACCCTAACAGTATAAGTAGTAGGGTTTTGGGGCTTCAAACCAGCCCCAATGATGAGATTTCGCCACGATGATGCCCGAGGGTGGGGGTCCAGGTCACGTGACCTTAATGAGTTTTTAATGGGGTTTTAATCGATTTTTAATGACCTTAATCGATTTTTAATGACCTTAATGAGTTTTTAATGGGGTTTTAATCGATTTTTAATGACCTTAACGAGTTTTTAATGGGGTTTTAATCGATTTTTAATGACCTTAATGAGTTTTTAATGGGGTTTTCTTTTAATTACCCTAATTACGACTAAATACCCAAGATGGCGGCCCCGGATCCAAGATGGCGGCCCCAGTCCTGCTAACCTGTTGGGAATTTACCTCCCAAATTTCCCTCCAAATTCCCACGTTATACTATATAAAATGCACTTTGTTATACTATAACAAATGTAATATTTCATATACTCTATGTAGTTTCCTTCGTACACCCTTAGCCTACGATGCATGCGCGAGGAATTGCTACATGAAACAGCTGTGCATTTGCACAGAGTGCAATCGCTACCAGCGCTCCCAGCAGCAATTTCCTAAAACATAATAATATATTAAACAAATTAGACAAAAAGCTATCAACCCCGCGTGGTCCAGTGGATAGCGTACCCGACTCAACAAATATATCCCATATCTGCATTACCTGGTATATCTCTAATATTTAATGTATCAATTTCTTCTCGTTGTAACCATTTGAATTCTGAATGAGGGAGCGACTCACTTAAGGATTTTCCATATAAATTATTGGCGTCGAGATACAGTAAGTAGTTAGTGGGTTTCGTTGAGTCAAAGTCGGGTTAGGAGTCGGATGCGGAACCACTCGGACACAAGGTTGTTTTTTAATTCGATTGAATTGTGTACAATTCATAACCAAGTGACTCATGAACAAACACACCACATACACAATCGATTGCACTCTGTGTAAATGCACACTTGGCTGCCACCTTTCCATACGGCAACCTACAGGCTTAACTACTACTTCAGCATGCACAAACATATTACGTAGATACTCACCCTGTATGGTCGGTAGACTGTTAGTGCAAAAGCCTCTGAAGGAACGTCAACCTCCTCTACCAGCTCAGAGGTCACTCTTTTGATTTTTAAGGGTAAACAAAGAGGCTCCCACAGGTCTAGACCATATACCCCTGTGGTACGGAGAAACAAACCCTTGTAATGAGCCCCATCCATCGCTCATTACGTTGGTAGCCACACTGCCACCTTACCATAGAGATTTACGTAAAGCATGCAAAGATACTCACCTTGTATGGTCGGTAGAATGTCAGTGCAAAAGCCTCTGAAGGAACGTCAACCTCCTCTACCATCTCAGAGGTCACTCTTTTGATTTTTAAGGGCAAACAAAGAGGCTCCCACAGGTCTAGACCACATAACCCTGTGGTACGGAGAAACAAACCCTTGTAATGAGCCCCATCCATCGCTCATTACGTTGGTAGCCACACTGCCACCTTACCATAGAGATTTACTCTAGATGTTTATAGTAAACCTCGTAGACCATGTAACTTGCGAACAAAATACATGGTACGAAGATCAATGGGATGCAGCGTCCTTTCCTGTTTTCTTCTAATGTCTTGCAGTATCTGCAGTCGTGTCCTTGATCTTCCAGCTTCTTGAAACACCTACACATCTTGCAGCAATGCCCCATCTTTCTGAAACAATAACAGCACACATGAGAAAAAGAAAACCTCAAACAAAAGAACTTTGTTACTTTTCCTTCAAGTTAACATACATACCTGGAAAACGTGTACAGCAGACGTGGATCCAACTTCCTTGATCAGTACCAAGTTGTCAGGTATTGATTCCCCCTCATGCAAAGTGTCGACGTATCTCCTAGGTAGAAACACCTTGATGTCCTCCTCCAAATGTGGATCAAACAGTATCGCAACGAGAGTATCACCGTATTTCGTACTTATGCGTGTAATACTTTTGACTGGATACTGGATGTTGGATGACAAATCTCCAACCTTGACAGTAATGTAGTTCATCGGAGTAGCAGCGTTGAAACGTTCGACAAAAGACGCCATGATAGACTGAGAAGAAAGCCGAAATACAAGTCCTTTTATACTCACCGTTGACCTTGAGAGCCAGTCGTAGCGCCTGTCCTTGCATTCTCAGACAGGGCTATGACTAACAAGTCAACGTTCGTCTAGACAGGGCGTGGTCATTGCACGCAGGTGGTCTCGCCTGTCCAGACAAGTCTGTGACCTTGACCCAAGTTTCCACACCACCCAAGGGGTATTGGGATTGCACTCTGTGCAATGGCGCGTTTTTTATTATAGTGGGTGTCCCCAGTAGGCATAATCCCACTTTCCGTATTGTAACTTGCCCCAACCATCGCAAGCTACGGTGATAGCCACTCCATAACAAAATTGCTATCTCCCAGTATTATTTTTGATCCCATATAAGTCTAGCCGCCACTTTACTTGGAGAAGCCTTTCAATGTGACGCACAAACTTACAAAGGGCTTTTATTTTTTATTATTTTTTTTCTTGTTACTAAAATATCCCTAACCCACACCCTGGACTTATAGAGTTTAAGCCAGCCATAGAGTGTTACACACATCCAGATACACGTACCGTACGAGGGCCCGGACTGCGACTCAAGGTCTTACGGGGATTAGCCCAGCCCCAAGCTGCAGGACCGCCTCAGGACTTATGCGTTTTACGGCTGCCTTAGAGAACAGTCGGGCTTTTTTATTGAATTTGGGCCGCCCTCACCTCGACGTTACGGTTATTGCACTTTCACACAGAGCTAGGGATACGATAGTAACAATTTTTCACAGTAAAACTATACACATTTAAAAGCATGCGACTTATTGTAGTAAAACTGAGCACTTACTAAGGCGCACTTGCCATCACTAGCATGTTGCGGTAAACAACAAGGTAAAAACGTATACATGTCGGGAACTGTCCAAGACTCGTCGAGTTCCTGAACATTCCCGTGAAATTTGGAAAGAAACAACATTTTCTCCAACCCTTTGGTATAGACTATATCAAAAGGTTTTAGTAAACTACGAACTAGTTTGAAGCTAAAAGGTACACATCCCTCCTCCCAAAGTATTTTGTGAAACTTACGCTCACACCAATTGTTAGCTTTCCGAGCAGCACTATTCAACTTACTTTCAGGATAAGGAGACTTGAAAACTATATTTACATTTACAAAAGGACCCACAATGACAAATTCTTTAACGATAAATCTATTGCGATTGTCTTTGAACCCATGAAACTCCACCACAGCCGGTGTCGACATGGTTATGATCAACCTACTGTGGGCTTAGTCTTCTTATACCAAACAATCTCGTCATGCAAACGGTCAGCGTCCCAACCGTTTACTTGCTGTGGTGAGGGAACATAGACCGAATCACTACGCATAACCCGATCAATGTGTTCAATCAGGTAAGGCTCGACACAGGTCAACTGTTCAATGTACCGTGAAATGCAAGGCAATAAGCTAACAAAATTCAACCATTCGTCTTTAGTGAAAAGTATAGCGGTTTCATTATCTATGTCGAAAAGCTCCACATAAGGTTTGTTGAAAATGTTACGGATCGTGTATTTAATGTCCGCCTCAGTGAATCTCTTTTGTTGATCCTTATGACACAGAGCATAGGTAATTGAAGGTTCCATTTCTTTCAACTTTGAAAACTGTGCGTTGTTTAGTAAAACGTACTTACGCATGCCTTGCTTGTGAAACAAAATGCCCACTTGAAAGAGAAATTCATTAAAGAGACCGACAGTGACAAATTTAGTAAAACCCGAGTTGAGATTGTACATTACCCTGAGAAAAGCTGTCAGATTCTGATTGTCCGATACCGGCACCAGAGTAGGTACACCTTCCTTGTCTACCAGTGGAAACTCTACTATAGAGACATCAGTGTCTGGAACAGCGGAGGATGATGATGCCATGGCGGTGGTGGAGCAGCGACTGAGACCGAGTGGGTGCTGAGCTTCCTTTTATAGGGCTCGAACGACACTAGAGAACTCTGTTGACAGTTCCAGTAAGTGGACTGTACTCGACTAGGGCGTCATGAATAATCAAACAGTAGGCAGTTGTACCTTTTGGAAAAGCGGTGGAAGATTCAAATTCAAGGCGGACGTCTACAGGTCCTGATTTAAGGTTCTCAGACTGTTTGGAACAGTCGATTACAAAAACGGGACAAGAATCAAAAGCTGTGCGATTCATAATGGGACTGGGTGAACTCGACCCGTAGTAAGAAGATTGAAACCTTGCGTACATTTCATACAACAGAGCGTCATCACCACGTATGTTATCATACGGGTAGTACTGAGAGTTTAGAAAGAGCTTTACATCCGACAGTGAACACTTGTCAAAGATACTAGCGTCCTTGGTTAAATCATTTTTCCTACTCGTTTGAAAGGCTAATATGACGTAACGCGGCTTTTCCAGTTGTGAAGAAGTCTTGATGGTCCAAGATTGTCTCGTACTTGTGGGAAGTTCAGGAAACTCGTGCAACTCCCAAGACCTGAAAGGCATTTCCAATACACGATCCTGTTCCAGCACCCGTAGTAATGACAACTTCATATCATCAGACACTTTAACGTAGGGAACCCGCCAGTAAATCTTATCAATCGTCAACTTGAAATCAGTGGCCACAACCTCCTTGTACAAGGCGTTCTTTACATTCGAAGACAAGAGCAAAATCAATTCCTGCCTTTGGTTGACAATGATTCTTTTGTAGTCCTCAAAGAACCCCATTAACAATTTCAAAGGAATACAAAAAGAAAACTCTTTCACCGTATTCAATGATCCTTTTCCAACCCAACTAGCGTTCATCAATCGCTTCTCATCGTCTGGAGTTAGGGTTACTAAATTCTTAATAGTGGATGTTATACCGACATTTTTAGATCGATCGACAATTACACCGCCAATTTCGTATCTAATCTCGTTAATCAGAAACGCCGTGGCATTGTTGACTAGATGTAAACTATCATACTGAGTCTGACCATCAGATTTTGTCAATTTACCAGTCACGTGTAAGTAGCTCTCACAAGGGTATGTAAACCCATCCTGCTGTTGAATAGAAATACGCACCTCATCGTCAGGATTAAAAGTTGTCGATGTAAAAGGTGCATGAGTACGGTACTCGTACTCTGTCACACTTTCATCAAATTGCGCTTTACTACTTACGGACAACATATCGAAGACCGAGAGACTGTAGAAACTCCTTGTTCTTTGATGTTAACCGTTTCACACGTAACAGGCGACTGATTGATTTTGTCCTGTGTCCATCCAATTTATTGAAAATCAGACCCATCCTTACGTTTCAAGTGAAGTCTAATGTTGACCACTTCGTCTCTCAGATTTATCAAACGATTGTTTTGGTCGGAGAGTCTAACTGTTATGTTTTCCAACCTCTTGACGCTAACTGGCAAGTAAATGACGTTACGGGGCGTTTCAACAATTTTAAACCCAGGAGGTACGGCAGGGTAAAACTCGTGAATGACGTGTCCTTCTGTACCGTTTTGATAAGAACCTCTAACCACGTTACATTCGACTCGTATGACATTCACTTTAATAATGGCAACTGGAGTGTCTGACACGTGCCATTTATTTGGTTCAAGAATCGATCTGGAATAGCCCAACAGTGAACCTATGCTGTCTTCCTGAGAGAAATCAATTACCTTTTCACCGTAAATTTCCACTTTAAATGTATTGTTGTTGCCTCTAATTTTTAAATTCGGATCGTTGATTTTGTGTTCGATAAGTTGTGTAATGTCGTCAATTTCATAAGAACCAGTCGGTATGTCGACAATTTTATCACCGTAATGGAACAAATTATTGACTCCCTTCTCAACGTTTGGTATAGAGTTGTATGTTGTAAAGTCTACTAATCCAATTTCCCAATCACCCTCAGAAAGGTCTATTGCAGGGAAAACACTGCAGCCAAACACTGAACTATTTCCACTCACACAAAACATAATGCTGGTCACTCTCTAAAAGTCAGACACATACTAAAGTTGATTCATCAAAAACTCTAAACATAAATGACCGCAAATGTTGGAGCCAAAAGTCTGATGCGGAGTGTAGTTGTACAACACTTTACATCCTTGAAAATATTCTAGCAGGTCAGGTGGTGGTCGTAGGTTTCCAAAACTATCGAAATACGTCACTACGTTGTCCACTTTTTTGTAACACACCCAGTGAGTACCCCTCCCACTGTTTGAATCTAAATTAACAATGGCACTTTCCTTCTTCCAGATATTCTGTGGTAAGACGTCTCTCATAAAAACACCTCGAAAATGTGGTATTCTAAATTTACGTGCATATCTGTCCAGGTCAAAGTTTGTAAGAGCCCGATCCGGCAAGTGTTTTAACGCAAACTTTTTTTTTTTTCTTATGTACGACTTTAGGTGATCCATTTCCCTGCTTGTACGGCTTTAAGTAGTATCCCTCTCCCTTTTTGTAAGGTCTCAAGTAGTAACCTTTACCTCGCCGCTTTGCAATCTTTTTCTTTTTGCATACGCGTCGTCTCTTCATTGTACCTCCCAGCTTTTTCTTGGCATTCATAGCTGTTGTCACGGACCAAGCTGCGGCTCGTTCTGCTAACGAAGCGTCTGATGATTTAACCCTATTCCAAGCCTTATCGGCCAGCTGTTGATCCGCCTGTCTACGGTGTTGATTGTCACTATATTTGGAATATGTAATGTCGTGCTCCTTACAGGCCTCGTCCAACTTGTTAATTCCCTGATCACCACGAGCTAACCTCTCCTTTAATTTGGTGCCTGGACCACAGTACCTGTAACCTCCTGGCAGATGAAGTTCCACTGGTAGTAGATCGATCCCTTTGTTGAGAGCTGAACTGGCAAAACTACCGACTGTCTCTAGTAGTCCGCACCCTTTGACTGTTGAATGACGACTGACTTTTTTCTTGTTAACTCTCGGCATAATAAACATCAAATGACTGTCTCTATTCAAATTCAAGGGTTTTTATTCGTGTGATCTAACTCTAGTAGCTTCGTTTAAGAAATACGGTCGTACAATATGTTTGTCGATCCACTCCTCTTTAGACAAACTGTGGATCTGATCTTGAGGTGGTAATATGTGATAGTATATATCGTAAAGTAATGCGCTCATTGCTCGTACAAGATAATTCATAGTTACAGCGTCTTGCATCGTGACTGGATTACCCACAGAGGAAAGCTTTTTATCTCCGAAATCCCACTCATTAGCGGTCTGTTTAGGAATCCACTTTTCCCGTACCACGTTAAGGGATCCTGACAGGTAGTTTTGAGTCACTGCATCTTGAGGCTCAACAGGATCTTTGACTGACGTTAATCGCATATTGTTAAACGCCCACCCGCTTTTAGCCCTTTTCGGGCTATTAGCCGTTAGGTATTTCTTTGTAACTACGTCTGCATCATCTATTGGGTCGGCCACCTCAACCAACCGTTTTTTCCCAAAGTGCCAAAAGGTACCGTATCTAGGTGGAACAAGAGAGTCTACGTACAATTTAGTTGCAGCATCTTTTGCTTCAATAGGATTCTGAACATTTGCTATATACCTGTTTTTAGCATTAATGTATTTATCCTCGAATAATACACAATGCTCACCTACAATCTTTAGACTGACTGCATCATTTTCACCTATTGCATCGCCTATATTCGCTAAAACTCTATTTTGCATATCATAGTTTCCTTCAGGAGTCAATTTAAATCCTTCACCTCGTGCTCCTTTGGGCACAGCAGCAGCAGCACCTTTTTGAACTAACTGACGTCCGAACTTGTCGATAGACATTACGATAATGGTTACAAAATAAAGTTATCAAAGTCTTTTATAATATCCGCCTCCTTGAGCTCCTCCAGAATGGCGATAATCTCATTATTGTGACCACTGTTACCTGCTTCTTTAGATGCTAACAACAGACGCAAACGATCAACCAATTCATTAGGATCATCCCAGTACCGGTAGTCGATTTTGGATTTCCCAACTTCCATTAGCAAACCCTCTCCCAACTTTGTTCTCTTGATAAATGGTGATAGTGGTTGACTTGGTCTTTTTCTAGACGCTGGAGAAGCATGTAGTAAGGGTAGTTTCTTTTTATTTTTTGGTGGAAACATATTTGATATAATATTCGTGTACTTGTAGCCTCTGTTGGATTTTATTCCTCTGCCATCTTCACGCTTGTGAACACCAGTTGCCTCCAACATTTGCTTGTACACTTTTAAATCATTATCGTTGAACGATCCACTCTGCGGATGTTTCTTGAAAATCAACTCAAACAGTCCAGGTGTTCCCTTGTATTCAACTCCATTTATAATTATGTCGTTATCGGAAAAGCTAACCGGATACGATCCCATTTTCCACTCGTTGCCATCATAGTGAATGCCGTACGTGAAATCAGCTTCTTCCTTATCGTCTGTCTGAATAAACTGAAGGTAGGTGCTTAACATGTCTCCAATGTTGTTTGCACGAATAAATGCGTCAAACTCTGACGCTAAAGACGGTCTTCCAGATGCCTGCTCAGGCTCAAAAACCTCCTCCTCCCGCTCCTCCTCCACTTCCTCTTCATTCTCCTCTTTGTGCTCTTGCTTGATCTCTTTGGCAGCAACAACCGTCTCCGTCAACTGTTTTAGCGGGTCAATCAATGGTTTGTACTGTACTTCCAACGAACGTTGTGTTTGAATTGAACTGCTTTTAATATCGCGCAACTTTTGCCTTATACTATCCTGCAGCATCTTTATTTCACGTATAAGATGTTCATCCTTGAACGTCATCTTGTCGAATAACTAATTCAAGATATCACATCCTTATTTATTGAGTTTTCACAGTCTTCCCCCGCTGTGGATAGTTGTAACCGACCTTCTTCTTGCTACATCATGCACTCTTGTGCTCCCATCCATATTCTTACGGAATCCCCTCAGGTTATTTTCATGTTTTCCTGTTTTTCTGTTTTCTGTTTTCCTGTTTTCCTGTTTTCCTGTTTTTCTGTTTTTCTGTTTTCCTGTTTTCCTGTTTTTCTGTTTTCTGTTTTCCTGTTTTCCTGTTTTTCTGTTTTCCTGTTTTCCTTTTTTCCTGTTTTCCTGTTTTCCTGTTTTCCTGTTTTCCTGTTTTCCTGTTTTCCTGTTTTCCTGTTTTCCTGTTTTCCTGTTTTCCTGTTTTCCTGTTTTCCTGTTTTTCATGTCTTCCCGTTTTCCTGTTTTTCCGTTTTTTCTTCTTCTGTCTTCAAGTCTTTCTGTTACGCAATACGTAGCAAAAGAAGTGGACCCAAAATGGTTGCTTCCAACGTATCTATTCGCCTTTTAAAACGTAGCCTGTCTAACGTCAATGATTTACGATCCTCATTCATCGGTAGGTGGTACTCTCTTGTCACAAGAGGTTGACTGAAACTAACCTTCAGCATCATGTTGTAAAACTTTGACAAACTTTTTGAGTCCGACGCGGTATCTGCCATCGTTGATGTTACGTTCTTTGTCCACTACAACGAACTTGTTCTTACCACTGTTCCATGCGGTGGCACACAACTCTTTGAATCTCCCATAAGACATGTCCGTATTTATATGATCATCGTATATGTGTCTTAGATTTCTGTCATCTTGCTTAAACACAATAATAAAGTTTGCATTGTCCCTAATCAGCTGTTTGGGTATTCTACTGTATGTTTGACACAGGTAAAAAGTATCAACATTCTGGTGTCGTCCCATTGTAAAGTAGTTTCTGATGTTGTCTTGCTTTTCACATGCGACATCATCAAACACCATCACAGAGTGTTCCATCACCTCCTTTGGATGAATCACCTCACCGTTGTCTGTGAAAGGGAAATATTCTATACCGGGTATAGTCAGTAGTACCTTCTCCAGCAACTTATACTTTGGCTGATGGAGTGATTTTGAAAACACGTAGACATTTTCAAACTTTAGCCCATTTGGATTAAACAACAAGTTTAACATTACATTAGTCTTGCCGGAATTTGAAGGTCCGCACATGATACATCGAACATGGTTTGGCAGCAGATCACTGTGTTTGCTCCTTTCCTTCATATCTCCTCCACAGTATGTGTCATAGTTTACGGTAGGCAATTTGGGTGTTTTCATCTTAATGTCTAAGCTCAAACTGAGTAATTCACACAAGTTCACTTTTATTTATCCACGAATTGTGAGTACCATCAAAGCCAAGCCACTTAACCAGCACTTTGTTACCCTTTCTCCTCAACACCTTTTCCACCAGGTATACGTCTCCGTGTCTGGTCTTGAGCAGTTCTTTTCCGTAAAAGCTTCCTTTAATTATGTTGTTGCGGTAATCCTTTAGGTGATACGAAGTCGGTACAGTTGGACGCACCGCTTCTACAGTAAAAATCTCGTTTGTCCAGTTGGGTAGGTATCCCTTGTCGAAAACCTTTTTATACTTGCTTATCCTTACTTTGTCACCCACTTTGAACTCGATCTTTTCCTTCTTCCTATATTTTTGTCTATTCTTGTTAATGTTTCGTCTGACCAAATCTTCGTTCTTTTTGTTCACCTCAAAAGGTGCCATGCCAATTGTTCTATGTTTTCTCGTGTTGTACTCTTCCAACAGGTCGGGTAGGATTTTAATCCATTGGTAGTTGCCCAGTTCTGTGAATTTTCTCCACATTAAAGACTTGAGACTACGATTGAATCTCTCCACTATGGCTCCCTTCTTCTCGCTGTACACAGAGTAATGATTAATGTTGTGTTTCTTCATTAGCTTGGTGAATCCAGCGTTGTAAAACTCTTTTCCCATGTCGGTTTGCAGGTGCGTCATCCGATTCTCCTCCAAAACAGGTTGTATGGCCTTGACGATTTCCTGTCCAGACTTTTCCTTGACTGGTATTGCGTAAGCGTATTTGGTAAAGCAGTTGATTACTGTGAGAATGTACTTGTAGCCCTTGTTAAACTTTGAGTATGGTATCATCTCCACCAAGTCAGCCTGATACAGATCGTCTATTCCTTTGACTTCCACAGGTCTGGTGGGAAATGTTCTTCTGGCTGGAGCGTGTAGCTCTTTGGCGATGATTTCTCTCACGTTCATAATTTGTATTGAACTGTGTCCAATTCATAACTAATTGAAATTGTAGTAAACCAAAGTATTTATTGGTTTTTAAGGGATTCCACAGCCCCTCCCCGCTGCGGAAAGTGGTAGCCGACCTTCTTCTTCTTCTTGCTACCTCCTGCACTCTTGTGCTCCCATCCGTCTTCTTACTGCACCATTACCTCACTCCTTGTCTCCATATCCCCCTCCCCCTCACTCGATTCAGAATCTGATGTTTCTTCCACAATGGGCGAGTCTATATCAAAGTGATTAATTCTTTCCAGCGCTTTATTAGCATACAGGTCGCTATATAGCTTCAATGTGTTGATGTTAGTCAAATCCAGAGAGTGTTTAAAACAAACACATGACTGAGAAACTTTTATACTATATTCATCCTCATTTACGCTCTGTTTGACATTCGGTAAAAAACCATAAGCTAGAATATCCACTCTATCGTATTCGGATACATCAATCGTTCTGGAGTACCTGTACACTGAAACAGTATCGACATTTTCCCCGTTCTTGTAGAACCTTAGGAGAGTCGCATCATCACTACTGAACCCCTCAGTAGGATCGGGATTATTTAACACGATAAACACTTGACTCATCTTGTGATGTTTACTCCTTTGTGTCTCAACTGGAAATGAGTACACTTTGCTGAGATCGTGTATGTATAATCGAGTATTACATCATCCTCTAGCATCGCAGGTGAACCTTTGGCGATGATTTCTCTCACATCCATAATTTGTATTGAATTGTGTCCAATTCATAACTAATTGAAATTGTTGTAAACCAAAATATTTATTGGTTTTTAAGGGATTCCACAGCCCCTCCCCGCTGCGGAAAGTGGTAGCCGACCTTCTTCTTCTTGCTACCTCCTGCACTCTTGTGCTCCCTTAAGCGAGTTGTTTCTCTATGTTTTTTTCATAAAAGGTAAAGGAAACGTAAGTATGAAATTTTTCCCGTAGTCTCTTTTCTTGCGCTGTATGCTTTTCCATTTCTACATCTGTAAGTTTTCTCTTACGACATTCCCTGTTGTAATGGATTCCACGTACAAAAATTTTCAAGTCCATCCAATCCACAGTGTCGAGGTATGCCTGGAGATAATCCTGTTCAGAACTTATCGACTTCCAATGCTCCTCAATTATTGGATTTACTTCACTCATAAACTTCATATCCTCTTCGTGCCATTTCCATTCGTATTCGTCACGTGGTTGAGCATACCATCTATTTCTGATGTTATCTTCTCGCCACATAAAGTCCATGTAGAGATCCCTCCATTTCAGATTGACGGCTGGGTTGCAGTCACCGTCCAGGATGGGTGCTTGTTCAGAAGTAGCGTCGGATTCTCCGTACATGTTGATAGCCTCTGGGACACTGACGGTCGTTGTGAGTGAGGTGTATTTATACCTGGTATTCAACCTGGAATATTTATTGGGCGTTGAAGGTCAATTGGGCGTTGCCGGTTATTGAAGGTCAATTGGGTGTTGGCAGTCATTGCTCTTACGGGATTCCACAGCCCCTCCCTGCTGTGGAAAGTGGTAGCCATCCTTGCTCTGCTACCTCCTGCACGTCTGTGCTCCCATCTACCCTCTTACTCAGCCATCAATGCGTCCAATAGATCCAGATCATGCATAACGTCTTCGGCAATTTGGTAGTGACCCCATGGCAAGGTCTTGATGCCGTCCTCTGTTATATAGCGTTTATTGTCGGCAGCAGACAGCGCTATCTTGTGGATCTCTATGCTATACAGTTGGTGTTTATAGCTCCGTATGCAATTCATAGACCTGTACATTTTTGACTCGTTGTCACTTTTTAACCCCAAAGAAACTTCCGCAGTGCTGTACGTCTTTGCGTAACTTTCCAAACACTGTTTATAGTCGTCGAACGTGATGGTATCTTTGATCGTCGACTTTTTCACACCTTTTGACTTCTTCTCCTCCCCTTTAAGCTCAGGCTTCTTTGCATCAATCTCCGACCGGTGTGCGTACATCTTGGATCGCAGCCCTACAAACTCGTACATGGGACGTCCATTGAGCTCATCCTTGAACTTGCCGATAACTTTTTTGTTAACTCCTGGCATGTCATAGCGGTTTGGTTGAGGGTAATCGCTAGTGTCAAACAGATCGATCATTTGCTTAACGTCCTCATAGAAGTTGTCAGTTTCAATGAGGTACGTTAGCGAGTCGGTGTCGGTATACTGGAGTGCTGCCTTCTCGCCGTATCTCCTCTTGATGACGTTGTAGTGGAAGTCGAACATAAGGGTCTTTGAAACGTCGAGGATCGACATTCCCACGTAGACAGCCTTGTTGAATATAGCCTTTGTCTTCGTCATGTGGATAGCGGCTAGGTTGTCAGCAAATATAGTTCGACTCTTGAAGTTTGGCTTGGCGATCCACTTTTCAACCTGTTTGTCCTGAGTCGCAAGCCTGATATCGACTCGATTCCGGATATTCTCCATAGTTTTACCAAAAACAGCGTTATTCATGAGCTTGTAGAACTCTTTCTCAAAGTCGTTCTTGCTCTTGGTTCTCTTGTCGGTATTTAGCTGGATATATGACTTCATCCACGGTCTTTGGAGAAAACTGACAGCCCGATGGATCTTTTTCAATGTCATCCCCAGCGAGATGTACTGCTTGAGACTCCGATAGTGCACAACGTATTCCTTCTTGTCGTAAAGCGTCAAGAGTAGCTTGTACTCCTTAGATCCGGGTGGTTTACGCTGTTCCGGCGCCAGAGGAAGATCCGAGTGCTGATCGTGAAGTTCTCGGGGGTACTCCAAATCTACTTCTAAAATGTAGCCCACCTCCGCATCGTCTGCTATATCCATGACGTTGACGGTTGTCGGATCTTCTACCCATTCGAACCGACCGTAGGGCATTGGCTGGCTCATCGCCCAGCCGTATAGGTTGTTTGCGTCAAGGTAGGTGAGGTAGCTGGTCGGATGTGAGACGTCGTAATCTTCTGCAAAGGGGTTGTTGGCCTTTGCGTACCGGTTCGAGCATTGGGATACTCCACCGCGAATTCCTCTCGTAATCATATTACTCATGTTCGAGTCCGTGAGCAGCTCCAGCTGTACTCCAGTTGTTCGAAGAAGTGCGCTCCAGGCCAGACCGGGTGCGGTGAAGAACCATGCTGGGTCGAGTTTGTACGTCTCCAGGCAAACATCTCGGAAATTTTCCATTATGTCCGCCAATATGAGCACGTCGCTCTCATTGTACAGCATGGTGTAGTGCTGCATGTCCTTGATGCTGAATTTCTCCCATACGGTCTGAGCGTGTTTGTAGTCTTCAGGTTTGATGGTACTCCTGTTCAGCTTGTTGTAGAAGAATCGTTGCTCTGGTAAATGCGTCAGCTGGTACTTGCCGAGCGAATCCATAAAGTCGTATGGATAGACTCCCTTCCTGATGAGCAGCTCCAGTTGCTCGCCAGAGTAGAATCTGGACGTATGTCGGAATTGGTCGGGCGTCAGATTCTTGGCTAAAGAATCCAGGCTTGATTGCATAAATCTGCATGAATCCAGAAAACGCAGCTTTACTCCCTCCTTGATGTTGATGGTATAGGAGATATAGCGCTCCTCGTTGTTGGGGATGACGTCGATGGTTTCGTCGTTGAACCCAAACATTCGTATAAACAGGTGAGTGTCGTAGCCGGTGAGGTTGTGGACGAAAACGGGCATGAACTCAGGCTTTTGGTATTTCAGGTTGCAGGTATTGTGAGCCATTCCTCGGAATTTCCCAGTAAGATGGTCGTGATCTCGCACCCTGTACTCGTCCGGCGTAAAGAGCTTCTCGCAGATGTGACATTTTGTGGCGCTGGCTATGGCGATCTCATCGTCTGGGGTAATTTCCATCGGTTTTGCTGCTTCTCTGGAGTATAGCTTGTAGATCTTCCTGGATTCCTCCAGCATGCTGTCGACAAAGATCCGTGCGGCGTCTGCTCCAAAGTATTTGA
Source organism: Stictocephala bisonia (assembly GCA_035578905.1). Classification (NCBI taxonomy): domain Eukaryota; kingdom Metazoa; phylum Arthropoda; class Insecta; order Hemiptera; family Membracidae; genus Stictocephala; species Stictocephala bisonia. Next base: position 110,142 of record JAQJVL010000840.1, read on the forward strand.
CCGGCCGGCTGCAGTTTCCCTCGGCGTGCACGATGTAGTAGCAAAAGCTCACTGGTTCATGCTTCTGATATTTTTTTGTGTGCGACTTGTTTGGATCCATTTCAATGTCAGGCTCTTCCGTCGGCATCAACATGCTCTCGAAATCGGCATATGCGGCAAAGGGAACCCTCATGGAGGCGTTGCCGTTTTAAACTCGATCACGCTGCCCTCCTTGGGCATGATTGCTCTTGCAGCTTCAAACTCTCTGCAGTCTTTCTTGTGCTCGATTAGGATTCTTTCGGAGGTGAAGTGGTCGAGGCAGCGGCGACATATCCAGCTCATGCTTTTATGTTTTGTGATCTGACTACGTGTGAGCCTGCTGAGATTCCTAATGAAGCAGTAGTGGGACGTCTCTTCGTTCTTCATATAAAGGAGGTCGATGTGCAATCGACGTTCCAGGCCCGTCACGATCAGGGGGTATATCGTATACTTGTTGTCATCGTCGTACGCATATACATTGATTGAAAAGTCGACTCTCTTCTCAAACAGCTTGACATGCTCGAGACTGACGGGAAAGTCGATTCCTCGCAGTTGTTGATCAAAGTCGTGCTCGAATGGGAGATAGTGACTAACCATGTGTGGTTTATTATTCTCTGGCACGGGATGGAGAGCGGCGAGAATGGACCAGAGGAAGCACTTGTTGTCGTTGTTCCATACATTCACAACGGACCTCTTGTATTGAATGTTCTTGGGTAGGTCCATGTAGGTCGATCCTCGCAGAGGTTTGTAGTGGCTGATTCTGAGCTCCAAGTGCAAGATCCGACGTAGAGTCCAACCGGAGCCTTTGCTGTAGAACTCGTCCATCTCCTTCAGCAGATTTGCTTCTGCTCCCTTGACGTAGTCCAGAATGTTGGTGGTAGAATAAACGACTTCGTTCTTTGTTTTAAAATTCATTTCTTGTCGCTGGGGTTTGTCTCCGGTCGGTTTCTCGTACTCGATAAAGAGTAGAAAGTTGACTTTAACGTTCTGCACGCGGCAATTTTCTTCTATCTTGCTCGCAGTCAGCTCCCTCGAACGCTCCAAGAATAGGATAGGATCCTTAAATCCCGGTTTATTCTCAACCTGGTAGGTCTTGAGCCTTCCCTTGAACGCCTTCTCAATCTCTTCTATGTGAAGCTCCTTCGGTCCAATGAGGTCGCCTACGGCATTCTTGATAGAATTGTAGGTCGATACGATGGATGATCGGATGGCGTTGACGATGGAGGGTCGAGTCTCGGTTGAGGTGCTAGGCGTCTGCTCGTCGGAGGTCGAGGGTTGATCCAAGCGGGCGATCTTGAAAGTCGGTGGTGTAGGCTCATCCGCCTTTCTCTTGAATAGTGCGGGGTTACACTTCTTGAGGTGGCGGGTTCTATGAGAGAGGGTGATGAGAGAACCGCAAGCCGGGCACGGACGTTGGGGCTCCCGGGTGGGAGGTTTTGCTACTCCACATGTCTTGAGGTGCCGAGCTATGTTCGCCTTGGACACGACCTTAGCACATCTAGGGCAGGGAGCCTGGTTGGGATTCATGTTGATCTGCAACAGACGGACAATTTGTATTAGTAACATGTTCACTAAGGTAATCTATGCAAATACCGTAAAGAGAACGGTAATCCAAGTCTAAAGTTTGCTTAGGGGTACTACTACGTTAACTGAGGTTATGGAATTACTACAGTAATGATATATAAGGGCTTACATGTATAAGATGGGTGCGGTTGCCGTAGGAGGACGAATTCAAGTGATGCAGTGGTAGTAGGTTTTTTGCGAGGTTGGCTGATCTGCAACAAATGAAACACAATATCGTAAAACTCTCAATATCTATCTACTCGGGTATGTATAATACTAGAAATGCCTGTAGAAAATGTTTTTCAATATCTTGGTGAAGGTAAGATAGGTTAGGTTATGTCTCTAGAGAGTAAAATGAATTTATAGGTTATGTATACTTACTGTACGGTTGCAATATATGCGTTGTAAATAGCGGAGCTGCTAGATGTGTCTCGTTCGAAAGTGTGACACTGACTGTGGTTTAGTCTGAAATCATCGAAATATATATATATTACTACGTGAATCAAAGTATTATTTTATTAGATGCTACTACGTTAGTCAAGAAAGTAACAAAGTTCCAACTATATTTTAGGTTATGTTAAAAAAGTGAGGTTATGTTTGATATTTATGAAGACTTACTTTACTGATGGAGATAGCAGAGATGTTGCCAATTTGAATCTCGTAGGCTGACTAAGGTTTGGTCTGAAATCATCGAAATATATGGGTTAGTATACTACTATGTAAATCAAAGTATTATTTTACTAGATGCTACTACGTTAGTCAAGAAAGTAACAAAGTTCCAACTATATTTTAGGTTATGTTTGAATGATGTATCCTAGTTGGATTGTAAACTAGATTTATGGTAAAAAAATAGGGTTTATATAGAGTTCCTTGAATGTGACGTAATGTTGGGGGTTTTTACTAACACAATTGTATCATAATAGGCTAAGGTTGTGAGCGAGTGGTATGGGTTTTTAGTATTCTACACCTGACGTGACTATGTTAAGGACTAATACAGTCTATTATTGAATGTTTTAGTAACTAACTGTGGTTATAAGGTAGTTGTTTGTATGTACTTACTCGAATTGAAGGTTCAAAGTTGTGCAGCAGAAGAGCAGTTGTAGAGGCAGGTAGGTACTCGATGGTCCACAATGGGAAGGCACACTGGCAGCCGTTGTGAGTGAGGGGTATATATACCAGGATCAGACGACCACGCCTGTGGTTAGGTAACCGCACCTGGCAAACCAGACAAGGTCTGGGAAAGGTTACCGCGTCCGGCACGCCCAAGGTTGTTGTAATTATACTGTCTGGAGGTCGGCGCGGTAATAACTTGTCTCGAGGCCGGACTGTCTGGAGGTCAGCGCGGTAAAAACTTGTCTCGAGGCCAGACTGCCCGAATGTCGGTTCTGACTTGGTAGGATGTTAGTCGGATGGCTACCGGAAGTGGAAACGGAAGTGGACCGGAAGTGGAAACGGAAGTGGAACCGGAAGTCAAGCGGAAGTGGAACCGGAAGTGGAACCGGAAGTCAACCGGAAGTCAACCGGAAGTGGACCGGAAGTCAACCGGAAGTGGACCGGAAGTCAACCGGAAGTGGACCGGAAGTCAACCGGAAGTGGACCGGAAGTGGACCGGAAGTAAACCGGAAATCCGGAAGTATCTTCCCGGAAGTGTCATCCCGGAAGTGGATCGGAAGTGGACTTGGAGTACCAATCTGGCATTACATGTTACATTATTTCGTGTCTGTCACCGATCATTGAGTGTTACGTAACATTTTCATGTCTGTCTTTGACTCAAGGTCGGGTGTCTAGACGCCAGGTGTTCACGCAAGGTTGCCCGCCAAGGCGGTCGAGGTCCGGTGTCTAGACGACAGGTGGCCTTTCTCGAGGTTAACCGCTAAGGCGGACGTGGTCGGGTGTCTAGACATCCAGGTGTGTATGCAAGGTCGTGTTGCGTAACCTTTTCATGTCTGTACATGCAGACGTTCCTTGAGAGGCTTTTGCACTGACATTCTACCGACCATACAGGGTGAGTATCTACGTAATATGTTTGTGCATGCTGTAGACCTGTAGCTGTTTTGGCGGGAGCCGCCATATTGGATCGGACCCAGTTGGCACATAGAGTATGTATGTATGAAGTATTACATTTTATATAGTATAACTACGAAATTTTGGAGGGAAATTTGGGAGGGAAATTCCCAACAGGTTGGTAGCCCTGTGTCCGGCAGCCATTTTGGATCCAACAGCCATCTTGGGTATTTAGTCGTAATTAGGGTAATTAAAAGAAAACCCCATTAAAAACTCATTAAGGTCATTAAAAACTCATTAAGGTCATTAAAAATCGATTAAAACCCCATTAAAAACTCATTAAGGTCATTAAAAACTCATTGAGGTCATTAAAAATCGATTAAAACCCCATTAAAAATCGATTAAGGTCATTAAAAATCGATTAAAACCCCATTAAAAACTCATTAAGGTCACGTGACCTGGACCCCCACCCTCGGGCATCATCGTGGCGAAATCTCATCATTGGGGCTGGTTTGAAGCCCCAAAACCCTACTACTAGTATAGCTATATAATACAGTAGTAGGAACAAAATAAAAACGGAACAATTTTTGACTAACAAATATGTTTACTTTACTATGTTATCTGAATTAAATATATGATACAGTAAATAAGTATATCTTATTTACAAAGTATTAAAATTCAAACTATTATAAATGAATAATAAAAATATGTTTAAAAAATGTATTGCTTTAAAAAGAAAAAAAAACTAAACGTAGATTATTTTTCTAACACAAAGCCAATATAATTAAAAGGCAATGGACTTTACAAGATTGAGTTTATTAACATTCTAACTTATAAACTTATATACATAGTGCATAATTCCAATAAATTGGTCTCCCAACCTTCATCCATAACGAAAATAGAATTATTGAATCACCCGACTCGATTTCAGAGTGCTCTTCCATCAAATACTGGAATGACCAAGAGATTCAAAATGTCAGAGGTAATTATGAGACGATATTAGCCACCCGTAACCATAGCAACACCTTAACGTCTTGAATAGTTGTCATATAACATTTCTTTATAGTGAACCTTTCAGATAAATCACTCGTTTCAATATTTGAATGAACTCATACGCTAATAAATATTCTATAATAATAAATTATAAGTCTCGTACTTTTATGTTTTTTGTAGTTTATATATAGTTATAGATTAGTATACGCAGTGTTCTCTTAGCAACAAAAGTCAGAGCTTCACTAAACGCACTCATTTTCAGTCATGAAATTCATTAAAACGTAATAAACTAATTATGTTTAGAAATATTTATGGCAAGTGATCACCATTTTACGATGTCATTCATTTATTATGTCTAAAATTAACAGGTAAATACATACAAATCTTATACATTTGTCGTCCTTAAAGAAAATATACAACACGTTTTGATCTTATTATGAGTAAGAATTAAGAACTATATATCATACGTATACATTTTTTGAATGTTATGCTGAGCAGAGAAGTTATTTCAAGAATAAGGTTTGTTGGAAAATAGTTTTATGGACTATGTTTTAAGAGAATTAGTGGTTAAAGTATTATACTAATGATTAGCCTACATTATTGAATAAACACTCCCACCTTCTCCGTCTGTAACTGTCCTTATAACACTCCCAACTTCTCCGTCTGTAACTGTCCTTATAACACTCCCACCTTCTCCGTCTGTAACTGTCCTTATAACACTCCCACCTTCTCCGTCTGTAACTGTCCTTATAACACTCCCACCTTCTCCGTCTGTAACTGTCCTTATAACACTCCCACCTTCTCCGTCTGTAACTGTCCTTATAACACTCCCACCTTCTCCGTCTGTAACTGTCCTTATAACACTCCCACCTTCTCCGTCTGTAACTGTCCTTATAACACTCCCACCTTCTCCGTATGTAACTGTCCTTATAACACTCCCACCTTCTCCGTCTGTAACTGTCCTTATAACACTCCCACCTTCTCCGTCTGTAACTGTCCTTATAACACTCCCACCTTCTCCGTCTGTAACTGTCCTTATAACACTCCCACCTTCTCCGTCTGTAACTGTCCTTATAACACTCCCACCGTCTCCGTCTGTAACTGTCCTTATAACACTCCCACCTTCTCCGTCTGTAACTGTCCTTATAGCACTCCCACCTTCTCCGTCTGTAACTGTCCTTATAACACTCCCACCTTCTCCGTCTGTAACTGTCCTTATAACACTCCCACCTTCTCCGTCTGTAACTGTCCTTATAACACTCCCACCTTCTCCGTCTGTAACTGTCCTTATAACACTCCCACCTTCTCCGTCTGTAACTGTCCTTATAACACTCCCACCTTCTCCGTCTGTAACTGTCCTTATAACACTCCCACCTTCTCCGTCTGTAACTGTCCTTATAACACTCCCACCTTCTCCGTCTGTAACTGTCCTTATAACACTCCCACCTTCTCCGTCTGTAACTGTCCTTATAACACTCCCACCTTCTCCGTCTGTAACTGTCCTTATAACACTCCCACCTTCTCCGTCTGTAACTGTCCTTATAACACTCCCACCTTCTCCGTCTGTAACTGTCCTTATAACACTCCCACCTTCTCCGTCTGTAACTGTCCTTATAACACTCCCACCTTCTCCGTCTGTAACTGTCCTTATAACACTCCCACCTTCTCCGTCTGTAACTGTCCTTATAAAAAATTACATTTCATAAATTAGTTAGTTAATTAGGGTGCAATTACAATACTATAATAATTTATATGTTTGAATTTAAAAACAGAATATATTAAAACTGCGCTAAAGTTTGCCAAGAGAAGCTATGTCCAAAGATCCCTGTATGATAAGTTAAAAACATGAAATTATGACTTTTTACTTGCTTTTAAACTACTGAGAGTATATTTATAACCACTTAATCTTAATATGAAAACAGTAACACTGTTTTATTAAAGAGTCTTAAAAGTACTGTAAAGCATAATAAAGTGTTATATTTAGAAAGGGACTGCAATATACAGAGCTTAGAAATAATTAAATTACTAAATATAAAAATATAAAAACTTTAAAGGACAGAAAGAAATTGTTGGCTGAAGTCGTTGCATCTCCGGTTACCCTAAGGGATTATTTGATTTTGTATGATGTGACACCTAACCATAAATTTGAAAAAATGAGCCATACCTAATAATAAGTAAAGCATTATCATATCTTATAACGGTTAGGTTTACTGTAATATAACTCCTAAAAATGAACCATACTTAATGATCGGTATACCAATAATATATCTTATTTCGGTTAGGTATACTGTAATAAAACTCCTAAAACTGAACCATACTTAATAAACGGTATACCAATAATATATCTTATATCGGTTAGGTATACTGTAATAAAACTCCTAAAAATGAACCATACTTAATGATCGGTATACCACTAATATATCTTATATCGGTTAGGTATACTGTAATAAAACTCCTAAAAATGAACCATAGTTAATGATCGGTATACCACTAATATATCTTATATCGGTTAGGTATACTTTATTAAACTCCTAAAACTGAACCATACTTAAAGATCGGTATACCACTAATATATCTTATATCGGTTAGGTATACTGTAATAAAACTCCTAAAAATGAACCATAGTTAATGATCGGTATACCACTAATATATCTTATATCGGTTAGGTATACTGTAATAAAACTCCTAAAAATGAACCATAGTTAATGATCGGTATACCACTAATATATCTTATATCGGTTAGGTATACTGTAATAAACTCCTAAAACTGAACCATACTTAAAGATCGGTATACCACTAATATATCTTATATCGGTTAGGTATACTGTAATAAAACTCCTAAAAATGAACCATAGTTAATGATCGGTATACCACTAATATATCTTATATCGGTTAGGTATACTGTAATAAAACTCCTAAAAATGAACCATAGTTAATGATCGGTATACACTAATATATCTTATATCGGTTAGGTATACTGTAATAAAAACTCCTAAAAATGAACCATAGTTAATGATCGGTATACCACTAATATATCTTATATCGGTTAGGTATACTGTAATAAAACTCCTAAAAATGAACCATAGTTAATGATCGGTATACCACTAATATATCTTATATCGGTTAGGTATACTGTAATAAAACTCCTAAAACTGAACCATACTTAATGATCAGTATACCACTAATGTATCTTATATCGGTTAGGTATGCTGTAATAAAACTCCTAAAACTGAACCATACTTAATGATCGGTATACCACTAACGTATCTTATATCGGTTAGGTATAATGTAATAAAACTCCTAAAACTGAACCATACTTAATGATCGGTATACCATTAATATATCTTATATCGGTTAGGTATGTTGTAATAAAACTCCTAAAAATGAACCATACTTAATGATAAGTATACCACTAATATATCTTATAACGGTTAGGTATACTGTAATAAAACTCCTAAAAATGAACCATACTTAATGATAGGTATACCACTAATATATCTTATAACGGTTAGGTATACTGTAATAAAACTCCTAAAACTGAACCATACTTAATAATTGGTATACCACTAATATATCTTATATCGGTTAGGTATACTGTAATAAAACTCCTAAAACTGAACCATACTTAATGATCGGTATACCACTAATATATCTTATATCGGTTAGGTTTACTGTAATAAAACTCCTAAAACTGAACCATACTAAATGATCGGTATACCACTAATATATCTTATATCGGTTAGGTTTACTGTAATAAAACTCCTAAAACTGAACCATACTAAATGATTGGTATACCACTAATATATCTTATATCGGTTAGGTATACTGTAATAAAACTCCTAAAACTGAACCATACCTAATGATCGGTATACCACTAATATATCTTATATCGGTTAGGTTTACTGTAATAAAACTCCTAAAACTGAACCATACTTAATGATAGGTATACCACTAATATATCTTATAACGGTTAGGTATACTGTAATAAAACTCCTAAAAATGAACCATACTTAATGATAAGTATACCACTAATATATCTTATAACGGTTAGGTTTACTGTAATAAAACTCATAAAAATGAACCATACTTAATGATCGGTATACCACTAATATATCTTATATCGGTTAGGTATACTGTAATAAAACTCCTAAAACTGAACCATACTAAATGATCGGTATACCACTAATATATCTTATATCGGATAGGTATACTGTAATAAAACTCCTAAAAATGAACCATACTAAATGATCGGTATACCACTAATATAGCTTATATCGGTTAGGTTTACTGTAATAAAACTCCTAAAAATGAACCATACTTAATGATCGGTATACCACTAATATATCTTATATCAGTTAGGTATACTGTAATAAAACTCCTAAAAATGAACCATACTTAATAATCGGTATACCACTAATATATCTTATATTGGTTAGGTATACTGTAATAAAACTCCTAAAAATGAACCATACTAAATGATCGGTATACCACTAATATATCTTATATTGGTTAGGTTTACTGTAATAAAACTGCTAAAAATGTAAAGTACTTAAGGGAGTGAATTGTTTTGTGCGTTAATAAGTTTGAAAAAAGATCGCAGTTTACGCAAAAATGATTACACTATAATTACAAAAAGTGCAAATAATAATATCATTCTGATCAACATTAATACTATTCACGTCTGCCATTTCCTTACTAGTAGGATTAATATGAATATGAATTTATACTAAATTGTTGTAGAGAATAGTACTTACAAAAGCGGAGTGATGTAAACTCAAATCTGAGGGTTGGATGCAGATAACATTAGAATCTTGAGATGAACAAACTTTAATTGGAGCTGGAAATGCAGATAACATCTGGAGTATTTGCACGGTGTAATTCGGCAAATAATTTTAATTTTTTTTTATAACAAAAAACTAGCGTGTTTAGAAAATTTGATTTAATATTTACGCTTACTATATCCGTACGTATTTACGTTTAATGCACTTTTCTATATCCGTTTCTTTTACATTCTAGAAAGGTAAATCATTTTATTATAATACTTGTTGTAATTAAAATTTTAATCTTGAGAGGTACAGTAAGTTGTGTAAACATTATTATTATACTGTATATGTATTGTAATCAATTCTAATAATAATTGGAAAAACAAAAGCAACGTATTATTTTATGCCAGCTTAAACCACATGGATAAGAGTTTGGGTGAAAATTAGCAAAACAATATTACCTGATTTACATTGTTAAATTACTTAATATAATACTTATTTTATAGGCAAAAATAACAATACATCTATAAATTATTACGACTGTCCGTGTATCGGTGGGTGGCTTGGTCATTACGACTGTCCGTGTATCGGTGGGTGGCTGGGTCATTACCACTGTCCATGTATCGGTGGGCGGCTGGGTCATTACAACTGTCCGTGTATCGGTGGGTGGCTTGGTCATTACGACTGTCCGTGTATCGGTGGGTGGCTGGGTCATTACCACTGTCAGTGTAACAGTGGGTGGCTGGGTCATTACCACTGTCCGCGTATTGTTGGGCGGATGTGTCATTACTACTATCCGTGTATTGGTGGGTGGCTGGGACATTAACACTGTCCGTGTATCGTTGTGCGGCTGGGTCATTACCATTATCCGTGTATTGGTGGGTGGCTGGGTCATTACCACTATCCGTGTATTGGTGGGCGACTGGGTCATTACCACTTTCCGTGTATTTATGGGAGGCTGGGTCATTACAACTTTCCGTGTATTGGTGGGTGGCTGGGTCATTACCACTGTCCATGTATTGGTGGGTGGCTGGGTCATTACACTTTCCATGTATTTGTGGGCGGCTGGGTCATTACCACTGTCCATGTATTGGTGGGTGGCTGGGTCATTACACTTTCCGTGTATTTGTGGGCGGCTGGGTCATTACCACATTCCATGTATTTGTGGGCTGCTGGGTCATTACCACTTTCCGTGTATTTGTGGGCGGCTGGGTCATTACCACTTTCCGTGTATTGGTGGGCGGCTGGTTCATTTCATTTTTGTAATGTCGAAAGAAATGATTGGGTTTAATTTTACGGTTACGTAAATGATACTAAACTTATGTTCTTAGAGTTCCACGAAGAAGACTTGTAAAATCAATTTAATTGTAAAATATAAGCATAGTTGAGTATTTCGGTTATCAATATAAAAAATATATACGTAATATTTGAAAATATAAGAACTTATCAATAAGTAATGTATACTTTCACATTTTAGGTCTATTTATTATAAGTATAGTAATAAAATGATGATGTTATATTTGTTTATGTTTATTTTTCTTTTTTAAGTACTTTTCATATATCTTTCGATATTGTACTATTTTATAATTTGTTTACGATTCTAATGTTTATATTTGTTTAGAAGTTATACTATTTTTATCGTTTAAACATATTGCTACTTTCCACTAAGTAAACTACCTCGTGATTTTATGACTTTAGCCGTAGTATGTAGTTTGGCTATTAGTGGTCTATCCAGAGCAGAATTTAGTTGGTGCGATTTGCATGTATATACAGCTAGGGTCAATCAGTGTCCAATGTATATCTAACCACTGCACTCTTCTAGCATATTCTAGTGAGATTCATAAGGCCAAATAGGTGATAAAATTATTTTGTGAAAAACTAAATGTTGGGTATCTGTAAACGAAGCGTTTTTGGAAAAAATATATTCTTGATTTTCTCTTTATTTTTACCTATATAAAGATTTCCCGAAGTTTGGCACTTTACTTTAGGGACACCCTATATTTGTACATACCCATATAAGGACTCACATAATTTTTCCTTTTTTATGTAACACATTGACCAAATAACTATCACAAGGGTAAAGTAGTTCCCAAGGGCAAGGGTAAATACATTGTAATTTAAACAAACAGTACCCTTTCCCAATGTCTTCCTGAAAACATCACTCACGCTCTCCACTACAACTAATACAAGTTTGTTATATCATATTCAAAAAGGCGACATATTAAATTAAAGACATATTAATCATAAATTTTCCAAAAATGCTTCATTTACCAGATATCTGCCACTTTTTTTTTCACAAAAGAACTTTTATTTCCAAGTTGGGTTAACCGATCTTTATAAAACACTCTATGCATGTTAAAATAATAGAAATAAATTCTAGAAAAAAAAATCAACTTTATCCAATTTAAGATTTAAAACATGGCGGCTATTTTAAATTTTAAAACGGAAATCCATTTGTTTTTAGCATTTTTGTTGCCTCTAATCACAAAATTTTCAGTGTGTCTCGATTACTTGTTGTCCGATTATAAATTAATTTGATACTGAGAGATTGGTAATAAATTTATTTTTATAAACGTACACTAAGTAACTTTTTGTATTTATATAACATTGCCGCAATTTTAAAAATTTCAATTGGATAAAGTAGTTTATTTCTAGAATATGTCTTTATAATGTTAACATGCATAGTGCGATTTATAAAGCCAAGTAGGTGATAAAATTATTTTGTGAAAAACAAAATTTTGGGTATCTGTAAACAAAGCGTTTTTGTGAAAAAATCTATTCTTGATTTTCTCTTTATTTTTACCTATATAAAGATTTCCCGAAGTTTGGCACTTTACTTTGAGGACACCCTATATTTGTACATAACCATATAAGAATTTGTTAATACTTTGTATCTTCAATGAGAAAATTAAGATTTTACGATCAGCATAGCTAAATAGAAGTGTAATAAAAAATTAATGAAGACATAGGAATAGAAAGATACATAATAGTTGTTAAAAAGTCTGAAAAAGTATAAATTGAATAGTGACAATCAAACTCGCTTATCAATAATAATTATTTAAAATTTATAAAAAAATAAATATGTTCAACAAATAGATTATGTAAAATGTATAAAACACTGTAAGTACTTAAATTAAAAATAATATTTTTAATATAATTTTTAAATTTAAATCAAAAAGCGTGATAATAATACCAAAGTTGTTACAATTAATGAAGAGAGGTTAAATTTCTTTGAAAGGTTTTATTTGTTCTGTCATTGACGAAATATTTATTTTTATAATATTATGGTAAGCTCAGAAATTATCTCGCTTTAGGAAGCCTCAAAAAGGGTATAAGAAGGGCAATTAAATCCTTAAATTACCTCTTTAATAATAAAATCATGTAAAAGTAAGGAAAGACCTTTTCGCTGGTTTTTGTTTTGCATTTGAGATCTTTATCGACGTTACAAAATATATAAATTATCTTTTAATAAATTAAAGAAAAAAGTTTTTTTTAAGTAACTACTGACATTATGTATTTATTTTCATTCATCATTTTTAGCAACACAAGCATTGTATTGCACTTGTAAGGTTTGGAAAAGCATTTATTAATAATCATAAAACACGCATTCACACCTACATACACTATACATTTGATTTATAAGGAGAAAAGCAAGAACAATAATTTAAATAAAATTATAAATATCATCAATCATCCAATATAGTAAAAAACGTTTTGTAGGTATTGAAAGTTTATGGACTGAAATTATTTTATACTACTATCATCGCCAAAGAAAAAATATTTGTCTTATACGATGGATGAACAAAATAACTACAAATAATTGCGATACACGAAGATCAAGTTTAATACGTAAAAAGTGATCATAACACAGAATTTTACAAAGGTTCACTTACATATATTGTAAACGGGTTTTCTCTTAACTACCACTTAACATAAGTAATATAGAAAAATATCAAACTTTTCAATTATAACTCAAAAATAATAATTCGTAAATACTCTCTACTTACTGTAATAGAAGAATATTTTGATCAAACTTAAAAAAATACAACAGATCTCTGTATATATTTTAAGTGTATTGTAACTTAACACAATTACACTTTTGTATGTTGTTACGTAGTTAGGTTATATAAAATATATACATGTTTTAGGATATAATGTATATTCAAAAATATTTTCAATATTTTTCGTTTTAGAAAGGATGATTACGAATTTCCAAACATTTTATTACTACGTCTGAAAACATGTTTAACTTCCTGATATTTATGGAACACTATTTTTGTAATGTTTTAAAATCAGTCCGTATTCAAGAACATTCGAATCGCTTTAAAATCTTATTTTATTAATTTTTTTAATAATGTTTAAATTAATATAAACCCACTCAAATGATTTTGTTCATAAATAAGTGATAACATCAATTACACTGATAATAACCTATCCTTTACACTGACCTTAGTGAAGGAAAGTACACTTCAACAATAGAAAAGTATACTCTTCTAAGTTTGATTGTTTTTTTATTCCCCTAACACGTATCACTCCTCTTCTGTTTTTAACACCTTCCGGACCTTCTACGTTTATTCATTATCACTATTTTTTTCGGTAATCGTTACCACTATCATTTTATTGCAATTATTTAGGTTAGGTCAGGTTAGGTTAGATTAACTGGCTAATAAGGTTGATTACAAACTGGTAAATCCAATCATTGACTTACCTCCGAATGCGCTCTCCGTGTGTATGTTCATGGAAAGCGAGATAAGATAAGGCCAGTGATATAAGATTCCTAGCGGATAAGGAATACCATATTGGACGTAAAATGATTGGAGAACAGTTTTTAGAGCAACAGAATATCTTTAATCAAGCGGTAGTTAATCATTTAAAAAAATCAAATATTTTTAACATATACCGGTAAAAGCTTTTAATTATACATATAACATTTTGGCAGATATTAAAACGTTCATTTGCATATAAATTATCTTCATACGTAAACTGAAAAAAAAACACTTTATACTTATAGTAAAAAAAATAAACCCTACGTAAAACAATCCAACTCAACATATGTAATACTTTAGTTTCACATATTATTGGGGTGGCTTAAGGTTTATCTCTAGACCACGTACAAAATCCACACGAAATAATAATTTCTTTATTTAAAAGTAGACAAAAATAAGATACACATTACAAAATTAATTTCAACAATGCAATAATTAATAAAAATATGAACACCTATGAAACGAGTCGATACATCTTGACCTTTACCAAACTGCCCTTCCCCTCAACACCCTCTGTTGAATTAATAACCAGACAATTACGTCGTGGTGGACTTTAGACTACTTCCTCCAACGCCGTATCTATTTTAAAATTATATTTACCAAATGATAAAAAAATCGAATGTTTTTTTATGTAATGTATATTTTACATCACATTAACATTTGATTTTCACGTTTCACGTAATTCCAGAGTTTCAATGTTTACTATTATTTCCGGAGAGAAATATTTATTTTCTTTCATATTTACCATTAGTCGTATCCAAACTATCGTTATTCAACTCAGTATCAGCCTGTGTTGGTCTGCTTACCTCTACATTGCATGTTATACTGTTACCAAGCAGCAGCCTATGGGCATATTTGATTTTACAAAGCAAGTTATGACATTTGCTATAATACATAGTAACCGGACTTTTTAATCAAATATCCCGGGGAATATTATATTTTCTGTCAGTATTTATTTAAATTAACAAATACCTAGGTAACCATCATATTTATAAACAACAATATACAGTCAGTCGGCTGTAATCTAATTTATCGTAACAAATAGACTAGCCGGTGTTCTAATGGTCTAAGGCGTGAGGACTGCGAGTCTAGGTTAGTAAAATGTTTGTTCGTAATTTTCACCTTGTACTCAACTGCTCCTCCCCCTTACCAAGTTTGAATGAGTCCCTGCACAGATCAACAGTCTAAAGGGGATGAACAGAGTAGAGTTGATATCGGCTTCTCATTGTGTATAATATTTAATAATGTATAAATCATTATTAATAATGTTTTTACACTTGAATGGATATAGGCTATTATTTGACATTATTATTATTATTATTATTGTTATGAATGTATATGTCGAGGTAAAATCGGACTTCTTGAAAAAAAATGTTATAGTTAAATCTGTTTTAACTAATTGGATCTACTTTTGGCATTAATTGTTTAATTCCATTGAGAGGATCTGTCTTACTTTACTTTAATTAGACAGTTCCAGTTCCTTTTAAATCACCCTCAGACCAACTTAAATTTAAAAAATGTTATCTCTATTTTAGGTGTGCTAACAATATTTTTGTTATAGGTATAACTTTGTGTTGTACGTGCTGCTTTAAGTCCTCCTTTCATTGGACCAATCATAATTCTCAAAACATCTTATTTTGCATTTTAAAACACTTTCATTAAAATCAATCAATATCAAAACTAAAGGCACATTTAGATTCCTTTCAATACAACTTGAAGGGACGTACGACCAAACTCTGTTAAATTCTGCCACTAGTTTATTTGTTGAACGTTATGGATCGTTCCAAGTAATACGTACTTTGTTATATCAATAAAACAAATAAATAAATAAAAATATAATTAAATAGATGGTACGGGCCTACCTCACTGTAGATCTTCATACTATAATTAAAGAACGTTTTTTTAAATAGTAACTTAATTTACAATAAAGTCAATATTCCACATGAAAAGGAGGGGCTGCCCGAAGGCCTTTTAATATTTCCGTTGAGTTGATTGGTGGTGTTAGCCTCCAGGCATATTGGAAAATTGAGTTAGCAATAACTTATTTAATTTAAACCGCTTGAGATGCAGCAAGCATATTGCACAGCATTCTACTTTTGAGTTTATTGAAGCTAACCTCTAAAAATGCAACGGTTGATGTTTCATTTTGTGTTTTTAAAGATAATAAAACACTACCATTAGGTTAAATATTTTACGTTAAAGTAAGCAGAATCCCATATAATTATATATTAGTAGAAAACAGTCATATTACAATTCCTAATTGTTTGGCGATGCTATCTGCATATTTAGTTATTTTTAAGTAAATAGGTTATTTACTAGCAAATAGTAGTGCCAAAAGGAAAATAAAAGTTTGTTAGCTGGAAATATATAGGTAGTAAATATGTGCTTAAACAGTATGCAAAATATTTACGAACGATTATAAACAAAGTAAAGTAAAAATTATTTTCTACCTATTTATAGTCTTCATTGATATCTAAATAACATGTCAAAGGATAATACATATAATATCTTTATAAGTTTTTGTAGAGTTATTTAACTTATTAAAATGTTTCCTCATAAGCTAATATTTATGCAAATATATATATCCTGGGCATATTTATGGAAATATTTACCAAGTTTTTAAAGCCAATTAATAAATATCTTGGAGACAAAAAGAAATATTCATAATAGTCCAACGTATGCAATGTTCAATATTACAACGAACCCAAAACCCCAAATATAAAATGCTTATTTTGACAAACAACATATCAACCTGAATTCTCAAAGAAAATTAACAATGGTATTGATTTCAAATAATATATCCATACTAACATATAGATGAATCTTTGGAATATTTTCTTAAATATACAATGTATTATACTATAAGCTTAAACAACTGTTTTCACCTGTTTAAACTTGTATATCCTGGGCATATATACAGGTTTAAACAGGTTTAAGTTTAAACACGTCCTAAATGTTAATGTCTGTTTATTGTAGTAACGAAGGGATAATCGCTTACAAGCACATGCCCTTCAACTATGGTCACGTATTTTAGAGTGATTACATGCACATGTCCTTCAACTATGGTCACTATTATAGAGTACTTATACGCACATGTGCCTTCAACTATGGTCAAGTATTTCAGAGTGCTTTCACGCACATATCCTTCAACTATAGTCACGTATTTTAGAGTTCTTAGACGCTTATGTCCATCAAATATGGTCACGTATTTTAGAGTACTTTCACTCACATGTCCTTCAACTATGGTTACGTATTTTATAGTGCTTACACGCACACGTCCTTCAACTATGGCCACATATTTAAGGGTACTTACTCACACATGTCCTTTAACTATGATCAAATATTTTAGAGTGCCTACAAGCACATGTCCTTCAACTATGGTCACGTATATTAGAGTACCTACACGCTCATATCCCTTAATTATGGTCAGGTATTAGTTATTGCTTACACCTCTTGCTCTTTGAATATGGTCACGTATTAAGGATTTCTAACATAATCGTATCCTTTAACTATGAACATGTATAAAGGATTGCTTATATTCTCATGTCCTTTAACTATGGTCACTTATTAGGTTTAGTTTAAATGTTCGTGTACATTAGCTATAGTCACGTATTACGGATTGTCTAAATGCCCATGTCCTTTGAATACAGTCACATATTAAGGATTGCTTATATGTTCGTGTTCAATATCTATTAAGACGCAGTAAGGACGACTATATACACATGTCTATACTTATAATCATTAGTAAGCGATTACATAATGAGTATCGCTTACATTGAAATTCTTCCAAATACCTATATTATTTTACTGTCAACTTTTAGTCTTCAAGACATTTTTTTTTTCTAATTTGCTCAAGTGTTTTACGTAACACTTATATATATTTATAAAAAAATGTTGCATGAGATAAAAGTGCAGTAATTCATTATTCATTC
>JAQJVL010000840.1:128303-160803 GCA_035578905.1 Stictocephala bisonia
TTTTACGGGTCTTCCTTTTAGTCAAAAAGGGACATTTTTTTTTTTAATTTGAAAGGGTGTTTTTACTTTAAACTTTATATTTTTAAAAAAAAATGTTGATGATTTAAAATTTGCAGTAATTCATTTATTTTTTAAATTACAGTGCAGTCATTCATTCCGTAGGTTTCATTATTTTTTCCCCCACCCAAACTATAATTTTCCTAAATTAGTTATTTTGTAACCCCTGTTTTTTTACTTTCATTTTTGGGGAATCTTTATTGCACCCAATTTTAAAAATTTAAATCTATACCCCAAAAAAGATTAAAAATTTTAAATTAATATTTTAAGTTGCACAAAACCCCCTTTATTTTGTATTAAAACTATATATTTAGATTAATTACTTTTTAAAAACCCTGGAATTTTTTTTTATTTAAAAAAAATTTTGCATATGGAAATCAATTGCAAAACTTATGAAATTTTTTTCAAAAATGAGTGGGGAATTTGAAAACCCTTTTATTAGCCCTTTCAATTTTTATATTAAACAAACTTTTTCATTTTTTAAACATGGAAAAACAAACTTGTTTTGAAAGGTGAAAATTTAAAAAACGCTGAAACCGAGGAAGTCGAGAAAGCAACACAATAAACTAAGCGGGGTTCACAGGAATTTTGTTTAAAAAACTTTTTAAGGGATAAAATTTCCCTTTTTAAAAATTTTTTTACAGTAAAAAAATATAATTTTTTCTTTTTGAAAAAATTTGAAAAATATAAATTGATTTAAACATTTCGAACAAAAAAAAAACCAAAAACTAAACAATTTATTGAAAGTTAGAAATTAGAAAAACCGAGTATTTTTTTTTTTTGTTTTTATTTTTTTTTTTCAAAAAGTTACTTTATTGATAGTGGGTTTTTGTTTTTAACATTTTAAAATGGGGTTTGTTAGGATTTTCAAAAAAAACCCCCTAACAAAAAAAAGTTGATTATTATTAATATTTAAGGGAAACTCTGTTGAAAATTTTAAATAAAATAAATATTTATTGAAAAAAAACCTTTTATAATATTTCATGTGGTAACGATTTTTAACTAACCCATTAAATAATAGAACAAACAATTAAAATTTAAAAATTAGGGAAAGGAAAATACAAATATTCTTCTTCTCATGGTAGGTTTGTTAAAGTCCACCGAGGTAAAGTATATTATGTGCTGGCACGTTACCTTTCTTGACGGCCAGGATGTTAATGTAAAAATTGTGAACAATAATATCGTTAGGAATTTAAACAAATCCATAACTCGTAAAATATTAATCGAAATCCACAACAATAAGTAACGATTTTACGTATTTATTCAACTTTTAAGACTCATAAATCCAAGAGTGGTGGATGTGTTTTACCAATTACATTAACGTTAATTGTATTCTCTTTAGTCTAAAGAGACTAAAATTAATATTCTTACTATCCCCTGAAACTAGTGGTCTTAATTATATGAAACTTAATATGCTGATTCGCAATCATAATTATTAAAATATATTTCTTTTTGTCCATGATTGGAACGAGTCGAAGGTTAGTCTATACTATTTCAGTGCATAAACTTGATATTCTTTGACTTAAACTTACTAAGATTACATCCTTCTTTGTACCAAGATCTAAAAGTACACATAAATTTTATAAAATACTTTAGTGTACATATTACGATATTTTACCCAAAAGTATGCTTTTAAACTGTGAAATATTGGCAGCATTTCGAGCCAAAAATAAAACAAAAACTAACGCATTAGATTCACAATTAAATGATAACGTATCAAAAGTTATATCATGATTTAAAATAAATCACTGAGTATACCCATTTATATTTTACTCTGTAAAATTAGGTATACAAATATAAAAGTAAATACGTGTACAAACACACACGGAAGTAAAAGTATGTTCAGAACATTGTAATGTCATTAGAATTAAAGTATGTGGTAAATGCTAAAAAAACCCTGTAAATAGCATTTAATTTAAATTAAAACCATTTTAACCAATTTTCAGTATATTTGTGATGCTTTACATTGCCTTTTCGCTCATAAAAAATTTCTAGATAACAGTAAATGTCCAGTGACGTTGATAGGGGACTCCAACGTTATTACAAGATAACGGTATCAAGCAACATCGAGCGTGGCCAACCGTTGAGTGACCTTCTGAGTGGTATTCTTGCACGTAGCCCACCTAAATATTCACATTTGGTAGTTTTAAAATCAGCCTCAATTCCTTAAACCCCAGGTTAAGTGTTAGAGAGAGCTTTTTAATCCTTTATTTACCTGATAAAAGAAGACATCTTTTAATTTTAACTCTTTATTCTGCTAAATAGATTAATCTTTTATTTTAACATTTTATATCCAACTCTAACACAAAACAACATACATTAAATAATTATTTTTAACCTTGACTAAATAACGTACAGATAATCAACATGATTGTTTCGAAAGTGGTTAGTAGTAAAGAATATTGAAGGTCAAATAAGTAACAGTCCCAAGGTTCTGAGTTATGAATAAAGGAGTGGATTTGACGTCTTATGACTCCGTGATCTGTGATATCTCTATTAGCCATTAGGTGCTCCCTCATTACTGCAGTATAGGACTCCTTCAGCATCTCCAGTTTGGATTGAAAAATAATGATTACGATCAAAAATAGCATATAGAATGTCAATACGACATTGGTTGCCCACTGGATTATTGTATCAAAGTGCAAAATAGAGATGCCAACTGTAGGCAGGGAAACAGCTGACACTAGAGTTATCCAAGTGACGAACAGCCGGTAGGTTGAATGCAGCTCCTGCTCGCAGTCTGAAAGAGCTCTTTGAACAGTTATCAAGAAAGACAATTTCTCTCCTGGTACTTCAGTTCCCTCAACCCAAGCCTCTCTTACCCGGATAACAGCAAGCTCGTTCACTTCCTCCACACTGTTATTGACCCTAAGAAGACCAAGTTCGTGTAGAATGCTCCGTTGAATTCTGTAACTTCTCGTCAAGAGAATGATGCAGCCAAAGTAAGCCACTATCTTTACTACATCATGGTACATGCACATTAGGACGTCCCAAGATGACTGCTGGAAGTTGTAGAACATAATAGCAAATACCTGAGAGGCGGTTCCTAATAGTTGGTTGATGTACATAAACAAAGAAACATATGCAACAGCTCTTTCCCATTCTGCTCCGGGAACATTGACATTAAATTTGATCATGTGTTTTTCAATTTCTTCCAATTTCCATACTATTGTCTTCTTTTTGCGATTGACCATTGCCATACACAATAAGTATGCAGCTAAAATACCTCGTACAATCTTGTGAAAACTCACAGCGGAGCACTTGTCAACAGTGAAACTGTCATCATATAGGCAGTGAAAGGTCAAGTAACAGACATAAACTAAATTCAGTGCCAGTAAGAAAATTGGATAAACAACGTGACTGATCTGCTCTTCTGTTTGTCCAAACGACTCAACTCTCATCCCAGCAATCCTCTCGACGTAGGACAAGTATTTCAAATACTTATTACTCATCCTGATTTAGTACAAACTAGTCAAAAAGAATTTTCCTATTAAATATTAAACTATAGCATTTGTCGTAAAAGGTTTCTTACTATTGTGACTTAACTGGTACATATTTCGTTGTAATACTTGCTATTTTAAGTTGAGCAAACTAATATAAATGTAGATATTAATAAATGAAATAACAAAAATAAACATATAACACAAATTTAACATGACAACGACACATTACAAGTGGTGTCCAAACATTGATATTAGAGTAAACATAAGTCTTAAGTATATTGAAGGAATTTATAAGATAAAAATCAATACCACGTTTAGTCGATTCAGTAAATATCCAACTGATCGGTTGTGTCCTCTTTGTCTATTAGACTTTCACATCATTGAGAATAGCCGTAACAGCCATGCAGAACATGCTAAAATAGTCAATATTAAATAGTCTATTAGAAACACTTCTTTTAAATTTAAGTATTGAATTATCAATTATCAAGTAATTTATATAAATCTTATCAAATGTGTTATAAATGGGATATAATTTTATTTGTTTTGTTACAGTACACAGTAGCCAAACTTGTTTAATTTTTAAATACTTTTAAATCAGATTAAAGAAAACAGCTGTTATTTAGAATAAGAATTTTTAATACTTCCTAAAATAGTTTTTGTTGTTTATATTGAGTAACATGTAAAGTTAATTATTGTTTTGATGTTAATTTATTAAGTGAATCGTTAGTAAATGTCACAAATATAGTTATTAAAGTATGGTTTTGTAAAAATATATTAAGTTCAGAATACTCCAGTTTATAATAAAGTGTGACCATTCAGTTCAAGACTTAAGTTCAGATAATTCTTCAGGTGGCTGCGACAACTAGGACTCCCACCGTTTCGGTGTCATCTAACCAAAAAAAGTCATCAAATCTAATATCTTTACAAATTATAATGACTTTAATGAATCCCACGTTTACCACTTCCTTCAGTTGAACTTCCATTCAGGTTTAATTACGTAATACTAGTTTTCTGTGAAAAGATTCCTGACAGACGTTTCTCGTCAAACTCCGAATGCAAAACTGCGAACAAAGGTAGTTAATCTGCAGATGTTATCCACCAAACAATGAGGAATATTGCTCACGAAGTAATTTTACTTAGTGATGGTTATATTGACAGTAGAAATTGATTTCTGATGATAATAACAAGGGGGTGATAATAGCAATGCTCAAATATCGATTGGAAAAGGATATAATGTATTTCAAACAAGCAATAGAGGATGTTGCCACTGCGTATAAAGTATCAACGAATGTAGAAAAGTCACCTTAGTTGGTGAAGACACAGACTAGCTAATCAACTCAACGAAAATGTAGAGGAAGGACATTATATAGTGGTTTAAAATCCATTTTGTAGCCCCTGAACTGTTGTAATTAGACTAAAATAGGTATACTTTACCTTCACGTCAAACAGTTCACAGTGTGGATGGTGAGAATACCAACTACATGTTTCGCCGTAAATACGGCATCTTCAGGTGCAATTCAATTATGTTACTCCTCCCACCACTCTTCTGTTATCTGCTCTTGTTTCCGTGCTTCTTGTTTCCAGTCTGCTTCCGGATCACGCCGTGGACCGTGAAATGTGTGTGGTAGACCTACCAAAAGTTTCAATGTTCTATGTTTCCGTGTGTAAACTGTGTTTTTTAGTTAATTTGTGACGCATCCCAATGGGACTTATTTATCTTTTATGTTCTTTAACCTGAAGATGCCGTATTTACGGCGAAACATGTAGTTGGTATTCTCACCATCCACACTGTGAACTGTTTGACGTGAAGGTAAAGTATACCTATTTTAGTCTCATTATATAGTGTGTAGTCAGCAGGGCAGTTAGAAAGGCGCTGTTACTACTTCATGCCATCAGTGGTTATAACAAATTTGCTCTCTTGGTCAACTGGTAAAGTTGACAGGTTGGTCACCAATAACCATACATTTCTTGATGAAACTATGTCCATCTTCAGTTACAACAGCCAATCCGAAGACACAACAGTCTCTACGCAGAGGTTTGAGCATCTCTCTATGGAGGGAGACCCAATGAGAATTCGTTTAATAAACATTTCTCCCTGTTCTCATAATGTATCATTATATCCATCCCCTACCATCCCTACCAGGATAGCTTCAAATATTACTTACAGGCTAAAATGGATCCAGTCCAATCAATGGGGACTCACTTCAATAGTCTAATTCATAATTCGTCAAGTTAAAGATTTTAACACGTATTTTTACTATAAATAATATTAGAGGCATTCACTGAATTGTATCTCAAACGAATGCAGTACATTATGTTTTTTTCATTTAAACAAAAACTGCATATTATATTTAAAATCCTTCTCTATTATATGTACATATTGACAAAACCGGATGCTATGTACAAAATAAATAAATACAGAAGGTTAAATATTTAGTATAAAATATTTGTAAAGAATATTATAGCTAATTTACATATATTTTAAATATACATATATATATATATGTATGTATATGTAAAGTTATTTTTATTATTATTTATTTATTCGTGAGAGGAGGAGGTCCCAGCCATCACGAAACAAACGGACCTACAGGGTGATCCGTAAAATGACTACCAATAATAATTGATATTTCCGAAATTAGATGCGTGTCCAGTGAGTGGCAGAGGGGATGAGATAATAGGGAAGAGTTGGGAGAGAAAAGGAGAGTCTGAGGAGAGATCTTGAAGTGATAGGACTTCGGGAGGACCAGCAACTGGAGGTCCAACTACCTAGGCTTTTTTTAAGTACTTTTCATATATCTTTCGATATTGTACTATTTTATAATTTGTTTACGATTCTAATTTTTATATTTGTTTAGAAGTTATACTATTTTTATCGTTCAAACATATTGCTACTTTCCACTAAGTAAACTACCTCGTGATTTTATGACTTTAGCCGTAGTATGTAGTTTGGCTATTAGTGGTCTATCCAGAGCAGAATTTAGTTGGTGCGATTTGCATGTATATACAGCTAGGGTCAATCAGTGTCCAATGTATATCTAACCACTGCACTCTTCTAGCAAATTTAACTCACATAATTTTTCCTATTTTACGTAACACATTGACCAAATAACTATCACAAGGGTAAAGTAGTTCCCAAGGGTAAATACATTGTAATTTAAACAAACAGTACCCTTTCCCAATGTCGTCCTGAAAACATCACTCACGCTCTCCACTACAACTAATACAAGTTTGTTATATCATATTCAAAAAGGCGACATATTAAATTAAAGACATATTAATCATAACTTTTCCAAAAATTCTTCATTTACCAGATATCTGCCACTTTTTTTTCACAAAAGAACTTTTATTTCCAAGTTGGGCTAACCGATCTTTATAAAACTCTCTATGCATGTTAAAATAATAGAAAAGAATTCTAGAAGAAAAATCAATTTTATCCAATTTAAGATTAGAAACATGGTGGCTATTTTAAATTTTAAAACGGAAATCCATTTGTTTTTAGCTTTTTTCTTGCCTCTAAACACAAAAATTTCAGTGTGTCTCGATTACTTGTTGTGTCCGATTATAAATTGTTTTGATACTGAGAGATTGGTAATAAATTTATTTTGATAAACGTACACTAAGTTACTTTTTGTATTTATATAACATTGCCGCAATTTTTAAAATTTCAATTGGATAAAGTAGTTTATTTCTAGAATATGTCTATATAATGTTAACATGCATAGTGAGATTCATAAGGCCAACTAGGTGATAAAATTATTTTGTGAAAAACAAAATGTTGGGTATCTGTAAACGAAGCGTTTTTGGAAAAAATATATTCTTGATTTTCTCTTTATTTTTACCTATATAAAGATTTCCCGAAGTTTGGCACTTTGCATTAGGGACACCCTATATTTGTACATAACCATATAAGGATTTGTTAATACTTTGTATCTTCAATGAGAAAATTAAAATATTACGAGCAGCATTGCTAGATAGAAGTGTAATAAAAAATTAATGATGACAAAGGAATAGAAAGTTACAGAATAGTTGTTAAAAAGTCTGAAAAAGTATAAATTGTATAGTGAAAATCAAACTCGCTTATCAATAATAATTATTTAAAATTTATAAAAAAAACAAATATGTTCAACAAATAGATAATTTAAAATGTATAAAACATTCTAAGTACTTAAATTAAAAGTAAAATTTTTAATATAATTTTTAAATTTAAATCAAAAAGTGTGATAAGAATACCAAAGTTGTTACAATTAATGAAGAGAGGTTAAATTTTTTGAAAGGTTTTATTTGTTCTGTCATTGACGAAGTATTTATTTTCATAATATTATGGTAAGCTCAGAAATTATCTCGCTTTAGAAAGCCTCAAAAAGGGTTTAGAAAGAACAATTAAATCCTTAAATTACCTCTCTAATAATAAAATCATGTAATAATAAGGAAGAAACCTTTTCGCTGGTTTTTGTTTTGCATTTGAGATCTTTATCGACGTTACAAAATATATAAATTATCTTTTCATAAATTAAAGAAAAAAGTTTGTTTTAAGTAACTACTGACATTATGTCTTCATTTTCATTCATCATTTTTAGCAACACAAGCATTGTATTGCACTTGTAAGTTTTGGAAAACCATTTATTAATAATCATAAAACACGCATTCACACCTACATACACTATAGATTTGATTTATAAGGAGAAAAGCAAGAACAATAATTTAAATAAAATTATAAATATCATCAATCAGAACTAAAATTATAGTAAATAGTGTCCAATATAGTAAAAAACGTTTTGTAGGTATTGAAAGTTTATGGACTGAAATTATTTTATACTACTATCATGGCAAAAGAAAAAACATTTTAGAACTTAGGCTTAAGCGGCCGGTGTCATAACTAGAATCTACAGTTTCCGGTGACAACCGCGTCAAGGTACTATCTACATTATTTACAAGATGACCAGACGTTTCACCCATACTGTGATGTGGCATCCTCAGTGGTTTCTCTGAGACTGAAATCGGCAAGTGACCTTCCAGCTTTATAACAGGTGGTGGGGTGGGGACTGGTTGGCAGGTATGCTGGAGAGGGGGGCGGAGGCACGACCCACGTGACCTACGATCATTGGCCGAAAAATCAATATGGCTGACTCTTCCATTTTATTGCAATTTACTTAAAATGGGTTCCCATGCCTTTGGCAGCCGTATACTATCATCCTTATTAAAATTATTTCTTCTTTTATATATTTCTATGGCTTCCCTTACGATTCTCGGGTAGTAATGTGGGATGTTGGCAAGGACTTTAGTTTTGTCAAATAAAATTCCATGATTACTTTTTGTGCTATGTTCAGCAACAGCAGACTTTTCCGTATCTTCATTCTTAGTATGCCTTATATGTTCCTTAATCCTTGTAGAAATTAACCTCTTGGTGCCCCTATGTAGACTGACCCGCAACTACAAGGTATTTCATATACTCCAGGCATAGCTAGTGGAGTTTTATCTTTGACTGGCCTCAGAAAATTCTTTAATCTATTCGGTGGCTTGTAAATGGTTTTTATATTTTCTTTACATAATAGCCTGCCAATATTTTCTGTTGTTCCCTTTATGTAAGGTAGATACGCCTTTTTTGAGGTATCCTTATCTTGTCTTGTATCTTCTCTATTGTCTTGTTCTTTCCTCTTCAACTGTTTTCCAATAGTATTATTGATTTCTCTAACTGAATATCCATTCTGTTTTAATGTTGAATGTAATATTTGTCTTTCTTTCTTCCAACTATTTTGGTCTGAAATGTGAATGGCTTGATTGATTAAAGTATTGAAAACTGCATTCTTCCGTGCCGGATGATGATGGGAAGCAGTATTTAAATATCTATTGGTATGTATAGGTTTCCGGTATACCGAGTGGCCTATTCGTCCATCTCTTCTTCTCACAGTTAAAACGTCAAGGAATGGCAGACTTCCGTTATTCTCGATTTCCATTGTGAACTTAATATTAGAGTGAATAGAATTGATATGGTGCAGAAAATCATCCAATCTCTCTCTACCATGTGGCCACACAGCCCAAACATCGTCTACGTATCGATACCATGCCTTTGGTTTCAAATCAGACCACTGAGGATGCCACATCACAGTATGGGCGAAACGTCTGGTCATCTTGTAAATATTGTAGATAGTACCTTGACGCGGTTGTCACCGGAAACTGTAGAAAAAACATTTGTCTTTTACGATGGGTGAACAAAATAACTACAAATAATTAAAATACACGAAGATCAAGTTTAATACGTAAAAGTGATCAAAATACAGAATTTTACAAAGGTTCACTTACATATATTATAAACATGCTTTCTATTAACTACCACTAAACGTAAGTAATATAGAAAAATATCAAACTTTTCAATTATAAGTCAAAAATAATAATTCGTAAATACTCTCTACTTACTGTAATAGAAGAACATTTTGATCAAACTTAAAAAATGACAATAGATCTGTGTATATACTTGAAACATAATATTTTAAGTATATTGTAACTTAACACACTTACACTTTTGTATGTTGTTACGTAGTTAAGTTATATAAAATAAATACATGTTTTGGGATATAATGTATATTCAAAAATATTTTCAATATTTTTCGTTTTAGAAAGGATTATGACGAATTTCCAAACATTACTACGTCTGAAAACATGTTTAACTTCCTGATATTTATGGAACACAATTTTTGTAATGTTTTAAAATCAGTCCATATTCAAGAACATTCGTATCACTCCTCTTCTGTTTTTAATACCTTCCGGACCTTCTACGTATATTCATTATCACTATTTTTTTCGATAATCGTTACCACTATCATTTTATTGCAATTATTTAGGTTAGGTCAGGTTAGGTTAGATTAACTGGCTAATAAGGTTGATTACAAACTGGTAAATCCAATCATTGACTTACCTCCGAATACGCTCTCCGTGTGTATGTTCATGGAAAGCGAGATAAGATAAGGCCAGTGATATAGGATTCCTAGCGGATAAGGAATACCATATTGGACGTAAAATGATTGGAGAACAGTTTTAAGAGCAACAGAATATTTTTAATCAAGCGGTAGTTAATTATTTTAAAAAATAAAATTTTTTAACATATACTGGTAAAAGTTTTTAATTTTACATATAAAATTTTGGCAGATATTAAAATGTTCATTTACATATTTATTATCTTCATATTTAAACTGCAAAAAAAACACTTTATACTTATAGTAAAAAAAATAAACCCTACATAAAACAATCCAACTCAACATATGTAATACTTTAGTTTCACATATTATTGGGGTGGCTTAAGGTTTATCTCTAGACCACGTACATATTCCACACGAAATAATAATTTCTTTATTTAAAAGTAGAAAAAAATAAGATACACATTAAAAAATTAATTTCAACAATGCAATATTTAATAAAAATATGAACACCTATGAAACGAGTCGATACATCTTGACCTTCACCAAACGGCCCTCCCCCTCAACACCCTCTGTTGAGTTAATAGCTAGACAATTACATCGTGGTGGACTTTAGAATACTTCCTCCAACGCCGTATCTATTTTAAAATTATATTGACCAAATGACAAAAAAAATCGTATGTTTTTTTTATGTAATGTATATTTTACATCACATTAACATTTGATTTTTCACGTTTCACGTAATTCCAGAGTTTCAAAGTTTATTATTATTTCCTGACAGAAATATTCATTTTATTTTATATTTACCGTTAGTCGTATCCAAACGATCACTATCCAACTCAGGATCAGCCTGTGTTGGTCTGCTTACCTCCACATTGCATGTTATACTGTTACCAAGCAGCAGCCTATGGGCATATTTGATTTTACAAAACAAGTTTTTACAATTGAAATAATACATATTAACCGGAATTCTTAATCAAATATCCCGGGGAATATTATATTTTCTGTCAGTATTTATTTAAATTAACAAATACCTAGGTAACCATCATATTTATAAACAACAATATACAGTCAGTCGTCTGTAATCTAATTTATCGTAACAAATAGACTAGCCGTTGTTCTAATGGTCTAAGGCGTGAGGACTGCGAGTCAAAGTTAGTAAAATGTTTGTTCGTAATTTTCACCTTGTACTCAACTGCTCCTCCCCCTTACCAAGTTTGAATGAGTCCCTGCACAGATCAACAGTCTAAAGGGGATGAACAGAGTAGAGTTGAGATCGGCTTCTCATTGTGTATAATATTTAATAATGTATAAATCATTTTTAATAATTTTTTTACACCTGAATGGATATAGGCTATTATTTGACATTATTATTATTATTATTTTTGTTGTAAATGTATATGTCGAGGTACAATCGGACTTCTTGAAAAAAAAGGTTATAGTTAAATCTGTTTTAACTAATTGGATCTACTTTTGGCATTAATTGTTTAATTCCATTGAGAAGATATGTCTTACTTTACTTTTAATTAGACAGTTCCAGTTCCTTTTAAATCACCCTCAGACCAACTTAAATTTAAAAAATGTTATCTCTATTTTAGGTGTGCTAACAATATTTTTGTTGTAGGTACAACTTTGTGGTGTACGTGCTGCTTTAAGTCCTCCTTTCATTGGACCAATTATAATTCTCAAAGCATCTTATTTTGCATTTTAAAACACTTTCATTACAATCAATCAATATCAAAACTAAAGGCTGATTTGGATTATTTCAATACAACTTGAAGGGACGTACGACCAAACTCTGTTAAATTTTGCCACTAGTATATTTGTTCAAAGTTATGGACCGTTCCAAGTAATACGTACTTTGTTATATCAATAAAACTAATAAATAAATAAAAATATAATTAAATAGATGGTACGGGCCTACCTCACTATAGATCTTTATACTATAATTAAAGAACTTTTTTTTTTTAAAGTAACTTAATTTACAATAAAGTCAATATTCCACATGAAAAGGAGGGGCTACCCGAAGGCCTTTTAATATTTCCGTTGAGTTGATTGGTGGTGTCAGCCTACGGACATATTGGAAAATTGAGTTAGCAATAACTTATTTAATTTAAACCGCTTGAGATGCAGCAAGCATATTGCACAGCATTCTACTTTTGAGTTTATTGAAGCTAACCTCTAAAAATTTAACGGTTGATGTTTCATTTTGTGTTTTTAAAGAGAATAAAACACTACCATTAGGTTAAATATTTTACGTTAAAGTAAGCAGAATCCCATATAATTATATATTAGTAGAAAACAGTCATATTACAAATCCTAATTGTTTAGCGATGCTATCTGCATATTTAGTTATTTTTAAGTAAATAGGTTATTTACTAGCAAATAGTAGTGCCAAAAGGAAAGAAAAGTTGGTTAGCTGGAAATATATGGGTTGTAAATATGTACTTAAACAGTATGCAAAATATTTACGAACGATTATCAACAAAGTAAAGTAAAAATTATTTTCTACCTATTTATAGTCTTCATTGATATCTAAATAACATGTCAAAGGATAATACATATAATATCTTTATAAGTTTTTGTAGAGTTATTTAACTTATTAAAATGTTTCTTCTTAAGCTAATATTTATGCAAATATATATATATATATATATATATATCCTGGGCATATTTATGGAAATATTTACCAAATTTTTTAAGCCAATTAATAAATCTTGGATACAAAAAGAAATATTCATAATAGTCCAACGTATGCAATGTTCAATATTACAACGAACCCAAAACCCCAAAAATAAAATGCTTATTTTGACAAACAACATGTCAACCTGAATTCTCAAAGGAAATTAATAACAGCTTTTATTTAGAATAATATATCCAGACTAACATATAGATGAATCTTTGGAATATTTTCTTAAATATACAATGTATTATGCTATAAGCTTAAACAACTGTTTTCACCTGTTTAAACTTGTAGCTAAATGTTATTGTCTGTTTACTGTAGTAACGAAGGGATAATCGCTTTCACGCACATGTCCTTCAACTATGGTCACGTATTTTAGAGTACTTTCACACACATGCCCTTCAACTATGGTCATTATTTTAGAGTACTTTTACGCACATGCACTTCAACTATGGTCACTATTTTAGAGTACTTTCACGCACATGTCCTTCAACTATGGTCACGTATTTTAGAGTACTTTCACGCACATGTCCTTCAACTATGGTCACGTATTTTAGAGTACTTTCACGCACATGTCCTTCAACTATAGTCACGTATTTTAGAGTACTTTCACGCACACGTCCTTTAACTATGATCACATATTTTAGAGTGCCTACAAGCACATGTCCTTCAACTATGGTCACGTATATTAGAGTACTTACACGCTCATATCCTTTAATTATGGTCGAGTATTAGTTATTGCTTACACCTCATGCTCTTTGAATATGGTCACGTATTAAGGATTTCTAACATAATCGTATCCTTTAACTATGAACATGTATAAAGGATTGCTTACATACACATGTCCTTCAACTATGGTGACGTATATTAGAGTACTTACACACTCATATCCTTTAATTATGGTCAGATATTAGTTATTGCTAACACCTCTTGCTCCTTGAATATGGTCACGTATTAAGGATTTCTAACATAATCGTATCCTTTAACTATGAACATGTATAAAGGATTGCTTACATACACATGTCCTTCAACTATGGTCACGTATATTAGAGTACTTACACGCTCATATCCTTTAATTATGGTCAGGTATTAGTTATTGCTTACACCTCTTGCTCTTTGAATATGGTCACGTATTAAGGATTTCTAACATAATCGTATCCTTTAACTATGAACATGTATAAAGGATTGCTTATATTCTCATGTCCTTTAACTATGGTCACTTATTAATTTTCGTTTAAATGTTCGTGTACATTAGCTATAGTCACGTATTAAGGATTGTCTAAATGCCCATATCCTTTGAATAAGGTCACATATTAAGGATTGCTTATATGTTCGTGTTCAATATCTATTAAGACGCAGTAAGGACGACTATATACTGATGTCTATACTTATAATCATGAGTAAGCGATTACATAATGAGTATCGCTTACATTAAAATTCTTCCAAATACCTTTATTATTTTACTGTCAACTTTTAGTCTTCAAGACATTTTTTTTTTAATTTGCTCAAGTGTTTTACGTAACATTTATATATATTTATAAAAAATGTTGCATGAGATAAAAGTGCAGTAATTCATTATTCATTCATTACAGTGCAGTCATTCATTACAGTATGTATTCATTACTCATAACACTCAAACTATAAGTTCCTAATAGTTATTTTAGTAACTTACAGTAATTTTACATCATTATGTAATCTTTATTGCATCAATTTTAATGATAAATCTTGACACATAAAATGATAATAATTAATCTAATATGTAAGTTGCACGAATTTATTTTGTATTAGAACTATATATTTAGATTAATTACTCTTTAAACCTGAATATATATTATTAAAAAAATGTAGCGTATGGAAATCAATTACTACTATATGCATAGCTTTTGAATGAGTAGGAATTTGTAACCTGTATTAGTTCTCAAACAATATAAATGCTATATTAATCTACTTTTTCATTTATTACATGGAACACAAACTTGTATGTAGGTGACAATTAAAAACAGCTGTAACGAGGAAGTCAAGCAGCAACACAATAAAATAAGCAGTTATACAGGAACTTTGATTGAAAAACATTTTAATGATATAATATACCTTTTTATGTTATATAGTAACAATATAACTTATACATTGAATACATGATATATATAAATTGATTAAACATTTTATAACACCAAAAAATTGCAATATTCAACATTCTTATTGTAAAATAGTACAGTAAACCGAGTATTTTTTTGTTTTTTTTATTAAAGTTACTTTATTTATAGTAGGATTTGATTAAAACATTTTAAAATGCTGTTGTTAGGATTTTCAACAAACACATAACAAATACAGTTGATTATTATTAATATTTACACAAACTCTGATTGAAAATAAATCAATAAAATATTATTGAAAAACCTTATAATATGACATATGGTAATGATGTAACTAATCCATTGAATAGATAGAATATATAAACTGAATAAAAATTCTAGGACACAGAACAATACAATATTCTTCATTCTCATGGTAGGATAGTTTAGTCCACGGAGTAAAATATGTTTTGTGTTTCACGTTACTTTCTTGACGGCAGAATGTAATGTAAAAATTGTGAAAATAATATGTTATAATTTTAACAAATCAATAACTCGTAAAATATTAATTCAAATCCACAACAATAAATAACAATTTTACCAATTTATTCAACTTTAAAGACTCATAAAACCAGAATAGGTGGATGTGTTTTACAATTATTTAAGTTATTTATATTATATTTAGTTAAAAGAACTAAATTAATTATTCTTACTATCCCTTGAAACTAGTGGTCTTCATTATATGAACTTAATATGCTGATTAAATCATAATTATTAAAATATATTTCTTTTTGTCCATGATTTGAACGAGTTGAAGGTTAGACTTTACTATTTTAGAGCATAGACTTAATATTCTTTGATTTAAACTTACTAAGATTACACCCTTCTTTGTACTAAGATCTAAAAGTACACATTACTTTTATAATATACTTTAGAGTACATATTACGATATTTTACCCAAAAGTATGCTTTTCAACTGTGAAATATTAGCAGCATTTCGAGCCAATAAAAAAAAATAAATAATTATAACTCATTAGATTGACAGTTAAACGATAACGTATCTAAGGTTATATCATGATTTTAAATAAATTACTGAGTATACCCATTTATATTTTACCCTATAACATTAGGTATACAAATATAAAAGTAAATACGAGTAAAAACGCATATACGGAAGTAAAAGTATGTTCAGAACATTGTAATGTCGTTATAATTAAGGTATGTTGTAAATTATTATAAAAAAAAAAAATGTAAATAGCAATTAATTTAAATTTTAACAATTTAAAATAATTCTCAGTATTTTTGTGATGCTTTACATTGCCTTTTCACTCATACAAAATTTCTAGATAACAGTAAAT
Organism: Stictocephala bisonia; assembly: GCA_035578905.1. Classification (NCBI taxonomy): domain Eukaryota; kingdom Metazoa; phylum Arthropoda; class Insecta; order Hemiptera; family Membracidae; genus Stictocephala; species Stictocephala bisonia. Next base: position 144,831 of record JAQJVL010000840.1, read on the forward strand.
GTCCAGTGACCTTGATAGAGGACTCCAACGTTATTGCAAGATAACGGTATCAAGCGACATGAAGCGTGGCCTACCTTTGAGTGACCTTCTGAGTGGTATTCTTGCACTTAGCCCACCTAAATATTCACATTTAGTAGTTTTAAAATCAGCCTCAATTCCTTAAACCCCAGGTTAAGTGTTAGAGAGAGCTTCTTAATCCTTTATTTACCTGATAAAAGAAGACATCTTTTAATTGTAACTCTTCATTCTGCTAAATAAACTAATCTTTTAATATAACATTTTATATACAACTCTTAGCACAACACTACATTTATTACGCGATTATTTTTCACCTTGACTAAATAACGTACAGTATATCAACATGATTGTTTCGAAAGTGGTTAGTAGCGAAGAATATTTAAGTTCAAACTAGTAACAGTCCCAAGGTTCTGAATTATAAATAAAGGCGTGGAGTTGACGTCTTATGACTCTGTGATCTGTGATATCTCTATTAGCCATTAGGAGCTCACTCATTACTGCACTGCAGGACTCCTTCAGCAATTCCAGTTTAGATTGAAAAATGATGATTATGATCAAAAATAGCATATAGAATGTCAATACGACATTGGTTCCCCACTGGGTTATTGTATTAAATTGTAAATTATAGATGCCAACTGTTGGCAGGGAAACTGCTGACACTAGAGTTATCCAAGTGACGAACAGCCAGTAGGTTGAATGCAGTTCCTAATCGCAGTCTGCAAGAGCTCTTTGAACAGTTACCAAGAAAGCCAGTCTGTCTCCTGGTACTTCTTTCCCTCAACCCAAGCCTCTCTTACCCGGATATTAGCAAGCTCGTTCACTTCCTCCACACCATTATTGACCTTAAGAAGGCCAAGCTCATGTAGAATGCTACGTTGAATTCTGTAACTTCTCGTCAAGAGAATGGTGCAGCTATAGTAAGAAACTATCTTTACTAAATCATGGTACATGGACATTAGAACATCCCAAGATGACTGCTGGAAGTTGTAAAACACAATAGCAAGTACCTGAGAGGCAGTTCCTAATAGTTGGTTAATGTATAGAAACAATGAAACGTATGCTAGAGCTCTTTCCCATTCGGCTCCGGGAACATTGACATTGAATTTGATCATGTGTTTTTCAATTTCTTCCAATTTCCGTACTGTTGTCTTCTTTTTGCGATTGACAATTACCATATACAATAAGTATGCAGTAAAAATACCTCTAACAATTTTGTGAAAACTCACAGCGGAGCACTTGTCAACAGTGAAACTGTCATCACATATGCAGCAAAAGGTCCAGTAACATATATAAACTAAATTCAGTGTCAGTAAGAAAATTGGATAAACAACGTGACTGATCTGCTCTTCTGTTTGTCCAAACGACTCAACTCTCATCCCAGCAATCCTCTCGACGTAGGATAAGTATTTCAATTACTTATTACTCATTCTGATTTAGTACAAACTAGTCAAAACAAATTTTCTTATTAAATAGGAAACCATAAGATTTGTCGTAACTGATTTCTTATTATTGTGACTTAACTGGTACATATTTCGTTACTTTCACTTTTAAGTTGACCAATCTAATAGAACTTTTCACATTAAATGAATACTAAAGTGAAAATAAACATGTAACACAAATGTAACATGACAACGACACATTACAGGTGGTATCCAAACAGTGATATTAGAGTAAACATCAGTCTTAAGTGTATTGAAGGAAATTATAAGATACAAATCAATCCTTCGTTTAGTCAATTCAGTAAATATCCAACCGATTGGTTGTGTCCTGTTTGTCTATTAGACTTTCAATCATTGAGAATAGCCGTGACAGCCATACAAAATATGCATGATTCACTATGAAATAGTCTACTAGAAACAACTCTTTATAATTTAATCAAGTTTGTTATATTTTGTTTCTTTATATAAATAGTTTAAATACTGTATAAAGTAGCATATCTTTTTTTCAAGTCAGAAGAGTTTAAGTTAAATCTTATCAAGTCTGACCGTTAATTTCAAGACTTAAGTGCAGATAGTTCTACAGCCGGCTTCGTCAACTAGGACTCCCACAGTTTTGGCTACGTCTAATCGAGAAAATTCAATAAAGCTAATATCTTAAAAATTATAATGAATTTACTGAATCCAACGTTTACCACTTCCTTCAGTTCAACTTCCATTTAGGTTTACTTACGAAATACCAGTTTTCTGAGAAAAGAACTCTGACAGACGTTTCTCGTCAAACTACGAAGGCAAAACTGCGAACAAAGGTAAATAATCTGCAGATGTTCTCCGCCATACAATGAGGAACATTGCTCATGAAGTAATTTTACTAAGTCAGTAATGGTTACGTTGACAGTAGAAATTTCTTTCTAATGATAATAACAAGGAGTGCCTTATAGCGTTGCTCAAATATCAATTCGAAAAGGATATAATATATTTCAATCAAGCAAGTACGGTATCATTTCATAAGAACATTATTTATTCTTTTCATAAAAATAAGCCGTGATTCTTTAATATACAATGAATATACAAAATAAGTTTCAAACTTATTCCAGATGTAATACATTTTGATGTTATACGAAATGTATTATGTATTAAACAAAATATTAAACAGTAAATTACTTATTACATTAATATTCTGTTTAGTAAATATTGAAAAATTATAAGAAATGGATTGGATTGGAGTCAATGGTTAAAAAGCTTCCGCTCAATATCATCGTGGACAATGCTAGACAGGTCTTGGGTGGCCATGCTAGGTGGTAGTCAGTGTTGGATGTGGTGTAGAGAAGGGTAGTGATTATAAGGCATGTCAAATAGCTAAATGTCAGACCCATACTACACGGTTCGGATTCCACGTAAAGGTGTAGGATGCTTCCCCTGCTATTGATCTATTAATAAATAACCCTTGTTGATGAAAATTCGACGTCGTAACAATAACTACACTCATTCGCTCCTCATACTCGCCATATATCTACGATTAGTGTCTTATTACTGAATAATGAATAAATTATTGAACATTAAATACACAGTATTTGGTATCCCCTATATTAAATTGTGTGACTTTTCCAATACTCATTGTTATTACTTAGCATCACCAACTTAAACATTTTCACTTAACCAACCCAAAATATCAAGATCAGCTGTTGAGATATACACATGAAGTAATATTTACTAATATTCATTTCTCTAAGAAGCTCAGGTAATAATTAATTGCTAAGGGGTTAATTTCCGATTTCAAGGAAAATCGTCATTTCCCTCATCTTAATTACGTTTGAAGTTAACGAAGCTTGATGTGGCAATTATCCAAAGTAATATGTACAAAATGTCAATTAATATTGGATTATTCAATTATTATTGTCTCACTTTTATTGATAAAAAATACATATTTGTAGATTATTTTTGTAAGATGATTGGTTTTGTCCGTATTTGAACAATGTAAAATAGACAAAGCAGTAAAAAAATATCCACGACCCCTCAGTGGGTTATTTTAGGAATTTTGATAAAAGCAAAAAAAATTTAATGTCATATTTTGTGATTTTAAATAATTTACCCTAAGAATAAGTTAGAATGAATTATATTTTTATAGAATATATAGCAATGCTTCTATTTACTTCAATATTTATCTTGCAAGAGATTATGTTCATACTCAATGTGCTATACATTAACATATAGGGCTAAACTGTCTTAGGTTTAGTTTTATATAATAAAATAAGACATACTTTGACCTCTTTACATCTACTACCAGGCTGTAACTCAATATATAACTTGTGTTTGTCATTACAAATGTTCTCGTATTCATGAATATATTCAATTACTGTAATCCCTTCTGCCTATTTAACCTCCCCCCATCCCCGGGTAATACCTCACAAACATCTTATTACCTTATGGAATAAAAAAAATGTTTTTCTCACTATATTTTGAGCTAATTTACTGTTTACCTAATGTTAACGATTTTTTAAAGTAGTGTATAATATATTAACAAAAAAATTATAAAATACATTAAGATGAGAATCATCTAATTAAAAAAAAGTCATATTGATCTCCTTTATCTACCACGTTAAAATATTAGTTTATCAACCAAAAAAAAAAAAAAAAACTTAGATGTTTTAAATAGTGGACAGAATTAAAATATTGCATTATATGTTTAAATTGCTTAATTTCAAGTGTTAAATTTATCAAAAATGTGTTGGGTAAAATAAATGTTTCCCATACATGTTGGGTGAAGTTAGATAACTCATAGTACACTAACAAGGCTTTGTGTGGAGAAGTGTTCCCTTCAGAGATATTGGTCCAGATTAAACCATGTCTCAGAGTTGTTGGGGTTGTCGCACTAGATTACCACAGGAACGGTTCGTTTTAATCCAAAAATACCCCTTATGCTTTTCAGTAATAAATTATTCCATGAATTCAGTTATTTTCAACGTAGTTTCTTCAGTTATAATAGTTAACAATCAATTACATATTACTATAGAAATCAAGATAAAATATGATTAAATAATTATAATGTGTTATAAAAATATTAACAAATACAAACTTTTTAAACTTTTATAAAGAAAAACTTTAAGATGTGTATAATTTGGAGATAGGCAGTGGAAAAACTTTTATAATTTATACCACCTGACTATATTAAACTCAAAAACTAGTTAAGGTCAAGCTTTGGAAAGGGTAAGCTGATTACTGTTAGTTATATTATGTACAGAATTAAAATGCAATAATTCTTTATACTCCAGGCTAAAACAAGCGAACAAACCTAATTTAATCTAATGTATTTTTTCACATTCTTGGAATTAATTTTACAACATAATTTGTGTTTCATTACTTATTTTATTCCTTTTCTTCTTCCTTATTTTATCCTCAATGGATGAATTTCATGTATATATTTTAGGTTTTGAAACAATGAAATGTATGTCAGCCAACATGATTTGTCTGTCCAAGACAATGACCTTTATGAATGGTGTCTATATTGAAATAATTATTAAGGTATAGTATTAATTAAGGTATAGAAATATTTGAAATAGGTTATAACAGACGATTTAAAACGAAAGAAAAACAAAGGTGTAAATTTAATGAAATGTTATCAATTAAAGGCTTATATCACTTTAAAGCGAAAACAAAAAACCGAAAGTTTAGTATCATAATCTTACTTGTTCCAAAACTATACATGACTCACCAATTGTATTAAAGTTTACTATAGTAATATGACAAGCATCTGGTTTTAATAAGCAACTGGATTTTAGTCAATTAAATAACTCCAGTTGTTGTTTGTTATGACAAAAATTGCTGCAATTTATCAGTTTTTTTAGGTATAATGAAAATAGAAACTACCTGGGATTGGTTAATGGTCGATAAATAGTGTTGCAAGAGTAAAAAAAACTATAGTAATCCATCAATTCCGAAACAATCCACACATTCGTCTCTTACATAAAGTTTCCTACACCTATACTAAAGTACTATATTTCAACTCTCACAAAGATTTTAACTTTTTCTTCACTAGTTGGTCTTTAATCATAATTTTAAAGGACCCCATTGGTTGCACTGCAATTAAAATCATATCCGTAGGTTTTGGCACTTTAATATTATAAACATAACATATTTACAAAAATCATTATGTTAATAAGACTATCAATAAACGAGTAAAAACAAGGACAACACAAGAGTGCATATATATCTACTTACCAATTAATTTATTATACATTTTACAGTACTAAAAATATTATAATCTATAAATAATCGGTAAATATGTCAGTAAACATTTATTTTTTTATAATTGGGAATGTATAAACCTATACCTAAACATAAATTTCAAGGAACTACATCAATCATAAATAAAATCCAACGATTAATACTAACGTAATAATAAAAGAAAAACTACTCATGTTGGCGCGTAGAAGTTGTTTTGAATCTCGATATAATCTAAATTGATCGAGAAGGGGAAGTTGTCAAATCCAAGCCGGAAATCGTTTTAAGAGCAATGAGACGTATAATTCCAGAACTTTTTCCAATTACTTACTTGACTTTTCAAATTATTATTTGTACACACACTAACTTCGAATTTTTATTTCAGATATACTACTGACTTTATACAGATATACTAATGTTACTATTATTAGTTATGGTATGCACAGAAACAGTTATATTCTTTAAATTCAAGGGAGATAAAAGAAAATCAAGTACATCCTATAATATAAACGTATTTAGCTGCTTTATATGCTCGTAGCAATTATAATTATATAAAATCAAAATATAACTTATAAAAATATTTACATGGAGTTTGGAGGGAAGTTAGCTTTTGTATCATAGAAACCCACTAAGAACAATTATACCTAAATTCCATTCCTAAGAGGTAGACAGCCCATAAAGTTTACCTTTTTCCTAATAGTAACAATGGCATTAGTTAATTTAAATTTTTGAAATCAAACACTTGATATAAAATGTAAAAACATGACACAGACTCTTAGCTAATTTTGTTTTAATTTGAAATGTTTCTGGTCATTAATACTAACTCCAAGATCGAACTGCTTATAATACCCCTTAAGTAGACTAATAGGGTTTGTTATATGATTTGTTATCCAGGAGGTGACAGAAGACTGAGTTTAATATTAGTGTGATGGTTTGGATTAAACTATGGATTGAAGGGTAAGCAAGCTTAGAAAACCACCCTGTAGCGAAGCTAGACTATCATCTTGTATTACATAAACATATTAAAGATGCTGCGGATTATAATATTCTACTAGAAATAAACATTCTAAGAAATATAATTATATACATCATCTAAGTTATATTATAAGCTATGGTACACCAATGTTAGGAATTCGCCTATTAACTAAACATTATGAACACTTGTAATCAACTACGATAGTCCAAGACTTATGAAGTGTTATTTAATTTATTTCTAAGAAGGAAAACGTCAACCTTATGTTATGTTATCTGGAGTAGTGTGTTGACCATAGGTTGTGGGTAGTGATTGTTCTTCTCGTAATGATATTACAATTTTTTGTTTGATTGTTTTTCTTTTAGCTATGGTTTTTTTTAATGTAAAGGGATTATCAAAACTGTGTTTAATTTTCTTTTTACATTAGGAGCTACTCTGTCTCGGCCGCATGATTCAGTGGACTTTCGTACTTTTCCAAACTGGCCAACTTACACTTTTTTGTTCCCGATGGCCCGTATCCCACGCAGTCTTGCCTAATTTAAAATGTTACTGTCAATTAATTTGTTATTTATTTATATGTATAGTATTTATTTAATTTTATTTATTACTGTTTTCAGATTTTTATATTTATCATTGTATTTTATGAGTTGTTATAAAATTTATTGTTTTTATAGTTTGTTTATTTTTAATTGAATTTTTAATTGAAATTATTTATTTTCCATTTGTCACTTAGACATTTTCACCTCTTATCACATTAAACTTGTCTTGACCACAGCTCGTGTTTTTTGTTCTGTGTCTTCTTGAGTTTGGTTCCTTTGCACCCCCTCCAATAAGCTATGATTTGTATTTTAAGAGGGTTAGCTGCACTACTGACTGTGTTTTAAATACATTAACTTCACTTTTATATTTTCCTTACTATTGATTTAAGTATATTATTGTTGGAAAATTAGTTTATCGTCAGATACTAAAATGGTGACACATTAATAATCTGTTATTTCTTCTTATAATCTATTAGTTGTAAATGGTTATTTTTGTATAAGGACATATTCCTATAAAGTACCAAATTTCATTTATTAAGAAACAATAAACCATTTTATTCCTGCTTAATTTGTTATAAATTGTTTTTATTACTATACAGAATAAATAGTTTACTTGTAAAAATGTTAAACGACCTGTATTATATAATGGAAGATATTGTTTAGCCCTTTTTATATTTTGTGTTTGGTAGTTATAATGTTATAACTAGACAGAATATTTATTATATTTATGTTAATATCTAATCCAAAGAGATTGTGCTGTTCGTAATATTGGCGTCCTTGTAGAATACTATTTAATATACTATGAACACGTAAACTAAATGTGTTGTATTAAAAGCTAGGAGGAACATTAATCTTGTCGTATGGACTTACAGGTATCTCAATGATAAGTACGTTTGTTTAATACTGTACAAGTTCTTGATCTGATGTCACCTTAAGTTATCCTATTGTTATAATGTAATAGGGACCGGGTTTACACAAATGCAGCCATCGAGGCTGTCCAGAGGAAATTCTTCTTATGTATGAAATTAAAATTTCCGGATCTTAGTGAAGTGGAAACTCGTGCAGAATTGAAAGTTTTAACAGGTCGATTTCCTGGTTAGAGGATTATTTTAATAGTGAAAAATAAACGTTTCAATAGTGAAGCACGCCTAATAGCACATCAGTTATGATACCCACCCTACTGTATGTTATAAAAATATTTAAATAATAAATAAAAAATATATATACAAGAATAATAATTATCAAGCATATACTTGGTAACAGAAATGAAAATACATTGCTAAAATTTTATATCTGGTATTAAAAAGTTAACAGTCGTTGTAAATAACAATACATGCAACAAATATCGTATTATGAAAAGAGCAGAACTAATTTGCATTTCTAAAGAATGACCTAATTGATAAAATGAAATACCACATTAAAGCATGGGCAAAACGTTTAGTGGTGTAAATAATATAAATAACACCACAAAGTTTATACTGGAAGCTTTAGTTAATATTAATTGTTCTCAGTGAAATCCTAATCAGAGTCCTTAAACATTTTGAAAGGGATCAGCCAATAACTACCGTATCTTTTATTGTCCTTAGGCACAGTAAATAATGAAACGTTCTAAGGCACAGTCGGCCTAAGTTTATTACAATGTTACATTTTCTTATCTACACTGATTCGAAAACCTAATACGCCCATACATTGATGATCGTCGTCATAAGAATAAAGGGAAAATAAATCGTGAAAAATATTCTTTTAAAAATGGGAAGAGTGGTCGTTAATGGGAAGAGTGGTCGTTAATGGGAAGAGTGGTCGTTAATGGGAAGAGTGGTCGTTAATGGGAAGAGTGGTCGTTAATGGGAAGAGTGGTCGTTAATGGGAAGAGTGGTCGTTAATGGGAAGAGTGGTCGTTAATGGGAAGAGTGGTCGTTAATGGGAAGAGTGGTCGTTAATGGGAAGAGTGGTCGTTAGTGAGAAGAGTGGTCGTTAATGGGAAGAGTGGTCGTTAATGGGAAGAGTGGTCGTTAATGGGAAGAGTGGTCGTTAATGGGAAGAGTGGTCGTTAATGGGAAGAGTGGTCGTTAGTGAGAAGAGTGGTCGTTAATGGGAAGAGTGGTCGTTAATGGGAAGAGTGGTCGTTAGTGAGAAGAGTGGTCGTTAATGGGAAGAGTGGTCGTTAATGGGAAGAGTGGTCGTTAATGGGAAGAGTGGTCGTTAGTGAGAAGAGTGGTCGTTAGTGAGAAGAGTGGTCGTTAATGGGAAGAGTGGTCGTTAATGGGAAGAGTGGTCGTTAATGGGAAGAGTGGTCGTTAATGGGAAGAGTGGTCGTTAGTGAGAAGAGTGGTCGTTAATGGGAAGAGTGGTCGTTAGTGAGAAGAGTGGTCGTTAGTGAGAAGAGTGGTCGTTAATGGGAAGAGTGGTCGTTAATGGGAAGAGTGGTCGTTAGTGAGAAGAGTGGTCGTTAATGGGAAGAGTGGTCGTTAATGGGAAGAGTGGTCGTTAATGGGAAGAGTGGTCGTTAATGGGAAGAGTGGTCGTTAGTGAGAAGAGTGGTCGTTAATGGGAAGAGTGGTCGTTAATGGGAAGAGTGGTCGTTAGTGAGAAGAGTGGTCGTTAATGGGAAGAGTGGTCGTTAATGGGAAGAGTGGTCGTTAATGGGAAGAGTGGTCGTTAATGGGAAGAGTGGTCGTTAATGGGAAGAGTGGTCGTTAGTGAGAAGAGTGGTCGTTAATGGGAAGAGTGGTCGTTAATGGGAAGAGTGGTCGTTAGTGAGAAGAGTGGTCGTTAATGGGAAGAGTGGTCGTTAATGGGAAGAGTGGTCGTTAGTGAGAAGAGTGGTCGTTAATGGGAAGAGTGGTCGTTAATGGGAAGAGTGGTCGTTAGTGAGAAGAGTGGTCGTTAATGGGAAGAGTGGTCGTTAATGGGAAGAGTGGTCGTTAATGGGAAGAGTGGTCGTTAATCCTGTTAAGATAACTTTACTAAATTTTGTCATCAAAATATTACTTAGAAACAATGTTATAATGCTATAATATTACAAATAAATAACTGACATACTGAAGAATAGATTTAACAATATATATATATTATTCTCCCCTTTCAACAGTACAATCAAGTTGTTAAAGCTTGTAGTTAGCCGGTTATTATACCACCAGGTAGGTTATTACTTCAACAAACTCAGCTGTAATTAACCTAGTTAACGAAACAGTGGTTGTTTGACAGTACAAAACTAAATTGATATTGTGTAGATTTTACAACTAATAATATGTATATTGAATATGCGTTTATATACGGTATGGTTATTATATTGTAATTGATTGTTTAAAAACTGGAGTTTCCCTATTTCATAATGAAAATAATATGCAATAAACATTTATAAATAATTTATAATGTTAAGTTTATTGTTATTTATGTTAAGATATAAGTATAATAAATTAACAAATATCAACAAAAGTGTACGTATTTAATTGGAGTGTTTACAACGTACAATGAATCGTTAAATCTTGTATTAGACATTTCAACTTTTTAAGATAAGAATTGCATTATATACCCATATATTAAGACAATTTTCATACCATTTCATTAATTCACTACCACTTTCTCCGATCATTTACTACCATTACTTTTTTTATCGTAATTTGATTAGGTTATTTATATTGCTACTAAAGATGATCACGAACTGTTAAATCCAATGATTGTCTTACCGCCGAATTCGCTCCGCATGTGTAGTTGTTGATAGAAAACAATAAGATTAGGCCAAATATAACGGATTCCTAGCTAATAAGGAATACCAGAGTGGACGTAACAATTATTGGGGAATAGCTTTTAAAGCAATATAATATTAATCAAGCGCTAGTGAATTAATGGACACAAAAAGCATTGGTAGTTAATTAACGGAAAAGATATCACGAATAAATGTTTTTTAAATAAATGAACTAGATTTGTTGGGCGTATAAATACTCAATGAATGATGCATTTTTTCACTAAACTAAAAATTATATCCCTCTATTAGTTAAAAACATGGAATTATGACTTTTACTTTCTTATAAACTTCTGAGAATATGTTTATCACCACTTAATCTTAATATGAAAACAGTAATACATTTTTAGTAAAGAGTTTTAAAAGTACTATAAATAATAAAAAAGTGTTATATTTAGAAAAGTACTGCAGTATACAGAGCTTACAACTAATTAAATTACTATACATTTAAATATAAAAAATTTAAAGGGCAGAAACAATTTCTTAAGTGAAGTCGTTGCATCTCCGGTTACCCTAATGACTAGATTGGTTTTGTATTATGTGACACATAAAAAAAATTTGAAAAAATAAACTATACTTAATGATAAGTATACCATTAATATATCTTATAACGGTTACGTTTACTGTAATAAAACTCCTAAAAATGTAAAGTATTTATTGGAGGTAATTGTTTTGTGTGTTATTAAGTTATAGAAAAGATCTTACTTGTAGTAAAGAGTATTACATTATAACTACAAAAACAGTGCAAATAGTATCACTCTGATCAATAATAATACTATGCACGTCTGCCATCTCCTTACTAGTAGGATTAATATGGATATGAATTTATACTAAATTGTTGTAGAGAATAGTACTTACAACAGCGGAGTGAAGTAAACTCAACTCTGAGGGTTGGATGCAGATAACATCAAAATTTAGAGATGAACAAACTTTCATTGGAGCTGGGAATGCAGATTATATCTGGAGTATTTGTACGGTGTACTTTGGCGCATAATTTTAAATTCTTTTTACAACACATACCTAGCATGTTCAGAAAAATCAACTAAATATTTACGTTTTATGTGATACAAATAATGTTTTTTTTTTTTTTATGGGAATACAGTTTGTTATTTATGTTTTCGTATATTAATTAAATAACCGATATTATCAAACAAAAAATAGTTTATAAAAAAGTTCAAATTAGAAAAGAAACATCGTATGTATATAAAAAGTAAAATTTTCCTCTTAAAAAACAAGCTACACACCAATGACTTAATCATCTCCGTGACTCTAAAACCATTTGTCAATACTCTACCGTATTAAGAATTCGTAGCTTCTACACTGTTAAAATAATCTATAAATGTTTATGTCACCCTAGTGGTCGTCTTCTAGCAGATAACTTTAATACTTTTCTTTGGTCACATCTTCTCGTTCATTTTATGCCCAATGCCCTTACTAATCCAACCTCCTATTCTTTATAATGCCTACAATATAAAGAATTAGGACTGGTTTAGGTTACATATAATATTGCTTCTTAGGGTGATTCATGACGTTCTCCCCCCACTTCTATAGCATATTCTACTACTAAAAACAATGAAAAAATGTCATATAAACATAGGTCCAAAAACGCTTCGTTAGCGAGTTACAGCCATCAAAAGATTTCGTCATGGTTCATGGGCAAAAAATGAAATAATATTGTACATAACTTATGGAAAGGTATATTAGGATTGAAATTCCATGATTTCATATGTATTTGCACATGGAAAAGCTAATAAAATAGGTTTGAGAACTGTACCTTAAGTAGTTTTTGAGTAATCCGGGTTAAAATTGGGATATTAGGAAAAAAAATTCCGTTTTTCTCAGTTTAGTGTACAGAAACGTTGTTAAATTGGTTACAAAGGCACTCAACTTTCGTACATTATTTGTTTAGAATTTAATTCTGAGTAGATTGATATAAGTTGTGTAAAAAATACTACAGAAATAAGAACAGAAACTCAAATTTATTAAATTAAATACATAAATTACCTTAAAAGAACAACAAATTGATTTTCCCAACTTTACACATGTTTTTTATTATTTATCGATGCATTTTAAAGCACGTTTGTGTACTGCTTTTGTTGAATTTCTCAATTTTCTTGGGTGTTCCTTTAGCTGTGTAGTAGAATCCATAATACGGGTAGTTAATTCTTCTCGCGAATTAACTCTTGTCTTGTAGACTAGACCTTTCATCCATCCCCAGATACAATAATCCAATGGAGATAGATCTGGTGATCTTGGTGGCCAAGGGTAAGGCCCTCCACAACTTATCCACGGCCAATCCATCGTCCACGAAATTGATCATTCAAGTGAGTAATAACGGCCCGAGAAAAGTGGGGAGGTGCTCCATCATGCTGGAAGAACAAATTTCGTCTGAGATGCAAAGGAATATCCTCAAGCAGCTGTGGCAACTCATCTTGAAGGAAGTGCAAATAAAACTCAGCATTTAGTCGTGCAGGTAGTATGAATGGTCCAATCAGCCAATTGTGTATAAGACCACACCAGACATTGACACTAAATCGGTGTTGAAAGTTCTGTTCAATTACCTCATGAGGATTTTCTTGAGCCCATGAGTGCTCATTGCGCAAGTTGTTGACCCCATCCCTAGTGAACTGTGCTTCATCAGTAAAGAGAATACGCTTGTACAGTTGTTGATTAGTATTTAAAAAGTAGCAAAACTCCAAGCGAAGTGGGCCATCCCCCGGCTGTAGATGTTGAACCTTTTGTTTATGAAATGGATGAAATTGATGTCGCTTGAGTGATCTCCACACAGTTGACTGTGAAACTCCTATCCGCCTAGAGAGACGCCGTGTACTTACACCTGGACTTCGGAGAACAGCGTTAATAATGTTATTATCATCATGTTGGAAAGCACGTTCATAACTAGTACGAGTACTTGGTAGTGATCCTGTATCCCGAAGAGTGAGGAAAGTTTCACGTATTGTTTTGGAATCTGGAATCCTCCTATTAGGGTAACGTAGTTCATATTCATCTCTAGCAGCTTTAGCATTACCATTACAATAACCCAAAATAAAAACCATATCAGCATATTCTTCCGATGTAAATACGTAAGGCATTATTTCACTGACAAAACAACCAATAGACAACTCGCAGAAAACAATTATTATTGCAATGCACTTCACACAAATAGCTTTTGTAACTTGCAAAACACTACTACAGTACTGTTATACTGTAATGAACAGGTTATGTACAAACCGGATCAGGAAATAATTGTTGATCAGCTGTTGTTCATGCGTTAACAACTTAGGAAAAAAATTAAACAAATTAGAAAAAGGTTTTGCGTACAATATTACGTTGTTATTGGTTGTAAAATGATGCTGGACAATGTTTATTGTTTATTTTTTTTGGATTTATCATTTATTATTTACTCTTAGTTTTATTCTTAACAACAATTATAATAATAATTGCATTTGTTAGACCAAAGCAATGATTTTGTTTAATTTGTATAGTAATTTCTTTTGCATTAATAATGTATTTAATTTAATAAATTTGAGTTTCTGTTCTTATTTCTGTAGTATTTTTTACACAACTTATATCAATCTACTCAGAATTAAATTCTAAACAAATAATGTACGAAAGTTGTGTGCCTTTGTAACCAACTTAACAACGTTTCTGTACACTAAACTGACAAAAACTGAATTTTTTTTCCTAATATCCCAATTTTAACCCGGATTACTCAAAAACTACTTAAGGTACAGTTCTCAAACCTATTTTATTAGCTTTTCCATGTGAAAATACATATGAAATCATGGAATTTAAATCCTAATATACCTTTCCATAAGTTATGTACAATATTATTTCATTTTTTGCCCATGAACCATGACGAAATCTTTCGATGGCTGTAACTCGCTAACGAAGCGTTTTTGGACCAATGTTTATATGACATTTTTTCATTGTTTTTAGTAGTAGAATATGCTATAGAAGTGGGGGGAGAACGTCATGAATCACCCTGTATAAAGTAGCTCTGTATCATTACTGAACCCTGGACAATTAATATTACAAAATATCAATCTTGTGAGTTTACACAGTAAATTGTGTAAACAACAATATATGTATTATAAAAAATTATAATAAACATTGGAATAGTCAAGAGCAGCTTTTTATTTTATGCCAGCTTAAACCTCATGGATAAGAGCATGGGTGTAAAAAGATAATAATATTACCTAATTTACATTGTTAAATCAGGTAATATAATACTTATTTTATTGGCTAATACAACAATATTACATTATAAAATACATGTACAGGGTTAAGCAAAATTCTGGTATATATTTATTAATTTCAAAACTATTGAAATATATGTAATGACACTTTGCAGTTATGTACATGTCTATATTCAAACATTTAGACGTATTTTACTAGTTTTTCGTATAATCAGGGGTTGGCCCATGAAGGAAGTCTTAAAAATTTTAAATGTAAGCCTACCTTCACTTATGCCTCATCTTTGTTTGTGTAATACAAAAGTGAAAATCTGAGGTCAAAAGAATGACTCAGTCAGAAAACAATTTAATGTCAGGGTTGGCCAAAAGTCGGGAATATATTTAATTTTAAAACTATTGAAAGAAATGTAATGAAACTTTGTAGTTATTTACATGTTCCTATACTAAACATATATATTTTACTTCTTTTTCGTATAGCCAGGGTCCTTGAAGAAAGTCCTAAACATTTGTAATGTAGTCTACCTCGAGTTATGCCTCATTTTAAAGATCTTTTTCGTAAAATTCAAGAGTGCAAACCTGAGGTCATCAGCATGCCCCAGTCAGAAAATACAGTGGTAAGAAGAATTTAATGTCATATTATTATTTATTCTTATTTATGCGGCTATTAATTTAACAGTTTTAGGTCCCTGTTAAGTATGTTCTTGATTCTTCACAATTGTAACGAGCGACTGTTTTATAAAAATAACTTATGTTATTTAACAAAATAAATATAAGAAATAAAATTTATTAAACCCCTTTTCACAGTATGTTTACCCTAAAAGTTTTTTAAGAATATTTCAATAATA
>JAQJVL010000840.1:163303-348199 GCA_035578905.1 Stictocephala bisonia
CCTTGACTAAATAACGTACAGTAAATCAACATGATTGTTTCGAAAGTGGTTAGTAGCAAAGAATATTGAAGGTCAAATAAGTAACAGTCCCAAGGTTCTGAGTTATGAATAAAGGCGTGGAGTTGACGTCTTATGACTCTGTAATCTGTGATATCTCTATTAGACAGTAGGAGTTCACTCATTACTGCACTACAGGACTCCTTCAGCAATCCTAATTTGGATTGAAAAATAATAATTGTGGTCAACAATATCATATAGGATGTCAATGTGGCGTGAGTTCCCCACTGGGTTAGTGTATTACCATGCAAAGCAGAGATGCCAACAATTGGCATTGAAACAGCGGACACAAGAGTCATCCAAGTGACGAACAACCAGTAGCTTGAATGCAGTTCCTGCTCGCAGTCTGAAAGGGCTTTTTGAACAGTTATGAAGAAAGACAATTTGTCTCCTGGTACTCCAGATCCATCAACCCAAGCCTCTCTTACCCGGATAACAGCAAGCTCGTTCACTTCCTGCACACCATTATTGACCTTAAGAAGGCCAAGCTCGTGTAGAATGCTACTTTGGATTCTGTAACTTCTCGTTAAGAGAATGGTGCAGCCAAAGTAAGAGACTATCTTTACTAAATCATGGTAAATGCACATTAAGACGTCCCAAGATGACTGGTGGAGGTTGTAGAACATAATAGCAAGTACCTGAGAGGTGGCTCCTAATAGTTGGCTAATGTATAGAAACAATAAAACATATGCTACAGCTCTTTCCCATTTGGCTCCGGGAACATTGACATTGAATTTGATCATGTGTTTTTCAATTTCTTCCAATTTCCATACTGTAGTCTTCTTTTTGCGATTAACAATTGCCATACACAATAAGTATGCGGTAAAAATACCTCTTACAATCTTGTGAAAACTCACAGCGGAGCACTTGTCAACAGTGAAACTGTCATCATATAGGCAGCAAAAGGTCCAGTAACAGATATAAACTAAATTCAGTGTCAGTAAGAAAATTGGATAAACAACGTGACTGATCTGCTCTTCTGTTTGTCCAAACGACTCAACTCTCATCCCAGCAATCCTCTCGACGTGGGATAAGTATTTCAAATACTTATTACTCATCCTGATTTAGTACAAATTAGTCAAAAAGAATTTACCTATTAAATATGAAACTATAACATTCGTCGTAAAAGGTTTCTTACTATTGTGACTTAACTGATACATATTTCGTTGTAATACTTTCACTTCTAAGTCGACCAATCTAATAGAAATGTTGACATTAAATATATTTATTAACAAAAATAAACATATACCGTAACATAAATGTAACATGACAACGCCACATTACAAGTGGTGTCCAAACATTGATATTAGAGTAAACATCAGTCTGAAGTATTTTGAAGGAATTTATAAGATACAAATCAATCAATTTTGTAAATTTCCAACAGAGCGTCCACTTCGTTTATTGTACTTTCACTTAATTTGTATTTGCTGAGACAGGAATGCAGAACATACACGTTACTCTATGAAATAGTCCATTAAAATACCTCTTTATAGTTTAATCAAGAGTCTTTGTAGTTTTATAGTCTTATATTTTGTTTCTTTATTGAAATAGTTTAAATATAAAGTAGCAAACTTTTTTATTCAAATCAGAAGAGTTTAAGTTAAATCTTATCAAGTGTGACCGTTAATTTCAAGACTTAAGTACAGACAGTTCTTCAGCCGGCTGCGACAACTAGAACACCCACAGTTTCGGCGTCATCTAATATTATAATGAGTCATCAAAGCTAATATTATAATGAGTTTATTAACAAATTATAATATGTTCATAGAATTTGCTTTTAGTATTTTAATAGAAAATGAAATTTGCAAGTGAACCATTTATATATATGGTCGTACAACAAAAAAGTACGAGACTGTATATATACATATATTCAGTCTTGTACTTTTTTGTTTTTTATTGTTTATATAAAATTACAGATTAGTAGACGCAGTGTTCTCTTAGCAACACAACTCAAAGCTTCACTGAAATGCCATTAAACTCACTAATGAATTTTCAGTCATGAAATTAATTAAATTATGTATAAATAACTTAAGTTTAGGAATGTTTATAGCAAGTGATCACCATTTTATGTAAAATGAACAGGTAAAGTCGTACAAGTCTTATATCTTTGTCATCTTAAGTTTAGGAATGTTTATAGCAAGTGATCACCATTTTATGTAAAATGAACAGGTAAAGTCGTACAAGTCTTATATCTTTGTCATCTTAAGTTTAGGAATGTTTATAGCAAGTGATCACCATTTTATGTAAAATGAACAGGTAAAGTCGTACAAGTCTTATATCTTTGTCATCTTAAGTTTAGGAATGTTTATAGCAAGTGATCACCATTTTATGTAAAATGAACAGGTAAAGTCGTACAAGTCTTATATCTTTGTCATCTTAAGTTTAGGAATGTTTATAGCAAGTGATCACCATTTTATGTAAAATGAACAGGTAAAGTCGTACAAGTCTTATATCTTTGTCATCCTTAATGAAAAAATACGTTTTGAGCTTAATATGAGTAATAATTAAGAACTCTATATCATATATATACATGTTTTCAATGTTATGCTGGTCAGAGAAGTTTTCTCAAGAATAAGGTTTGTAGACAAATAGTTTTATGGACTATGTTTTAAGAGAATTAATGGTGAAAATATTATACTAATGATTAGCCTTCATTAATGAATAAACACTCCCATATTCTCTATCTGCAACTGTACTTAGAATAAATTACATTTCATAAATTAGTTAGTTAAATATCGTATAATTACAATACTAAAGTCATTTATTAGTTTAAATATGAACACAGAATATACTAAGACTGTGCTGACGTTTTCCACGAGATGCTTGTCTGAAGATCCCTGTATGATTTCGTTAAATACTGATCAGTTAAAATGTAATGATCTTGTTCATCATTGCAAATGTTAATGGTAATTAGATAAATAACTTATAAAACGTAGAATTTTGTTGATTTCTCACAATTTATGAGACTCAAACATTAAACATTAACTTGTTTTTTCACAATTTTATCTGATGGAGTATTTAAAAGAAAGTTTTCCTTGACATTCAGAAAGCTCTGTATTAGTAAATGCTCACTAAAGCATTTATAATGATTAAAACTATTTACAAACATTTATTATTTACACTATGTTGCAATTACCTTAAAATGTTAACTATTTTTGTGCTTGCCCTAAACAAAAACTACACTTCTTTATAGTTTAGGAAAAATGAAAATTTGTTTATGTAATTTTTGGACACTATCGACTAGTTCTGCGTGACTTGGCAGGGCCAAACTGTTGTTAAATTTTATATTCTTAAAAATAAATAGATCTATAGAATATTGAAATATCGTATTGGATCATCTAGTTGCATTTTAAAATTTAGTTAATAACTGAAAAATATGAAATGAGTGCGTGAAAACCAATTCAATACGAAGTACATCTAAGAAAAGGGTTCATTTAAATATTTATTTAAATAGTATATATAAAAATTATATATATTATTTATTTAAATATTATTATGTATTAGGTAATCTCAAATATTTTTTATTAAATAATATTTTATAAATAACAATCAATAATTAGGATCAATTGAATGAAAAAAAAATCACATTACAACCAAAAGTCAAGTTAAATCAATGGAAAAACTTGCAATTGACTTAAAAAATGTACCCAAATTAACTGTGGTTCTCATAACCATTCATATTAATGTAAATCATTGTTTGTGTCTTATTCAGAGTGTAACATTACTAATTATATGATAATAATTTAATTAGATAGGAACTTTTTATTTAAAATAATTTAAAAAATAAATTTATTGTGAATATGAAAGAAGAGCCTAAAGAAAATTTATTAACGGTTTGAGCCGCTAGCGGATTACACTAGTAATCTGCTCATGTCGTATGAGCACAGTTAATGAAGAGAATGCATGATTAGAGTATTTGGGAATTGAAAATTATTTATTAATCTCTGTAGTTGTTTATTTATTGTTGTTTAATAGATCTATTTACAAACTCTTAGAAGCACATACGTACCTGTAATCATATTTAAGTTATATGTTACTTAACTTATTTGTTAATTCTAGTTATATTGAATCATGTTATTGATGAATGATGTTTTCAAATGTTTAATAATCACTACATTCATAATCATATATTATGTTAATCATGATTAAGGTAGTATTAGATGTTTCTAGGACTTTTGTCAGGTTATATAATTAATGATTGGATTGTCATTTCCGTATGTTCAACAACTAAACAAAACGTATAATCAGTTAATAAAATTAAAAGAAGAGGATTTAATTAGATACGATATTCTATTTGAAACACATATTTACTTGTATTAAAATACAGAAAATTTCATTAACGAACACTTATGAAGTAATAATAATGCTATTTGATATTAACATAATTAGCCTGTTATTTTGCTAATTAATATCAAACTTTATTAACAAGGTAAACTTCCACTCTAGCGTCACCACAAGGTTGGAAAACTATACAAATTCCAACGGTACTTCACCAACCCTAGGTGATTCTGGGCTTATCACTTATCTCCCCTCTCATGGTAGGTAACGAAAGCCCTTCCCATTACTGTAAAAGTTTGTCCCGCTCCTTTTACGGGATGGAAGGGTCATTTTTATCATTAGTGAGATCAAAGTCGTTATTACAATTTAATTTTTGAGCTCTCGTAAAACTATACTTTAAAAAAATATTATCTATGGTTGTACAAACAGTCAGTTATGATTTTAATAATTTAAATTTTAGTTGGGGTTCTATTCTTTCAACAATTGAGCCTAATTAGATGTATTTAATTGTAATTTACACATCGAATTTTATTTTTAAATAACTTTCATCATTGTATTGTCGAAAGAAATGATTGTGTTTTATTTTACGATTACGCAAATGATAAAACTTGTAGGTTTTTAGAGTTCCACGAAGAAGATTTGCTGTATTATTTTAATAGAAATATTATAAGCATAGTTGAATATTGTGGTTATCATTATATATACGTAATATTTGAAAATATAAGAACATCAATAGCTAATGTATACTTTTCACATTGTAGGTCTATACTTGTTATAAGTACTTATCAATAGCTAATGTATACTTTCATATTGTAGGTCTATACTTGTTATAAGTACTTATCAATAACCAATGTATAATTTCACATTGTAGGTCTACACTTGTTATAAATACTTATCAATAGCTAATTTATACTTTCACATTGTAGGTATATACTTATTATAAGTATAGTAATCGAATGATGATGTTATACTTGTTTATGTTTATTTTTATTTTTGTTAAGAACTTTTCATATCTCTTTCATTGTTGTAGTATTTTATAATATATTTACGATTCTAATTTTTTACATTTTGTGGAAGTAATATTATTTTTATCATTTAAACATATTGCTACTTTCCACTTAGTAAACTACCTCGTGATTATATGACATTGTATCGTTTAATATGACAACATACAGGGACCATTCTGTAGTTATACTTACGATATCCTTAAAATAATGTTCAAAGATTAGTTATGAAATGGTTAAGATTGTATTTACTGATGGCGAACGCAAAATATTGGATTTCTTTTGCATTTTTAAGCTTACTACTGTACATTCTACCAGATGTAAAATACCTATAGCATACTTAGTGATTACATATTGTATACCTAGCATACTGTAGTAGTTTATTTCTGTATGCAAGACTCCTAATATTGGGAAAAGCAGATAATTCTAAAACTATTAAGATAATCTAATATTTCTTGCTAGCTCTAGTAATTAGCAATCCTGCGTCCAATGCCGACCTTGCCTATTTGAATTTCTTAGAGGTCTACTAATTGAATAGAAAAATGTCGTCTACTACTTTACATTAAGTAAACATTTACTTTGTTATCCTTAAAAACTATAATATTAGGTACATTACTAGTTTATGAGGACATTGTACAAATCGAAGTAGATTTACCAATTTTAAATATTTGTAGATAAAATTTATTGAAATCGTCAAGAAGAGGTTGAGGCATTGTCGATCCATTTTCCCATAACCACATTCACCAGACTCAGTCAAGTGAGAAACGCCTGTCAAAAAATCACTCTTGGTTAAATAAATATGGATCATAATGTGAACGCATATAAGAGATTTTTTTTAACAGGGGCTCTAACCTTTTACGAAATAATTTATTAAAATTTCTAAACGATTTACCTTAGATGGAATGAAACGTCAAATAAATTGTTTTATTAACTTATTGCCTATAATATTAATATACGTATCAAGTCAAAATTAATGTATAAGAACTCATATATAGTATAAAAATATCAATTTGATCTGTACAGTTATTTAATTTGAAAATAACGTTTTAATTGGGTTAAGGAATAAATAATATTATATTGGTCTTAAAGTTATAATGGGAACGTATTTAAAACATTGTTACAACCTTATTTTGACCTTTTTGCTGTTTTCTTAAGAATTTAAGGAAATCAGTAATAATTACAAACTCAAAAAATAATAATTTATTACACACAAAAATTGCTTTTACGTATTTAAAGTTTAAAAATATTTAAATATAATGTGACGTCGTGTTATGTTGCAACCACAGACCACTTTATGCACTAATGGATTCACCCATTCACTCAATCCATGTTTTTACTGAGCGAACTAGCCATAAAAATGACTCTTACGTTACCTCCTACCTGGACAATGTACGTCTAGACATGGGCACACACAGATAGGTCGAACATTTTAACCAGCCCTTCCACTCATCCAACACACATTGTGATATGTCCAAACATGCTTTATGACAGTAAATCGTTATGTTCATACTTAAATATCAAGCACTTACTACGATGTCAAAGAACATAAGGGAGGGGGGGGTAAGACTTCAAAAAGAAGTGACATTTTGTTTAATATAGAGATAAATACAAACTACGCACCTTGATTCACTAGAATCACACTTTTAATAAATAGTTCACAATATTGTGAAATTATTAATTAATACAATGTTTCCTTCCGATTATTTAAAATTTAGTTAAAGTCCTGTCAGAGTCACGTGGATGAGAGGTTATTTATGGATAAAATGTCATAAAACATAATAAAGGGAACATTCATGGTTCTGTTTACGTAAGAAAGTGAAGATAGAAGTAGTACAAGAGGATTATTCCAGTTTCTGGAGTAGAAATATCAGCATGTAGTGTGTGTGGAACATCCCGACAACACCAGGGGTTGTAAATCTTACTGGGGTAGTTTATAGGCCTTTTCTGAGGCTAAAATGATCATCTCCTGGTTGTGTTGGTTCTTGTTCAAAGGTATTTTGGAGTTGAAATATTTAGACATTTTAAACGTGATGTTTTGGAATGCAAATATTTGTGTTAGCTACACGCTATTAATTGTGCAATAAAAACTATAAGGTCACTTTAGTAAATGTATTACACTGGACTACCCTGGTTTACAATGAAACAGTTAATTATTAGGTCTATTTCCAACGTTCATATTAATAATGTCATATTCCATAACAAAGAAGTACACTAATCTGTGAAAATATAGACCTAAAATTTAAGCAGTGGAATTCAATATGAAGTTGCCAAGTGTTTTATTAGTAGAGAAACAATAACAAAAGTTAGGAAAATAAAGTATTCATACATTAAGTTTTTCATTCTAAACAAATGTATTATGATTTTAATTTTTTTAATTTTATGTAAAAACGAGTTACTCGTTACAATGAGAATTTTTTAATACTTAGCAAAAATACAAAAAAATTTTAATTTAAGAAAACTACAAATTGTTTATAAGTATTGGCTATTTATCAAACTATCATCAGTTATTTTACACTAATAAAAAAGCTATTAATACAATTTACAATCTTTATGTTGAAATACCAATAAGTTTTTTCAAATACAAGTAAAATTAAAATTGATTACTACACTTATAAGTTAACTAGTTAACTTCAATGAAACACATGTACTAAACATGTTTGTTAGAACAAGCATATTGATATATCACCATTACAAAGCAATTAGATAGGGGTAGGGATATACGGAAAAGCTGTTGTGGACGTGACGGCAACTCACAGTATGGTACAATTGTATTAGGCTTTTAAATAATACCTGAATAAGTCCATGACGTTTTAAGAAAGAAATAAATATAAAATTTCAAGACTGATTTTTTTCATTCGTTGTAATTACTAATAATGCTCAAAAACAGATAAAGGTAATACATCAAAACAATAAACGTTATATTTAAAGTATGTAAAATAAGTTGACATACATAAGTACATATATATCACCTCTGAAAACTGATGTAACAGTTAAGAAATTATGGTTATTATATGATAGTGCAATTTCAACACAATGTTTATTTGTTGAATATTCCCAACATTTTTCCGTGTGCAAAAAAATACACATTTTTTGAAAACAGTTTTTAAAAACGATGTTCGTTTTTACAAAACTTTTTAATTGGGAAAAATTTTACAGTTTAGAAAATTTTTTTTTTTTATTTTTATTAAAAAATAGGAAGTCCCAATTAAATTATTAATTTTTATATATACTCCCTTAAAAAAAGAAGACATTATGTTAAAAAGAGGTTTTTTTTATTTTTGTTTCAATATTATATTGATATTTTTGTGAAATAACAATTGTTTCTCTTTGAGGTAAACAAAAAAAAAAGGGTTAGTCCTAACTGAGATGATTTAGCCCAAAGCTAGCAGTAACCAAACCAAAAGCGAATTGGTGGGCAAGATTGACCAAGGTGTCCAATATTTTTAAACACATAATAAAAAAAACATGCTAAAAGGAAATTAAAATAAAAATTTAATACATTTGAAGGCAACCTTTACGACATACTTACGTAAAATATACGAAAAACTATCAGTATTTAGTTTAGACTAAATAAAATTTAATTAAAACATGTCCTTTTTAGGCTATATCTATATATATATATATATATTAATATTATTATTTTTAATATATTTTTATAATATATATATTATATATATTATTTTAAAAGAAAAACCCTTCCTTCACTCATCACTAGTTTTCCAATTCCCATGTAAGTAGAGACGAAATTTTTTACACTGTTTTTTAGTTCTTCAATAGGACAATAAAGTATTTTCATTTTTAAAAAAATATCCAAAAAAGGGAAAAAAACTATCCAAAAAAGATTGTTCCATAAGGTTAAAATTGAGTTGATATTAGAAAAATTAATAAAATTTTTTTTGTAAATAACAAAAAGAAATTTTTTTTTTTTTTAAGTTATTTTATTGATCCATTAAGTGTTTAAAAACGTATTGACTTTTTCTATCGTTAAATTTTTCATCCCAGTTCCCAAAAAAAAAATGAAAAAACGCTGTTCAAAAAAAAATACTGATGTTTTATTACTTTAGTATTTATTAGTAGTGAAGTTGAGATAGAGTTAAAATTGGTTTTTTATATATTCAAATTAGTATTATATAAAATTAGTAATGATTTGGGGTTTTTTGAATTTAATTTGAAATAGATTATAAACCAAGTGCAATGAGTGTGCTAAAATTGCATATTATGACTGTACTAAATGAAGATTCACTACTAATCTTTCATGTCAAAAGTTAGTTACATACCGAGGCGAAGGCTGAGTTATGTGACGAGCTCAGCGAATAACGGGGTTGGCACGTTAAGGTGCAGGAGTGTCCTCTAGTCATTTATCATTACCTCCTGCCCTTTAAACTCTACAAAACACTTGAGAGCTGTATACTGCATGGATTAAAATATTACAACTTTTTTTGGAATCCCCGCCGAAGGGGCCCCCCGGGCCCCTCAGGTCCGAATCGGTTCTAAATTAATAAACCGTTTGCACTTCTTTTATTGAATTAAAATTATTCACAGGTCTGAGGTTTTTATGAACCAGAGTTTTATTGTAAAAAAAAAAAAATAAATACGTTTCCAAATTATTATCAATTGAGAATAAACACATACTTTTTGCTTTCCCTAATTTTTTAAAAAAAATCGGGATGTTGTTCAAAATTTAAAATCGAAAAAGCATTGATTACATTATGAAAAATTAAAAAAAACAGTCCCATTAATTTTTAAATGGATGGAACGAGCAGACTGTAATCAAAATTTTAATTCATCAATAAATTACAAAATGGCACAATGTAATCCAATTAAACTGTTTTTTCCCACGCAACTGCTGTGAATCTGTATTGGTTGTGTTTTTTTTTCCGTACTTGCTCAAGTAAAAGTCCTTAGTGATATTCGTTTTTTTTTACTATTTAGATTCTTTTGTGCCTCACATGTTTAGGGGTTTTTAGAATGGCGTTTTAGTTGTAAATAATAAAATACGCATGCGTTTCTTCTTTTAAGACGATTGTATATTTTTCAATGCTTAAAAATCTTTTTTTTACGGTAGGGAAATGTGATAGGTGCATAAGGCAATTTTTTTGGGAGTGGAAAAAAAACAATGTTATGGAAAATCTATAAAATATTTTAAACTTTTAAAAAATAAAAGTATTTAATATACAATAGCATTTTTTTATTTAATATATTATTTTTGAACAGCTGTACCTGATTGATTGTTTTTTTAAAATGTGATCAATTTTTTCATAAGAAACTTTCCCTATTTAATAGGAGTTTTTTGATATTATGTATTATATATGAAAAGTTAAATTAAATGTGGTACTGTAGGTATAGTCACAGTTAGTACACCCAGATGATTTATAAAATTTTTTTTTTATTCTTTTAAAGATAATGCAAAGCTCATTAACTTTTTCCCAAAGCGTATTTTTTAATTTTCCCAAAGTGTTTTGTTTTGTTTATATAATTAAATATTGCAAAAATTTATTACATTTTTTTACCATATTTGTATGTAATACTCCCCTAACATTTGTGTAGAATATTAGAAACTTAACTATACATATTGTAAAGTATAAGGAGACAATAAGTAAATCTTATTGCTAAAAATAAAGCATAAATTTGTAAATGTGTATTAAAATAAGTATTTTATATCAAAATGCCTAGTTCCCACTTTATAAATATTTAATACAGCATAATATGAGTAAAAAAATTTTAATGAATGAATGACATTTTATATTGATAAATTTTGGTTGATCTTGTTCATGTTAAATTAAAAAAATTTTTGGGGTTAAAAAAAAAACGTTTCTAATTTCAGAAAAAAATTTTTTTAAAAATGAAAATAATGCAAACTTTTTACCCCAGTTTTATCACTTACCTCTCCTATTATGGTGGAAACGCTGAAAACACTGCAAATGAAAACTCACATTACCAATTAGGGTAAAAGGGTTGACCCACTAAATAAAGAGGTTTCCTTTTTAGTAACAAAGAAACCCAAAAATTTTAAATTATTGTTTTATTAGTTTGAAGTTTTAAAAATACCCCTTTTTTTTTAACAATTAAATCTTGTTGTTATTTTAAATAAGTAATCAATGTGAATTATGTTACGATTTTCAGTTTATAATCTATGTATATAAAAGAATGTGCTTAACTAATTACATAACTATAATAGGTTTATTTTTTTTTTTTTTAAGTTTAAAATTATATAATTTGTGTATATTTTATACCCTTAATATTGTAAAAAATGATATGACTTAAAAATATAAAAGAAAAATAAAAAATTAAGTTTGCACGTTGATGTTTAAGTAAAATTACTTTAGGTTAAAAAAAAAAACAAAAGCTATAGTAAAAACTAAACTGTATAAAAATACTTTATCATTTATTGTCAGTTTATCTTTAATAATTAGTAAGTACATACTCAAAAATTATTTAGTATTTCAAAATATTGATAGTTTTTAATATCACAGATTGATATAGTCGCATAAGACTGTATACAATGATTGGTACTTTAGTATTATCTTAAATTACAGTGTTACAAAAAAAGAAATTATTATATCAGCATTATGTTCCGAGCGTCACTTTTGTATCACCAAAAAAAGCTATAGCAAATTCAACACCATCACTAATAAACAATAATGAAAATACGTAGTTATTAAATATATTTAAAGCAGTATAAATATAAGACCTAGAATATTTTGATAAGTAACAAAGAATCTAGGGTCCATTTTTTATTATGAAATATGTATAGACAAGATCTCCACCTCTAGCCATCTCCCTGGCGTTTATACATTTGTAACTATAACTCATTTAATAAATATACTTATTCACTAACCTTACAGATCAAGGGTTTTGTAATATTTTAAACAATAGATTATTAAACAATGCATTACTAAAAATCGTATATGCTGATATTTTTTAATCCTCAACATTTATTTGTCGTTGTGAAATGTATTACAATGTAGTTCCAATTTATTATTGTGACTAAGATTGAAGTAATTCTCTATTTCTTTCCTTGAGTATAAAATGTATAAAAATAACTTTCGTATATATATTAATTAAAATTCATTTTACTGTTTTATTTTAATTGAACCAAATAAATTTTCATATTTCGCCATCTAAAAAGCGTAAAAAAAAAATGATAAAAAGGGAAGAATTGCCTAATGAATGTCTGTATGAAATACATAAATAATAAAATATTAGTTGCTATTAATAAAACAAAAATGTATAAGTTTATTGGGTTACCATTTAGCTTTGGAATAAAATTAAAGGAATTTTCTTAATTTTTTAAAAAGCAGTTATCAGGTTTCGAGTTTTTGTAACTTGGATTTTGGTATGCACTATAAACTAACTAACAATTATAACACAAAATGAATGAAAAGATTTTAATTTGTTTCTTGTTATTTGTTTTTTTTTTAAAAAAAGAACTATTAAAAATACAAACAAAAGATTCCCAGTAATATGTCATTATACAAAAAAATTTTTAAACATTTTAGAATATTCAAAAAACAAGCATATTCTGGGATATTAATAAAAAAGTCTATAATCTCCTTAAAATTCAATATTATTCTAATTTTTTAAAAAATATATTTAATACACATCACCAATTATTTTAATTGTTTTCTTTTTTTGGGAAATTTTAAAGAAAAAAAAAAACAAAATATTAATTGAAAATTCTAATCAAAAACAATTATGGAAAATTATGTTTTTTTAGTCTTTAAAACAAAAACTGTCGTAAGAGAGAAACTCAGTCACTCATGGTTTTGGTGAAGTAAGTAGGTAAAGAAGCTAGGATGGTACAAGAGGCTCATAGCAGTTTCATAAACTAAATATATATGATTGAAAAAAACGTTTTCATTAACCACCTATAAAAAGTACTTAGACTAGTTAGAAATATATGCGAAACAGCTGTGTTGAACTTAACCGTAAAATCACAGTTATATACACAACCACAAAGTCAAGTTTAGATGATGGTAATGTCTATTACTTACCGGAATATGCAGTAATAAATTCACTATAAAAATGGGGGCTTTCAGCGAGTACTTTGTGTTTCTTAGATTAAAGTATCAAGTTCATGTACATTGTACATACATTTTAAAACTCTCACCTAACAGTTTTAAAATGTATCATTAAATAAAATATTTGTATTTAACATTTTAACATGAAATGTATGTTACTGTAAAACGTATTAAGTATGTTCTATGGTATAAAGTTAAATTAAATTACATAGTAAATTGTTAGTTGATATACGTATTAAATTCAGGGATGGTTGTAACATGGTTTACGGAAAAAGGGGGGCAATAAAGATTTATATTTAATATTTAGCATTTAATATTGTTGGGACTTAAAAGGCTGCCATCTTCGATTTACCAAGAACTTTTCAAAACTTTTTTTATTGAGCTCTAAACTAAGACCTTGCTCTACAAAAAGTCAGCCCCGTAGGTTAGTACTTTTTTAGTTACGGGGGATGAGTGAATGAGCAGTGGTATTTGCCTTTTATTGTACACAGGGTAAAAAGGGGATTTTCCAATTGAGCCTTGAGTATAGCTTTTTGTGTTTTTCTAACGTTTTAAAAATGTTTGTATGTCCCACCCGTGTAGAATGCGCATTTTAATGTAATATATAGTAAATTAGACATGCACACTAAACAATTGAAAAAAAATACATTGTTATTTTAAAAAAAAACAAAAAACATTCCCCGAATATGGACATTGGGATTCATTCTCAATTATTAGTCTCAAGAAAATCACGTTGTAGCTAATGACTTACTACCCTACATTACAGTTTTGATGATCCACCCACCCACCACCATACCGTAAAAAAGTGATGACCCCCCCCCCCATACACGTAAACTTTAGTGATGACCCCCCCACTAACAGTACCCACTCATAAGTGACAAATGGTGTTTGAATGGGTTTAGTTTCTGTTATAACTAAGGTCTACTGTCCCTTTAAAAAAGCCATTTATATGAGCATAATAGCCGGGGTACCCGTTTTTAGTATTGAATCGGTCACACCGAAAATGATGATAATGCGTTCTCTTCTTCGTCAATTCCTATTAAGGACCCTGCTGACTTTTTTGCATTGTCTACGCCGATGTTTACCGTTGATTTGATAGGTGCTATATATGTATTAAAAGGACTTATAACGATAACAGATTCTAAAACTCACATAAAACTTATCCCCGAAGTAGCTGAGTAACAGGACACTCGAATAGACCAACATTTTGGTTAGTTATAAAGTTATAAGACAAACGTTGGTTGTGTTATTTAGTTTTGCTTGAATGTCATATTCTCCTAATTAAATTACCCTGAAGATTAGTGCGGTTATTCTCAGGTTCCAAGACAATAAAGACCATATGATCAAACTATATGTAACCTAAAATATCTCAATAAGAGGTATTAATAGAAATATGAAAATAATTTAGTAAATTTTAAATGTTTATGATATTTTTTTTTTTTAATAAGGTTTAAAATTTTTTTAAAATAAAGACAACTGCCTAAATAAACATACTTCGATATTTTTTTTCCAAATTTTTTACGGGTGGTAAAAAACATTTTCTGATAGCTCCAAAACAAAAGATTTTACCACAAAACCATTTAGTGTACTTTAGAGAATCCTGTAATACCCTTTTGGAGGATAATTTTTTTATGTGTTTATGAAGTTTAACTATACAAAATTTTAATGGAAATAGTTTAACTCAAAAATAACTATCACAAAGAATTCCAAATATTAAAACAATTTTTAAATGTCTAATGTAATAATGTATTTAACATCAATATAATATGTATTTTTGTAATTACAAATATTTTTATTAAATAATATTTAATAAATAACAATCACTAATTATGATCAAAAAATGATAAAAACTCACATTACAACCAAAAGTTCAAGTTAAATCAATGCTAAACCTTACAATTGACTAAATAAAATGTAACCAACTTGGTTTAATGATCAAAGTACAAATATAATCTGAAATCGTATTAAATAAATAATAGTCTATGCTTCTCATAAAACGTAGATCATTCATATTGATGTCAATCATTTTTTGTTTCTTATTCTGAGAGTAAAATTTTAATTATTAATAGTTATTTAATTTTATAGGAACTTTTTTTTAAATTAATTTTTTAAATAAAAATTTTTTTGTGTATATAAAAATAGGGCTTTAAAGGAATAAAACTGTTAATGGTTTGAGCCACTAGAGGAGTACACTAGTGATCTGCTCATGTCTTATGAGCATAGTTAATGAAGATGGTGCATGATTAGAGTATTTGGGAATAGAAAATTATTTATTAATCTCTTTAGTTATTTATTTATTGTTATTTAGTATATCTATTTACAAAATCTTAGAAGCACATACGTACCTGCACTCATATTTAAGTTATTTGTTACTTAATTTATTTGTTAATTCTAGTTATCTTGAATCATGTTATTGATGAATGATATTATCAAATGTTTGATATTCACTATGGTCATAATCATTTATGTTATCATGATTAAGTCATTATTAGATATTTTTATGATCTGTTTTACCTTTTCGAAAGGCCAATGAACAAATGATAGCATTTGAGGGTTGATCATAGTTTACAAACACACACACACATATATATATATATATATTATATATATATATATATATATATATAATATATATAAATATATATATAATTATTTTAATTTATTTACGAATACGATGGAATAAATAAAATATTGGTAACTAAATATATAATTAGTAAAAATAATTAAATCCTTGGAAAAGCCCTATAACAACAAATAAATAAACAAAAATAATTATTTCATATTTACAAATAATTATTTTGTTAATTAGTTTCTTATAAATAACCACCAACAAATGTGTACACCTTATTGGACAATTCAATTGCAATTTATTTTCACTATGGACATTTTCATTGATTAATTTTAAGGTTTCAACAACATAATATAATATTTAATACTTTTCAATTTTACTTTTTCTCTGCACATTTTTATAGGATAACTAATATCTCCAGTCAAAAAATTTAAATCTTGGACTGTTTCAGGCAACAACACTCATTGTTGAATTGTTAACGACACAATTAATTAGGTCCTTGCTGGTTGAGGTTTAGACCACATTGAACTAATATATGAGTTTGTGGTATCAGGTCAATTAACGTAAATAAATAAGTTAAAATTAGGTATATAATTCAAAAATAAAAATTGGGTGTGCGTCGGACCACACGGTGGAAGTTGTACTTCTTTGGCCATTCTCATACACCCACTCACGCACACAGACAGGATGTATAAATGAAATATAAGACATTTTTCAATATTTATTCAATATATTTATCTTCAATATATTATACGTGACTTCATTATTATATTATACACCTATATTATCATTATCAGTAATTTCTTCGATTAAATTTCTTCGATTAACAATCGATTAATCGATAGTTCTTAAAAATTTGTTCTTACTTTTCAGCGTGACGTGGTTTCTCGACCAACATCCCATCCCAAAGTGTCTAACGGGCGCAAAGAAGTATAACTTCAATAAATGAAATACTTTAGTTAAATTACACCGTTAAAGTATTCAAAGGAAGTTATGTATAAATTAGTTATAAACAATTTTATAGCAAAAAAGATTTAATTTTTATGTGATTTTTTAATTAAAGCGTTCTTAAGTGGTTTTAGCATTTAAAAATTGTTTTCTTACATCAGTAATAAATTACGGATATAAAACAACTAATGCAAAGCTTTCCTAGTAATCAAGTAAGAACAATATTTTAAAATAATATAAATTATGTGTAGTTACAGGATAAAAGCATACCTTCTAACACATACATAAAACCAATATTTGTGCTTGGTGAGCCATATTACAAACAACATTTTTATATTACATAGAGTAGAAATTGTACAATGTTTATTTCATTTTAAATGTAAATCCGTAAAATATTTTAATACAAAGCCCTGGTGATAGAAACTGTTTTTTTTATTATGTATTTTACAGTTTTCAGTCATTATATATACCCTTCCGAGTGGTCTTGCCCTTGCAATTAGCCCACCTGACTATTCAGTGTTGGTAGTTTGAAAATCACCCTCAATTCCTTAAACCCAGGGTTAAATGTTAGAGAGAGCTCCTTAGTCCTTAAACTACCTGATAAAAGAAGAAATATTAAAACTTTACTTCTTTCTGCTGTAAAATAGACTAATATTTTAAATTAACATTTCATATCCAACTCTAAGCACAAAACAACATCTATTACGTGATTATTTTTCACCTTGACTAAATAACGTACAGTAAATCAACATGATTGTTTCGAAAGTTGTTAATAGCAAAGAATATTGAAGGTCGAATAAGTAACAGTCCCAAGGTTCTGAATTATGAATAAAGGCGTGGAGTTGACGTCTTATGACTCTGTGATCTGTTATATCTCTATTAGCTATTAGGTGCTCACTCATTATTGCAGTACAGGACTCCTTCAGCAATTTGTGTTTGGATTGAAAAATTACAATTGTGGTCAACATTATGATATAGGATGTTAATGTGGCGTGAATCCTCAACTGGGTTAATATATTAACATGCAAAGCAGAGATGTCAACTGTTGGTAGGGAAACAGCTGACATTAGTGTTATCCAAGTGACAAACAACCAGTAGGTTGAATGCAGTGTCTGCTTGCAGTCGGAAAGAGCTCTTTGAACAGTTATTAAGAAAGACAATTTGTTCCCTGGTACTTCAGTTCCTTCAACCCAAGCCTCTCTTACCCGGATAACAGCAAGCTCGTTCACTTCCTCCACACTGTTGTTGACCCTAAGAAGGCCAAGTTCATGTAGAATGCTACGTTGAATTCTGTAACATCTTGTCAAGAGAATGGTGCAGCCAAAGTATGCCACTATCTTCATTAAATCATGGTGCAATCGCATTAGGACGTCCCAAGATGACTGCTGGAAGTTGTAGAACACAATATCAAGTACCTGAGAGGCAGATACTCCTAGTATATTTATGTATAGAAACAATGAAATATATGCTACGGCTCTTTCCCATTCGGCTCCGGGAACATTGACATTGAATTTGACCATGTATTTTTCAATTTCTTCCAATTTCCATACTGTTGATATCTTTTTTCGATTGACAATTGCTATATACAACATGTATGCAGCAAAAATACTTCGAACAATGTTGTGAACACTCACAGCGTATAACTTCTCAAAGGTGAAACTGTCATCATACCGGCAACAAAAGGTCAAGTAACAAATATAAACTAAATTCAGTGCCAGTAAGAAAATTGGATAAACAACCTGACTGATCTGCTCTTCTGTTTGTCCAAACGACTCAACTCTCATCCCAGCAATCCTCTCGACGTAGGATAAGTATTTCAAATACTTATTACTCATCCTGATTTAGTAAAAACCAGACAAAACGAATTGTCTTATTAAATAGGAAACTATAACATTTGTCGTAAAGGTTTCTTACTATTGTGACATAACTGATACATATTTCGTTGTAATACTTTCTGGTTTAAGTCGACCAATCTAATAGAAATGTTGTCATTCAATAAATATAATAACAAAAATAAACATATAACACAAATGTAACATGACAACGACACATTGGTGTCCAACACACAAGTGGTGTCCAAATATTGATATTAGAGTTAACATCAGTCTGATGTATATTGAAGGAATTTATAAGATACAAATCAATACTACGTTTAGTTAGTTCTGCAAATCTCCAACAGAGCGTCCACTTTGTATATTGTATTTTTACTTAATTTAGATTTGCTGGGATAGCAATGCAGAACATGCACGTTTCACTATTAAAAAGTCCAGTAGAAACACCTCTTTATAATTTAATCAAGTGTCTTATATTTTGTTTCTTTATTTAAATAGTTTAAATATAAAGTAGCTTCATTATAGTTTCAAGGGTTTAAGTTAAATCTTATCAAGTGTGACCGTTAATTTCAAGACTTAAATCCTAGTTGTCCCTTCAACCGGCTGAGACAACAAGGGCACTCACAGTTTCGGCTACGTCTAATCGAGAAAAGTCATCAAAACTAATATCTTTACAAATTATAGTAACTTTATTGAATATCGGCTTGATATATTTAACGAGAAAATTAATTTTATAAGTGAAGCATTTATAAATTAGAGACATTACTAAATTACAACAAATAACCAATCTTATTTTATTATTAAGTCAAGTAACTCAGTGGAATAAGGAGTGTTTACAACATAAATTAGTCTGCAGGTAGGGAACAAAGACAATTAATCTGCAGATGTTCTGCACCAAACAATGAGGAGCATTGCTCACGAAGTAATTTTACAAAGTCAGTGATGGTTACGTAGACAGTAGAAATTTCTTTCTAATAATATTAACAAGGAGTGCTTTATAGCATTGCTCAAATACCGATTAGGAAAGGATGTAATATATTTCAAACAAGCAAAAGAGGATGTTTCCAGTGCGTATTAAGTATCAACGAATGTAGAAAAGTCACCTTATTTGGTGAAGTCACAGACTAGATAATCAACCCAACTAAAATGTAGAGGAAGGACATTATCTAGTGTGTAGTCAGCAGGGCTGCAAACTAGTTAGAAAGGCGTTGTTACTACTTCTTGTCATCAGTGGTTATAACAAAATTGCTCTCTTGGATAAGTGGTAAAGTTATCAAGCTGGTCACAAACAACCATAACCTTCTTGATGAAACTATATCCATATTCAGTCCCAACAGCCAATCCAAAACAACAGCAGTCACTTAGCAGAGGTTTAACCATCTCTCTATGGGGGGAGACCCAATGAGAATTCGTTTAATAAACTTTTCTCCCTGTTCTCAGAATATATTATTCGATCCATCCCCTACCATCCCTACCAGGATAGCTTCAAATATTACTTACAGGCTAAAATGGATCCAGTCCAATCAATGGGAACTCGCTTTAATAGACTAATTCATAATTCGTTAAGTTAAAGATTTTAACACGTATTTTTACTATTTATAATGTTAGAGGCATTCACTGAATTGTATCTCAAACGAATGCCGTAAATTATATTTTTTTTTCCATTTAAACAAACACTGTATATTTTATTTAAAAGCCTTCTCTATTATATGTACATATTGACAAAACCGGATGCTATGTACAAAATAAATAATTACAGAAGGTTAAATATTTAGTATAAAATAGTTGTAAACAATATTACAGCTAATTTACATATATTTTAAATATATATATATATATATATATATATATATTATATGTAATGTTATTTTTATTATTATTTATTTATTCGTGAGAGGAGGAGGTCACACCCATCACGAAACAAACGGTCCTACATACAGGATGATCCGTAAAATGACTACCGATAATAATTGATATTTTCGAAACTATATCCATAGTCAGTCCCAACAGCCAATCCGAAACAACAGCAGTCACTTAGCACAGGTTTAACCATCTCTCTATGGAGGGAAACCCAATGAGAATTCGTACAAACAACGTTTCTCCCTGTTTTCAGAATTTCTCATCCGTTCCATCCTCTACCATCTCCTACAGAAGCAGTCTACCAGGATCGTTAAGTTAATTATATTAACACGTATTTTTATCATAAATAATGTTAGATACGTTCACTGGATAGTATCTCAAACGAATACAGTAAAGTTAAAAACTTTGTTTTTCTTTTCAATAAAAACTGCATATTATTTTTAAAAGCTGTGACTATTATATGTACATATTGACAAAACTTGACGCTATGTATAAAATAAATAATTACAGAAGAAGAAATATTTAGTATAAATAGATGTAAACAATACTCTAGCTAATTAACATATATTTAAAAAGTTAATATATACTAGGTGGATAAAGGAATGCCATCTCCATACGTGTGAAGGTGGATGAAGGACCACTGACACCATACGAGTATAGTTGATTTAAAGATCATATACATGTACTGGTTAGGGTAGTTGGGATCATTGGCACTGTAGTGTAAGGGTGGATGAAGGATCGATGGCATCGTATTAGGTGGATAAAGGTAATGGGATATGGGTGGGCGGGTGGTATTGACCCATCCGCCCACCCATACACATACAGTGGTATTGACCCGAACACCCACACATACACGTACGGTGGTAATGACCCAACCGCCCACCCATAGACGTACGGTGGTATTGAGACACCCACTCACCCATACACGTACAGTGGTATTGACCCAACCGCCCACACATACACGTACAGTGGTATTGGCCCAACCGCCCACCCATAGAAGTACGGTGATATTGGTCTATGGGTGAGTCAAATCATGTTACAGTGGTATTGACCCACCCGCCCACCCATACACGTACAGTGGTGATAATATCATTAAAACCGGCAAATCAAACACAGTGTTGTACCAATATTTAAAGCTTTATTCTTGATGTCTTTGATATCAATGCTATCATCATTAGTTTCTTTGAACCCAAAAAAGTCCAATTACTTTAAAATTATGTTTGATTTGACGATAGTATATATAATTTCAAGTACAAATATATCGTCAATTTATACATCACAGCGTACTTTGTTAGACGTACACATTCCATTCGTTTGTCTCAACTGTATTCCAGTTGTTACAACACTTTGTTATAGTCAGGTTGGAGGGACTCTGTTTGTATTGTTACTTTAATTTGCCTACGAATAAGTAAGGTATCATTTTATAAGATGATTATTTATTTCTTTAATTAAAAATGAGCCATGGTTCTTCTTCACACAATGAATACATAAAATGAGTTCCAAAATCATTCCAGATGTTATATCAAATATATATGTAGTATACAAAATGTATAATAAATTGATAAAACTATAAATTACTTATTACAATAATGTTCTATTAGATAAATATTAAAAATTGCAAGAAAAATATTTGATTAGAATCAGTGGTTACAAATTTCCCACTCAAAGGTTGCCATCAAATGGACACTACTATAGAAGTCTTGTATGTATCTTTTGGGTGGTAGTCAGGGTCCGCATCTTGTGTGTGGAAGAGTAGTGAGTATAAGGCATGTTAGTGAGCTGAAAGTCAAACCAACACTATGTGATTCGGAATCCACGTTAAGTATTAGGATGCTTCCCTTGGTATTGATCTATTAATAAATAGCCCTTTCTGAGGAATAGTCAACGTCGTAACAATAACTACATTCATTCGCCCCTCATACTCACCCATATAACTACGATCGGTGTCTTATTACTAAATAATGAATAAATTATTGAATATTAAATACACAGTATTGGGTATCCCCTATATTAAATTGTGTTACATTTCCAATACTCATTGTTATTACTTAACATCACCTCCTTAAAAATTTTCACTTCACCAACCCAAAATAACAAGATCAGCTGTTGAGATATACACATGAAGGAATAGTCACTACCATTCATTTCCCTTGCAAGCTCAGGTAGTAATTGCTAAGGGGTTTAATTTACGATTTCAAGGAAAATTTTCATTTCCTCATATTAATTACGTTTGACGTTAACGAAATTTGATGTGGCAATTACCTAAAGTAATATGTACCAAATGTAAAGTAATATTGGAATATACAATTATTATTTTCTCACTTTTATTGATAAAAATACATATATATTCTTTTTATAAGGTTAGGTAATTATTGTGTTTATAATATACGATAAGTAATAATATTCCAGTAAATTTAGATCTCCATCATAAATTATACTATTTCAAAACACTATATCATATTTGACAAGATCAATTACTAAGTGATTACATTTAATTTGAAAACCTGTTTGCTGGTTTGGTTTCTGAAATATGTACATTATTACATTTTAAATTTTACACTAACGTAACAAAATCAAATGAAGCTGTGTTTATAGTTGAAGCAAATCAAAACTTAATATTTATAAAAAATGTTATGTTTAAACATTATTTTGTAAAGGCATTTTTTTTATAGAAACACACTATTCATTAAAAAAGCTTTTTCCATTAAAAATAAAAAAGACAAACTAAACGTAGATTATTCTTCTAACATAAAGCCAATATAATATATTAAAAGGCAATGGATTTTACAAGATTGATTTTATTACTATTCTAACTCATAAACTTATATACATAGTTCATAATACAAATGTTTTGTCTCCCTTCCTTTATCAATAACGAAAATAAATTTATTAAATTACCCGACTTGACTTCAGACCGCTTTTACGTCAAATACGGGAACAACGAAGTGATTCAAAATGTCAGAGGTAATTATGAGACGATATTAGCCAGCTGTAACCATAGCAGCACCTTAACGTCTTGAATAGTTGTCACATAACATTTCTTTATACTGAACCTTTCAGATAAATCACTCGTTTCAATATTTAAATGAAATTGTACGCTAATAAATATTCTATAACTATAAATTATCATGTATATGCACAATATCGTACTTTATTGTTTTTTGTTGTTTATATATAGTTATAGATTAGTAGACGCAGTGTGCTGTTATCAACACAATCAGAGCTTCACTGAAATGCCACTAAACGCACTTATTTTTAGTCATGACATTCATTAAATCGTGTATAAATAACTTATGTTTAGGAATGTTTATGGCAAGTGATCACTATTTTATGTAAACTCAACAGGTAAAGTCATAAAAATCTTATAGCTGTGTCGTTCTT
Organism: Stictocephala bisonia; assembly: GCA_035578905.1. NCBI lineage: Eukaryota > Metazoa > Arthropoda > Insecta > Hemiptera > Membracidae > Stictocephala > Stictocephala bisonia. The sequence goes on from JAQJVL010000840.1 coordinate 187,254, forward strand.
GAAGACAATGTACAACACGTTTTAGGTTTAATTAATATGAGTAATAATTAATAATATATCATACACAAACATGTTTTCAATGTTATGCTGGGAAGAGAAGTTTTTTCATGAATGAGATTGGTAGGCGAATACTTTTTTGGAATATGTTTTATGAGTATTATTGGCTGAAAGTATTATATTAATGAATAAACACTACATCAATGAATAAACACTCACATCTGCTGTGTTTGTAACTGACCTTAGAACAAATTACATTTCATAAATTAGTTCGTTAATTATCGTAAAATTGAAATACTAATATAATTTATTAGTTTAAATTTGAACTCAGAATATACTAAGACAGCGCTGAAGTTTTCCAAAAGATGCTTGTCTGATTTCATCCTGTATGATTTCATTTAATACTGATCAGTTAAAATTTAAAGTTCTAGTTTATTATTGCAAATGTTAATGGTAATTAGATAAATAGTTTATAAATAACGTCAAGAATTATTGATTTCTCACAATTTATGAGGCTCAAACATAAAAAATTTGCTTTTTTCTCTATTTTTATATGATGGAGTATTTAATTGAACGTTTTGCTTGACATTCATAAAGCTCTTAATAATAAGTCCTCACAAAAGCATATATAAATATATTAAAACTATTTGGACAAAATTATTATTGACACCATGTAGCAATTACCTGAAAATGTTAAATAATTTTATGCTTGCCCTAAACAAGAACTAAGCTTCTTTATAGTTTAGGAAAAATGGAAATTTGTTTATGTAATTTCTGGACACCGTCGACAAGTTCTACGTGACTTGGCAGGGCCAAATTGTTATTCAGTTTTATATCCTTTAAAATAAATAGATCTATAGAATATTTAGAATATCGGTTTTAATAATCTAGTTGCATTTTAAAATTTAATTATTAACTGAAAAATATGAAACGATTGCGTGAAAACTTATTCAATCCGAAGTACATCTAAGAAAAGGGTTAATTTAAATATGTATTACACAAACACATCTCAGTTTTTCTCTCTCTGAAAGGCTTGTAAACAATGATAGTATTCCAGGGTTAATTATTGTTAATTACAGCACAAGGAAAACACCATGGGTCCAATATTACGGCCCAAGAAAAAGATCATGTGCCCAATATTACTGCCCAAGAAAAATATCATGGGTCCACTATTACAGCCCAAGAAAAAGATCATGTGCCCATTATTACGACCCAAGAAAAAGACCAATAATATCATATTTAAATCCTTTAAAATGTTACTTTTTATCCACGCGTTCTTTAGTATAACAAAAACTGCCAGTCAATCAATAACTTTAATTATTGGAGTGTTGCAGGCAAGAACTCTCATTGTTGAATTGTTGATAACACAATTAGGTCTATTGTTGGTTGAGGTTTAGCCCACCTCAAACTAATATATTAGCTTTGCGGGTTTTGGTATTTAGATCTATTAGTGGAAATTACTAAATTCATGGACAATAGTAGGTATACGATGTGAGGATACTGATTGGAATAAATTAGTTTAAAGATACTGTAAAAGTTTTTGAGGTAAATTATTTATACATTTAATTTTTTATAAATTCAATTTAGATTATAGTTTTATATCTGAAGATTTGTCAGCAGACAAAACACTAAAATTTATATGTGCAGTTTTGTTTACTACAAAAAATTATTATTAATTTTATTAAATTGGATAGTTTAAGCATTTAAAATTCGTTTTCTTACATATGTTATAAAATACGAATATAACACAATAATTATAAAGCTTTCTTGGTGATCAAATAAGTAAAATATTATAAAATAATACAAATTATGTGTAATTACATTATAAAAGCATACCCAATAATGTAATACTGGCTCTAACACATATATACGACCATGCAATAAACAAATTTTTCATATTACGTACAGTAAGAGTTGAACAATTATAGTATTGTTATAAAAAATTCCTTTAATTTTAATTGTAAACCAGTAAAATATTTGAATACAAAGGGCTGGTGATATAGACTGCACTTATTCATATTTTTCATTTTTTTTTTAGTGATAAAACCTTTTAAACTATCATTTCTATTTCTTTTCCTTCCTTTAAAAGTATGACTTAGACTCACCTCTCTACCAGATAATTTGTTGAAATGGCTGTTATATGTGTGCAAACATTCTGATGTTTTTACAGCTTGAAAAAGTTAAAGAATACATTATTTTACGGGTCAAAATTACGGCTAAGAAGTCCTCTCTAACATAATTGACCAACGGCTTGGTTGGTGACCAACATGGTTGAACATTTGGACGGTTACCCTTCCAAGAAACAGCCACGATCGATGTTATTTGATGACTTTATCTTGCAATAACGTCAGAACCAGCAGTCAGGGATGCTGGCAAACTACAAAGCATCCAGTAAGGGCAGTTACTACATCATCTAAGGCGTTATAAATATTTTATAATTTCTTAATCCAAACCAGAAGAAGAGTGGATTAAGAAGCCCTATTAATCTTAAGAGGTGACTTTTGAACGTCGCTCAGCAGACACCCACCCAAGAAACAGCCAAGCTTGATGTTGTTTCAATCAGTTATCTTGCGAAAAGACGAAATCTATCAGTTAAAGACAATGTTAAAGTAAGAAAAGCAGAATTTATTAAACATAGCTTTTCTTCAATTTTAGGTATAAACTAAATTGAACAAACGATCCTTTCCATTTTGAAAAGTAAACAATTTAACTTGTTAAATTGCATTTAAATAAAATTGAGTATTTTTTCGATTTAGGAATATGCTCTATTAGAGTGTCTGATCAAATCCATTTCTTCTTTTGGACCGAAGTACGTGAATATTATTGCTTAAAGTGGTCTGTGGGTTTATGTTTCCGAGGTGTATAACATAACATTAGGTTATGTTAACTAAATAATATATAACTATTTAATTGATCTAATGTTAATTATTTATCATACACAGTGAACAGTGCTTTTAAATGTTTTTAAAGTAACTATAATTTATAATAATAACTTAATAATAGATATTTAAGTTAAAATTCTTCTTTTCCAATAATGTGGCTTACACAATATTGTAATGGACCAATGAACGTATTATTGGGCATTCTCTTAAAGGTATTGTTTTGGATTTTGTTTGAAAATATTATTATTAAGTTTTTTGTTGTTGTAGTTATTATATATTATCATTATTCATCCCTATAAAATCATCGTGTTTTTATACGTTTAATGTCCCTTAAAGATATATATTTTTTAATATTAATAGTTTGTTTGACATATTTTTGATGTAAAAGAAATCATAAATGGAATTAAAATTCCCCTCAGTACGTTTACAACTAAAGCTTCAAAATATATTTTAGAAAATCGGTATACCTATACTATGAAATGATCAATAACAGTTATTGTTGTAGATGTGTTGTACACGTGTTTACCATATGTTACTTTAACGAGTGTACGTTATAAAACGTACATTACTAGCATATTGCTCATAAACCTCGGTACACCATGAAAACTGTGTCCATATTTCATAGCAAATAAAGTTGGGGTCCAACAGATTTTAGCACCATAAATACGATCTGTAATGGCTTTGTATAAAAAATTTAAATATAACAAGATTTTAAAAGAAAAATTAACAATCTCCTTTTCATTGTAAAAGTTCTGTATTAATTGTCAATTTGTAATATGGTCATAAATATGTTTTAGATTGCAATTACATGAAACCCAAATAATAGTTAAAATAAATAGTGACATTTTCGAAACTAATTAGTTAAAACCTCTATTTGCTGTTTTACCAACAAAACTAAACAAATATACCATGTAATTTATGATTTTTACCCCCTGATAATTTATCATTAAACTTTAAATCATTTATTAATACATTTTAAAACAGTTAATATTTTACCTCATTGTTTAATGTGTTGTTTATTTGTAACTAAACTTTTAAACTTTTTTTACTAAAACATCACTTCGAAAATTTTGTTGAAAAGTTTGTTATTTTAAAAATTGCCTAATCTTATCGTAATTACAACAATTTATTTTTTTTAATTGTTAATTCCAGAAAAACAATCATTATGACAAATTCAAAACATCGTATCGTGTAATCCCCCATAAACTTAACGTTACAACCTGTATGTTGACATTGTTAAAGGTGGCCTGCTTATTACTTCCACTGCCAGTAACTTGCGGTAACTACCGCAATAATTAACCCAGTTCCACAAACATTGTCTGTTTCAATGTGATAGAATTGACAAGTATTTGTATTACTGATGCCTCAAGCACTACCAGGCAGTAGTGCTTTCGATCAGTAGCTAAAGAAATATTGAAAAATTAGATGAAATATTACAAAAAAATTTCGATTTTCTTTTGTAAATACATTTTTATATTCTTGTCTGCATGTATTTTTATAACTAAACAATATATTATGATTTCTATTTCATATAAATTTGTTAATTTACACATCGATCCTTACAATTTAAAACTTCAGTAAGGTATTTTTCAGTATAACCAGTACAACACTCTATGCAAGACCTCAGATATGTTCATTTTATCTACAATTTTTTAGGAATAGGGCTCACATAAGAATAAATATATATTACAATATGCTCCAAGAAGTAAATTTTGAAGGTACTTTATTGCAATGTCTTTTATGTTGAGTCAAACTTTTTCTAACATCATGAATACATCTACGTAGTTTAAATCAACTGCTTAAAAATTGTAAACTGAATTAATTTCAAGCTATTGCACATTTTTGATGAATATAGAATAGTTATTTACATTATTGAAATTTAATATTCACTTACTACCTATTGCAATGGAAGTTATAAAAAATATAATAGACAACTCTCTGGGTAAGGACAATTAAAACATTCCCAAAAACATAGTTTTAGTTTTTAATTACAATACAGTATATTACTTGATAACTCTTACTACGGTATCTAAAAAAAATTACACAATTTTCGTAGTGTAGTAAATATAAGTATTTCCAAAATATAAATCTTAATTTGTTTTTATAAGTATATTTACCTTAAACTTTGGTGGTTATAAAATAATATACCTTTAATAAGCTATTATTTTGAGACAGTATTGATTTATATTTACTAACATACAAAAAAATTACCTTATGCCTGTCGAGTAATGTACAAAATGTTTATACAACTTGATTTTTTTGCTGGATAAAACCATTGAGGTTTTTGTTAATACAAGTTACAGATCCCTTGACGAATATTAGCAACTATTACGCTAAAGTGCCATGACCAAATAATATTTATTACTAAGGGAATGTTACAAGGATGGATTATTTAACAAACCCAAAGTAAACAAAGAATTTTGCCACAAGCTAAAGAACTGGTTATACACGATACATGACACAAGTTGTCTGAGCCAGGCCTTTACTTAAAGTAAATTATAGGAAACATACGTTTATGAACTCTCATATTTTTTATTTTAATTTAATTATCAAATAATGTTATTTTAGTAGTAGTTTTAATTTAATGAACGCTACAGAATGCCATTCTAATTATATACAAGACGGTAATACTTAAAAGAGACTGGACTGAGTTATTTTTAAATTCATTTTATTATAATTATTTTTTTCACTAACCACATTACTGAAAACAGTGGTTAGTATTATTCACTTAAGTTTTATGTGTATTTATTCGTCAATATATTATTAATAAAGATCATTATTCACTCTTCATGTTTACAGCAGTAGTAACTTGTTGGTTATTTAGATAAGCCTTACCTCGTCCTATCTGAAAGGGAAGTTTCTTCTTCCGTTACAGCCCGTTTGCAGTGTGCCAAACAGTAGTTAACGGAAAACCACATTTGGTGTGTGTAATTGTTGCTTAGCAAACTAACCCTAAAAATCCTGGTATGTTATATACATTAATGTAACTTATGTGACACTCTCTTATTAGAGTTTAATAATGGACAAAAACTAAGTATACATTTTCTTTTTGCAACAAAATATAACCAAATTTATTAATCATTATAGGCCGTAACATTAAAAAAATTTGACTATCTGATTTAAGGTCATTATTTTCGTTAAATTCTAACACTGCTTTCTTGGGACAGTGAGGAGGGACATTTTATACGGTTTGAAGTTGCATTTAAAAGAATTCTTTACAAGCAAGAGTCCTTTAATAATAAATATCTACATACGAACATATAAAGACTCGATAATTTACAGTTACAGAGTAAACATGTCTAAAATACGTAAACACTAACATGTTAGTGTACCTATAATCAATATCTATGTGTATTATAAGGTTGGCAAGAGGGAGGAAAACTGGTAACTTCCGGCATAAACTGATTACACTCCTGTTGAACCAATTAGTGTTTCAAGCTACATCTTAGGGGTTGTTTAACATTGATAGTATTTAGTAAAATAATTTATTGAAATGTACGACTTTATTTTTGAAAGGGTTAATTTTACTAACAGAATACAAGATATTTATAGCAGTGTATTTAAATAGCATCTGAAAATCAATATTCAGAGCTATAAAAAAGGTTATATGTTAATTAATGTTTAATTTATCAAGAAAAATTTGGACCAAGAAGCCCTATTCAATACTCAAACTTAGGTCCAACTGATTAAAGGTCTCTTTCAAACCGGCACCAAATACTAGGTAGGTGAACTGCTGAGTAGAACGGGATCTCTCAGACGGTCACCCATCAAAGGAACAGCCACGATCGTTGTTGTTTGACATTTTTATATAGTAATAACATCAAGGCTACAAGCAAGTATTTAATAAGTACTGTAGTCATGAAACATAGTTATTATTATGTTCCTAATGCATATCAACGCTTTTCGAAATGTATTATTTCAATTAAGAAAGAGTCGTATGCAATTTATGTTAATAACACTTTTATAAGTTTTGTTTAGCTAGGCTCCTGAGTTTTATTGTAGATAATAGTTTACATTCTGGTTCCCGATCCGACTTCATAAAGGGAGGATATACTGTATATTGTATACATATTTTAGTATATTCTATTGTACAGGCATTTGACAGTTGTCTTCCCTCCATCTTCTTAGACCTTACAAAAGCATTTAAAATGGTCGACCTACAGTAATATTGAATAAACTTAATTTCTTTGAAATTAGAGGTGGAATATATGAATAGATCAGGTTATATTTTACTGATAGAAAGCAGCGGTCAACTTTACTTTGAACGATAGCCAGGGTTGTGCGAGATTGGCATAGTATTACCAAGCATTAGCTTACCCTCAGGGCTCGATCCTTAATTTCGTCTTATTCTTACTTTTACTTTCTGACGTTACAAACGGCAAAATATGCTTGTTTGCAGATGACAAATAATTCTCTGTCTCAGCACCCAGTCGTTCAGATCTTGAGGTGAAGGTATTCAAGTGGGCTAACACACACTTACAATGGTTTAGTTAAAACAACATTTATTAATGATGGAAAAACTAGTGTTAGTTAATTAGTAATCAGTAGGGAGATAAAAATCATCTGTCATATGTTTTCAATAAACAGGAAATTGATCCTTCTGCTGAAACAATATTTTTGGGTATCAGGATTGACAAACATTTTAAATCACACATTAACTTAATATGTAAAATATTTGGGTTAGGAATCTTTGTGTTGAAACACTTTTATTTAATATATCGTAATAAAATATTTCAATTTAAATATTTATTGTAATAATATATAATGTAAGTACAAATATAATCAATATTCTGTTAATTGAAGACATTTTATTGCAATTTTTTTTATATTTGAATGTTTTTGTTGTGTTAGAGTTGTGAGGTATTAATGGTCTCAAGTTATATAGTTGGCTTATGCATCTCAAACTAATTAATGATGTTTGAAGCCTGGATTAGACTTTCGTACAGCTGAGTTATCATCACTACTAAAATATAGTTAGTCAAGAGATGATGTATACGTTTTGTTAGTACATACATTGTACGATGAAAAGTTAAAAAAAAACAACATTCTATTAACATAACTTTATTCTTATTAGCGATTGGCACTTATTGAAACTCAACCCTCTTTTCAAAATTAAATAAGAGTACGGATATATATTAAATAGTCCGCATAATAAAAGAATATAATGTTTGTAATTAGAAGTGATGTAGTATTATTATTATTATTTTTTTTTTTTTTTTTTTATATTGATGTGAGCTTGTCAAGCAATATTAACACTCAATTGAAACCTTCAACAAATAAAAATGTAATGGAGAGAAATAAGATTTTAATTTCACTGTGGTTACCCATGTGGTAGTTTGTCATTTTAAATTACGTAATATAAACTTAAATATTGAATACCTTTTACATTATACTAAAGTATACATAGTATTAGGTAACAATTAGTATTCATTTAGTTGTTTTTCACGAGTATAGTATAAATATCAAATATATCAACTATATATCAGTTAAATATTGTATTTTTATAAGTTTTCCAAGTAAATAAAACACTTTAGAAAATTGTAATGGATTGTTTTATGTTTTAAAGGTATTTGAACTTTACTTATTGATATACTCTATAATCGAAATGTATAAAAATTAGTACATTCATAAAACACCCTCTCCTCACTATGTACATATGTACACAATAATTATAATCATATAAATAATTAATAGAGCGAATTGTTCAAATAACAAATTTACACGTTATGTGCGATTATTATTGTAATTTTAATAAATATGAAAATAGGTAATTTTTATAAATAACTTTAAGTAATAACTTCTATATCCACTTAATTTACTTACAGATATAGTTAATCAAATCAAATCAAATCAATTTATTCATTGCAGTATAAAATACATTGCATTGCAAACGTCATCATTTAATATCTATAAAATTTGCTAACACTCACTCCACAAAATTGTCTTTAAAACATACAATGAAGTCATTCAAACATCCCACACTCATTCTTGCTAATCATTCCCACTTTCAGAAACGGTGTCAGTCACTGGTTATAAGGTATCCCAATTATTTGCCATAAACTCGTCTACACTATAAAAAGCGTGTGAGGGTAAGAAGCCTTTTAGGAGAGTTTTGAATGCCTCAGGCATGTTGGCGTATTTTATTGTGTTGGGCAGTTTGTTAATTGATCGAACACCTGCCTCTATAGGCAAGTGTTTATAAGTAACCGTTCTATGCATCCTAGTCCTGTAGATATGCCATTATCATGGCACATAAAAGTTTATAGCTCACCCTTTTAGAATTATACTGTAAATATATAAAATTTAAGACATGTGGTTAGACCAGTAAGGTAAGGCAACTATTCCAGAGTCGAGAGCTGTAGACCGAGGAGTAACTACTGCGAGATTCAAGGAAATATATTGTGACGTCATGCGATCCTAGAGAAGACTTCCTCGGTGAATCATTGACTCTCGGATCAGTTCTTCAGGGTATCGAAATGTAACTCACAGATTATTGTTTTACAATTGATTTAAGTCCATTTTTGTGTATATTGTTTAAATCAAATGCATAATTATATATAGATTGTTAAAACTTAAGAAAAAAATATTTAAACTCATTAAAAAAGGTCGTTTGTGTTGTACTTACATACCATAATTTTTATTTCTTTTTTTTATTCATGAGACTACAATTTTTATTAATATCCACTTCGCCAGTCATTATATTGAGTTTATGACTTGCAATCAAAATTAAAATTCTACCAGTTCAAGATCATAAAAAAATTACTTTAAGTAAATCAAACCAAATATTTTCTTTTTGAAAAACAATTAATTAATATACCTTTTAATTTAGAACAGCTGATGTTATTAATAATCTACTAATTTACTCAATCAATAGGATCTAAAGTTTATCCTACCACAATTTACTTCAATCTGTTTTTATTTAACAGCTGTTAATCAAATACTGTATCTGTAATATACCTTCATAAGAATGCCATAGAACTTTTGGTGACCAGTAGGACGGAGTCCTGAGGTTGGAGAAGAAAATCCTTTCTTAGTGAGCCTATAGTTTTGGAGAAATTGTTATGAGTGGTAAATGGATTTTATATTGTATGCACATATATATACACGTTATATACACATATTACTGTAGTTTACTCTGAATCATTGAAATATCTGATATCTCACCATATTTAGCCATGTGCTGTAAATAGGCTATGAATTTTATAAAATTAAATTGTACATTTTCCCATTAAAATCAGTTTGTTCTCTTAGGTAAATATTTTCAAAGTTTAGAGAAATCAGTAAGTTTACTTTTAGATGGCACAAAGTTCTATATTTGACTGAATAAATAAAATATTGTGTTACTCACCATGTTTAGCCATGTCATATAATCTGGCTATGCATGATTTAAAATTTAATTGTTAATTTTCCTATTGAAAAGAGTTTGTTCTCCTAGATAACAAAGTGTCATAGTCTTTAAAAATCTGTAAGTTTACTTTTAGAGGGCACAAAGTACGGTAATTGCCTCTGAATCAGTGAAATATTGTGTTTATAGCCATTTCCTTATGACCTGGCCATACATGTGTTCAGATTAAATTGTATATTATCCCATTGAATACAGTATGTTCTCCTAGATAACAAAGTTTCACAGTCTGGAAATATCTGTAAATTTCACAGTCTTAGAGACTGTAAATTAACAAATTTGATTTACACGCACAAATTGAAAAACTATGTATACCTAAGGATAAAGGAAGTGAGATAGAGCTAAAAGTCATAGGGTCAAAGTTGTAGATTGTCTCAAATCAGATACAGCGAATAGTGTTAGTTTTGCTGTAGAACCGTTCATTTAGCCGCTACAGTCCAATTAGAGAAATGGTGTTTTGGCATTTAAAATTTTTGGCACTAAAAAGGCTGCCATTTTCTATTTGCTAAGAACTTTTCAAAATGTATGTTTATTTGAGCATCTACAACATAAGACCTTTGATTATAATAAATATCAGCCTCGTATGCTTAGTACTTGTTTAGTTACGGCGATGAGTGAATGAGTCAGTGGTTGATGCCTTTTATATATCTTTATATATCTTTTATATGCCTTTCATAAGACACATATATATATATAATATATATATATATATATATATATATATATATATATATATATATATATATATATAAGTGACAAATGAGTCTTATGAATGGCTTTAATAACTGTTACTAACTAAGGTCTACTGCTCATTAAAAAATCCATTTAATAGAAGCACTGTAGCCAGGGTACCTATTGTTTAGTACGGAATCTAAATCATACCGAAAAGAATGATAATGCGTTCTCTTTTTAGACAATTTCCAATCTTTCTGGCCACACTATTAATGACCTTCATGAATTTTTTTCGCAGCGTCTACGCCGATGTTTATCATTGATTTAAAGGTGCTTTATTTGTATAAAAAGAACTTATAACGATATAAGTTTTTAAACTTACCTAAAACTTTGCCCCGAAGTAGCTGAGTAACAGGACTTACTCGAATAGACAAAAATGCTGGTTAGTTATAGAGTTATAAGACAAACGTTGGATGTGTTATTTAGATTTACTTGAATTTCTATATGCTCCTAATTAAATTACCCTTAGTGCGGTTATTGTCAGCTGCCAAGACAATAAAAACCATATGATCTAATTATATGTACGCTAAAATATCTCAATAAGAGATAAGAGTTATTAATAGAAATATGAAAATAATTTAGTAAATTGTCAATGTTTGTGATATGATTGATTTACCACAGGTTATTATTTTTAAAATAAAGACAACTGCCTATATTAAACATATACCGATCATATTTTCCCAAATGTTACTGTGGTAAAAGCTATTATTCTGTTAGCTCCAAAACAAAACATTGTATACCACAAACCATTGAAGTGATACTTATAGAGATGTACATTAAACCAATAATAACGTGAGAGGATAAATGGTATGTGTCTATGAGGTTTAATTATAAAAAATTTTAATGGAAATACTTTAACTAAAAAATTACTATCTCAAAGAATTTAAAATATAGAAACTATTTTAAATTTAAATTGTTATTATTGGCTTCTGTGCTTTTTAGGATTTATTTGAAATAAAGAAATCTCTATAACAGGCATTGCCTCTGTACGTGTTTGGGCGGGAGGGTGGGTTGATACCTCTGCACGTGTATGGGCGGGTGGGTGGGTCAATACCTCTGTACGTGTATGGGTGGGTGTGTGGGTCAAAACCTCTGTACGAGTATGGGTGGGTGGGGTGGTCAATACCTTTGATGTGTATGGGCGAGTGGGTGGGTCAATACCACTGTACATGTATGGACGGGTGGGTGGGTCAATGCCATTGTACGTATATGAGTGGGCGGGTGGGTCAATACCACTGTACTAGAATGTGTGTGTGTGTTTGCGTACGTGTGTGCGTGTTTATATTACAGTATCACTGTACGTGTATGTGTGGTGGGTAGGTCAGCACTACAGTGCGTATATGGGTGGGTCAGTACCACTGTATGTGTATGTTTGGTGGCTAGGTCAGCACTACAGTGCGTATATGGATGGGTGGGTGGGTCAGTACCACTGTATGTGTGGTGGGTATGTCAGTACTACAGTGCGTATATGGGTGGGTGGGTGGATCAGTACCACTGTACGTGTATGTGTGGTGGGTAGATCAGCACTACAGTGCGTATATGGGTAGGTGGCTAGGTCAGCACTACAGTGCGTATATGGATGGGTGGGTGGGTCAGTACCACTGTATGTGTGGTGGGTATGTCAGTACTACAGTGCGTATATGGGTGGGTGGGTGGATCAGTACCACTGTACGTGTATGTGTGGTGGGTAGATCAGCACTACAGTGCGTATATGGGTAGGTGGGTGGGTCAGTACTACTGTACGTATATGTGTGGTGGGTAGGTCATCACTCCAGTGCGTATATGTGTGTGGGTGAGTGGGTCAGTACTAGTTTATGTGTAAAAGCAATTTACCATTTTATTGGTAGAACTTAGTATCCCAGTAGAAGTGTGAAATTCACTCAGTACCACTGTACGTGTATGAGTGGGCTAGTGGGTCAGTACCATTGTATGTGTATAGGTGGGCGAGCGGGTCAATACCACTGTATATTTATGGGTGTAGGTGGGACAGTACCACTGTATGTTTATATGTGGGTGGGCGGGTCAGCACCACTGTATCTGTATGGGTGGGCGGGTAGATCAATATCACTGAATCTATATAGGTGGGCGGTGTGAATTGTGACTGTGAAATGTTTCAGTGTTCACGTAGTGACGTATCTCAACACCGTTTGGAGATACAGGTTTTTTAGCTTTTCTATTATAAATAATTTTGTATGAGTTCTATTTTATTTTATACTTTATACAAAAAGAAGGTGTACAAGGAGGTACAGAAATACCCAGTATTTTCATTCAAGAAAATACAACCTAGTATTTTCTTGAAAGTGTAACCTTGGTTGTAATATAAATATTCTGTGTTGTATCTTTTCAAGAAAATAAATATATTCTTATTCTATTCTTAAATGTTCAATGTAATTAAGTATTAAACAGCAGTATACTATGTATTTAGGTAATCGCAAATATTTGTTATTAAATAGTATTTAATAAATAACAATCACTAATTAGGATCAATAAAATGATTAAACAAATCAAATTACAACCAAAAGTCAAGTTAAATCAATGAAAAAATTTACTTTAAAAATTTACCCAATGTACCCATATAATAATGCTATTTGATATTAGCATAATTAGCTTTGCTCATTTATTTCAAACTTAATTAAAAAGATAAACGCCCACTCTAGCGTCACCACAAGGTTGGAAAAGTACACAAATTTCAACGGTACTTCGCCACCCCTAGGTGATTCTGGGCTTATCAATTATCTCCCCTCTCATGGTAGGTAATGAAAGCCAACCACCCTGCCCATTAGTGTAAAAGTTTGACCCGCTCCTTTTACGGGATGGAAGGGTAGTTTATATCATTAGTGAGATCAAAGTCGTTGTTAAAATGTAATTTTTAAGCTCTTGTAAAACTATACAAACATAAATGATACAAATTTTATATTTTTAGAGTTCCACGAAGAAGATTCGTAAGATCAATTTAATAGTAATATTATAAGCATAGTTGAGTGTTTCGGTTATCAATATAAACATACGTATATACGTAATATTTGAAAATATAAGGACTTATCAATAGCTAATGTATACTTTCACATTGTAGGTGTATACTTATTATAATTATAGTAATCAAATGATGATTTTATATTTGTTTATGTTTATTTTTATTTTTTTAAGTACTTTTCATATCTCTTTCCTTGTTGTAGTATTTTATAATTTGTTTACGATTCGAATTTTTATATTTGTTTGGAAGTTTAAACAAATTGCTATTTTCCACTAAGTAAACTACCTCGCGATTATGTGACATGACGTAGTTTATTATGACCACTTATAGGGACCATTCAATAGTTATATTTATGATATATTTAAAATAATGTTCAAAGATTAGTTATTAAATGGTTAAGATTGTTTTTGTGATTGAAGTATAAGGTTATCTAATGATAGGAACAGATATTCATAACAATAAAGTAAACAGTTAATTATAATATAGCTACTGAAATATTTACTGGTGGTGAAAGCAAAATATTGGAATTTTATTTCCATGTTTAAACCTACTACTGTACATTCTACCAGATGTAAAATACCTATAGTATACGTAGTGATTACATATTGTATACCTAGCATACTGTAGTAGTTTCTTTCTGTATGCATGAGTCCTAATATTGGGAAAAGCAGAATAATTCTAAAACTATTAAGATAATCTAATATTTCTTGCTAGCTAGTTATTAGCAATCCTGCGTCCTATGCCGACCTTGCCTATTTGAATTTCTTAGAGGTCTACTAATTGAATAGAAAAATGTCGTCTACTACTTTACATTTTAAGTAAAAATTTACTTTAGTACCCTTAAACACTATAATATTAGGTAGATTACTTGTTCATGAAGACATTGAACAAATTGAAGTAAATTTACCAATTTTAAATATTTGTAGATAAAATTTATTGAAATCGTCAAGAAGAGGTTGAGGCAATGTCGATCCATTTTCCCATAACCACATTCACCAGACTCAGTCAAGTGAGAAACGCCTGTCAAAAATTCACTCTTGGTTAAATAAATATGGATGATAATGTGAACGCATACAAGAGATTTTTTTTAATAGGTGCTCTAACCTTTTACGGAATAATTTATTAAAATTTCTAAACAATTTTACTTAGATGGAGGGAAACATCAAATACATTTTTTTATCTAAGGGAAATAACTTATGGCTTATAATATTAATATACGTATCATGTCAAAATTATTGTACAAGAACTCATATATAGTATAAAAATATCAATTTGATCTGTACATTATTTAATTTGAAAATAACGTTTTAATTGGGGTAGAGCATAAATAATATTATATTGGTCTTAAAGTTATAATGGGAACGTATTTAAAACATTGTTACAACCTTAATTTGACCTTTTTGCTGTTTACTTAGTAATTTAAGTAAATCAGTAATAATTACAAACTCAAAAAATTATATTTTATTACACACAAAAATTGCTTTTATGTATATAAGGTTTAAAAATAATTAAATATAATGTGACGTCATGTTATGTTGCAACCACAGACCACTTTATGCACTAATGGATTCACCCATTCACTCAATCCATGTTTTTACTGAGCGAACTACCCATACAAAATGACTATTACGTTACCTCCTACCTGGCCAATGTACGTGTGGACATGGGCACACACAGTTAGGTCGTACATTTTAACCAGCCCTTCCACTCATCCAACACACATTGTGATATGTCCAACCATGCTTTATGACAGTAAATCGTTATGTTCATACTTAAATATCAAGTATTTACTACGGTGTCAAAGAACATAGGGGGGGGGGGGTAAGACTTCAAAAAGAAGTGACATTTTGTTTAATATAGAGATAAATACAAACTACTCACCTTGATTCACTAGAATCACACTTTTAATAATTAGTTCACAATATTGTGGAATTATTAATCAATACAATGTTTCCTTCCAATTATTTAAAATTTAGTTGAAGTCAAGTCAGAGTCACGTGGATGAGAGGTTATTTATTGATAAAATGTCATAAAACATAATAAAAGGCACATTCATGGTTCTGTTTACTTAAGAAAGTGAAGATAGAATTAGTACAAGTGGATTATTCCAGTTTCTGGAGTAGAAATATCAGCCTGAAGTGTGTGTGGAACATCCCGCCAACACCAGGGGTTGTAAATCTATCTGGGGTAGTTTATAGATCTTTTCTGAGGCTAAAATGATCATCTCCTGGTTGTGCTGGTTCTTGTTCAAAGGTATTTTGGAGTTGAAATATTTAGACATTTTAAACGTGATGTTTTGGAATGCAAATATTTGTGTTAGCTACATGATATTAATTGTGCAATAAAAACTATAAGGTCACTATAGTAAATTTATTACACTGGCCTACCATGGTTTACAATGAAACAGTTAATTATTAGGTCTATTTCCAACGTTCATATTAATAATGGCATATTCCATAACAAAGAAGTACACAAATATGTGTAAATATAGACCTAACATTTAAGCAGTGGAATTCAATATGAAGTTGCCAAGTGTTTTATTAGTAGAGATACAATAACAGTTAGGAAAATATAGTATTCATACATTATGTTTTTTATTCTAAACAAATGTATTATGATTT
The DNA here is from genome assembly GCA_035578905.1 of Stictocephala bisonia. NCBI lineage: Eukaryota > Metazoa > Arthropoda > Insecta > Hemiptera > Membracidae > Stictocephala > Stictocephala bisonia. The sequence goes on from JAQJVL010000840.1 coordinate 203,862, forward strand.
TAATTTTTTAAATTTTATGTAAAAACGAGTTACTCGTTATAATGAGAATTTTTTAATACTTAGCAAAAATACAAAAAAATTTAATTTAAGAAAACTACAAATTGTTTTTAAGTATTGGCTATTTATCAAACTACCATCAGTTATTTTACACTTATAAAAAAAGCTATTAATACAATTTACAATCTTTATGTGTATGAAATACCAATAAGTTTTTTTCAAGATACAAGTAAAATTAAAATTGATTACTTACACTTGTTTAACTAGTTAACTTCAATGAAACACATGTACTAAACATGTTTGTTAGAACAAACATATCCATATATCACCATTACAAAGCAATTAGATAGGGGTAGGGATATATGGAAAAGCTGTTGTGGACGTGACGGCAACTCACAGTATGGTACAATTGTATTAGGCTTTAAATACCTGAACAAGTCCATGACGTTATAAGAAAGAAATAAATATAAAATTTCAAGACTGATTTTTTCATTCGTTGTAATTACTAATAATGCTCAAAAACAGATAAAGGTAATACATCAAAACAATAAACGTTTATATTAAATATGTTAAATAAGTTGACATACATAAGTACATATATATCACCTCTGAAACTGATGTAACAGTTAAGAAATTATGGTTATTATATGATACTGCATTTTCAACAATGTTTATTTGTTGAATATTCCCAACACTTTCCGTGCTAGCAAAAAATACACACTGTTGCAACATGTCTAAAACGCATGTTCTGTTTTTACAAAACTATTTTAATTAGTCAAACTTTACAGTTTTAGAAAAGTTGTTTTTTTATATATATAAAAATAAGAAGCTACCAATCCATATTAATTATATATATATAACTGCCTTCAAAAAGAAGACATTAATGTCAAAAAGGGGTCTTTTTATTTCTGTTTCAAATATTATATTGATATTTTTGTGAAATAATACATTGATTTCTCTTTGAGGTAAACAAAAATTAAATGGGTTAGTCCTAACTGAAGACTGATTTAAGCACCGAAGCTAGCAGTAACTAACCAAAGCTGAAATCTGAGTAGGCTAGAGTGAACAAGGATGTCCAATAGTTTAAACACATGAATAAAAAACATGCTAAAAGGAAAATTCAACTAACACATTAATACATTTGAAGAAAATCTTCAGGACATACTTACGTAAAATATACGAAAAACTATCAGTTTTTAGTCTAGGCTAAATAAAATAAAGCATGTGCTTTTTAGGGTATCTCTATATATAAAAGAAAAAGCCCTCCCTCACTCATCACTAGTTTCCCAACTTCCCATGTAAGTAGAGACTTGAAATTTTGTACACTGTCTCTTTACGTCTTCAATAGGACAACTAAAGTATCTTCATCTTGATAAAATACTCCTAAAGGATAAAAACCATCCCTAAAAGATTGTTTCATAAGGATAACATTGAGTTGATATTAGTAAATTAATATAATTTTTTTGTAAATAACTAAAGAAGTTGTTTTTTTAATACATTTTTTAAAGTTATTTTATTGATCCATTAAGTGTTTACAACGTATTGCACTTTTTCTATCGTTTATTTATCAATACAGTTACGGAAAAAATGTAAAATAGCTGTTCAAATATAAATACTGACGTTTATTACATTAGTATTTATTAGTAGTGAAGTTGAGATAGAGTTGAAATTGGTTACTTTATATATTCAAATTAGTACTTATATAAAATCTCAGTAATAACGTTGGGTTTTGAATTTAATTTGAAATAGGTTATAAACCAAGTACAATGAGTGAGCTACATTTGCATATTATGATTGTATTAAATGCAGATTCACTACTAATTTTTGATGTCAAAAGTTACATGCCGAGGCCGAAGGCTGAGATGTGACGAGCTCAGCGAATAACGGGGTTGGCACGTTAAGCGTGCATGAGTGTCCTCTAGTCATTTATAAATTTATGGAGTACAGAAATTACCTCCTGCCCTTCAAACTCTACTAAATATTTGAAAGCTGTATACTGTATGGATTAAAATATTACAACTGGTGTGGAATACCAGCCGTAAGGGCCTCAGGCCTCAAGGTCCAAGAATCGTGTTCTAAATTAATAAAACTGTTTGCACTTCCTTTATTGAATAAAAATTAATCACAGGCCTGCAGATTTGTATGAACACAGAGTTAAATTGTAAAAAAATAAATAAATAATGTTTCCAAAATTATTATCAATCTGAGAATAAACACAAAAATTTGAGCAGTCCTAATTTTGTACAAACATCAGTTGCTACATCAGGGATGTTATTCACAATTAATCAACAAAGCATTGATTACATTATGAAGATTAACAAAACAGTCCCATTCAGTTTGAATAGGATGGAACGAGGACGACTGTAATCACAATTCATCAATAACGTTACACAATAGGCACAATGTAATCCAATTAAACTGTGAGTTCCCAGCAGGAACTGGTGTGAGTTCTGTATTGGTTGTGATAATCTGTACTTGCTCAAGGTTAAGTCCAATAGTGATATTCGTCCATTTACTATTCTTAGATTCTTTTGTAGCTTCACATGTTTAGGGGTAGAGTGGTGTTTTTAGTATGTAAATAATAAAATACGCCATAGTCGATTCTTAGTATAAGATGATTAGCACATTTTTTAATGCTTAAAAATCGTTATTTACAGGATAGAGGTAATGTGATAAGGCAATTTTTTTGGGAGTGCAGAAAACAATGTTATGGAATCTGTAAAATATTTGTAAACTTTTAGGATAACAGTATTTAATATACAATAGCATATTGTATATTAATATACTTATTTGTGAACACTGTTGTACCATTATTGTTATTTTCAAATAGTGATCAATTTTTCGTAAAAAACTTTACCTATTTAATAGGAGTTTGTTGATATTATGTCACAACATCATAGACGGAATTAATTAAATGTGCTAGGTATAGTCACAGTTAGTTTCAATTCTACACCCAGATGATTTATAAAAACGTTAGTTCTGTAAAGATAATGACAAAGCTCATTAACTTATTACAAAGATGTATTTATTAATATTACAACGTTATTGTTTTGTTTATATAATTGTAAATTGCATATTAAGTTACATTTATTTACCATATTTATGTAGTATATTAGAAACTTAAGTAAATATACCGTAAAGTATAAGACAATAAGTAAATCTTATTGCTATAAATATATTATAAATATGTAAATGTGTATTAAAATAAGACTTTAATAACAAAAATGCCTATTTTCCACTTTATAACTGTTTAATACAGCATGTACTATAAATAAACAATTTAAAATGAATGAATGACATTCTATATTGATAAATTTAGGTTGATCTTGTTCATGTTAAATTAAAAACAATGGTAAAATCAAACGTTTACTAACTTCAGTACAAAATTTGAAAATGCAAATAATGCAAACATTATCCAGAGCTTATCAATAATCTCTCCTATTATGGTAGGTAACGCTGAAAACACTGCAAATGCAACTCACATTACCAATTAGGGTAAAAGGGTTGATCCACTGAATGAGAGGCTCCTATTTAGCAACAGAAAAACCAAACTTTCTATTAGTTGTAATTTTAGTTTGAAGGCCTTTTAAAATATCCCTTTTTGAACAATTGAATCATTGTTGTATATTTTCAATAAGTAATCAATGTGAATTTACGTATTCAAATATTACAGTTTATAACCTATATATATATTTAAGAATGTGCTTAACTAATTACATAACCATAATGGGTTTATTTTTATTTAAAAGTCTTAAATTATATAGTTAGTGTATATTTATAGCCTTAATATTGTAAAAATGATATAGACTTAAAAATATCAAAGCAATATAAAAACTTAAGTGTGCACGTTGAAGTTTTAGTAAAATTACATTTAGGTTAATAAAAACCAAAGCTATAGTAAAACTAATACTGTATTTAAATATTTTAACATTTATTGTCAGTTTATCTTTAATAATTAGTAAATACATAATATTTTAGTAAAATGTTCAGAGCGTCACTTTACCATCACCAAACAAAGCGATAGTAAATTCAACATCATCACTAATAAACAATAATGAAAATATATAGACATTGAATATATTTATAACAGTAAAAATATAAGATCTAGAATAATTCAATAAGCAACTAAGAATCTAGGGTAAATATTTTACTATGCAATACGCATAGACAACCTCTGCACCTCTAGCCACCTCCCTGGTTTTTACATTTGTAACTATACCTCATTTAATAAATATACATTCACTGACCTTAAAGATCAGGGGTTTTGTAATATTTGAAGGAATATATTACTAAACAATGCATTACAAAAAAATCGTACATTTGAAAACTCAATATTTATGTGATCGTGTGAAATGTATTACAATGTAGTTTCAAGTCAATTTTGAATAATATTGCAGAGATTTTGTACTTTCTTCCTTGAGTGTAAAATGTATATAAATTAAGTTCACATAGATATTTATTAAAATTCATTTTACTGTTTTATTTTAAGTGAACCAAACCCATTTTTATATTTCGCCATCTAAAACAGCAAGTAATAAAAATTTATAAAAAAGGGAAAACTACCTAATGTATGTACTGTTATGAAATACATAAAATAATAAATATATAGCTGCTATTAATAAAACAATAATATATCATATTTAAAGGTGGTTACGCATTTAGAACCTTTGAGAATAAAATTAAAGGACATTTTCTTAATTATTTAAAAGTAGTTATCAGGTATCGAGATTTGTAACTTGGATTATTGGTTTGCACTATAAACTAACTAACAATTATAACACTAAACTGAATGTAAAGCAGTTTAATTTAGCTTCTATAGTTATTTGTTTTTATTTATAATAAAAGAACTATTAAAAATACAAACACTAAAATCCCAGTAATTTGTACATATATACAAAAAATTTAAAATATTAGGAGATTAAAATATTCAACAACAAGCAATATTCTGGATATTAATAAAAAGTCATATCAACTCTCCCTTAATCAATATTATATCTAATTTATTAAAAATATATTTAATACACACTCACCAATTATTGTAATTGTTTAAATTTTTCTGGTAATTTTAAAGCAAGAACAAACAGAATATTAATTGTAATCTAATCAAAACAATTATGGAATAATTATGTTTTATTACGTCATCAAACGAAACTGTCATAAGAGAGAAACTCAGCACACTCATAGTTTTGGTGGAGTAAGTAGGTAAAGAAGCTAGGATGGTACAAGAGGCCCACAGCAGTTTCCTGGAACATAAGTATCAGCCTGTAGTATGTGTGGAACATCCCGCCAACACCAGGGGTTGTAAATCTAACTGGGGTAGTCTACAGGCCTTTTGTAAGGATAAAATGATAATCTCCTGGTTGTCCCGGTTACCCGTTCCAAGCAACGTCTAAAGAACACATTTGGATATTACAAGCATTGCTGTACAAGCATTGATATACAAGCATATTGCTACCTTAGTTAGTTAAACTTTATTATTCTCATTTCATTTCTGCTTAGTTAATTGATATTATGTCAATATCATTGTTTATTCTCCTGCTTGGATTACATATGGCCGTATTAACGACAAATGGATGACAAATAATAAAAAATCAAGTAAAATATTAACAATTAAGTAAGTTATATCAGAGTGAGTCATTTTATGGTAAACTGTGTTATTTACAAAATATTATTAATTAAGGTTAACAAGTTATTTATAACACCCCAAAGTCCTTAGTCTAACAGAAAATATCATATTTTTTTTAATTACTTATCTTTAGTATAATAATTCCTCATACAAGCAATTTCGATTATTTCAAACAAAACAGGATATCCACCGTAATTATATTACAAATAATATTTCAGCAGAGGGATAATATTGGCATTTATTTTATTATAGTAAAATACTAATTAGTATTTCAATAATTATGAGAATGTTTTAATAGTAAAATGTTACTTTACACTTTAAAATGATAGGTGAACTAAAATTGACTAAGACTATATTTAGCAACTAGTTTGTTTAATTTCAATTCATAGAACTAAATATATATTATTGAAAACACTTTTTTATAAACCAACGTTAAAAAGTAGTTAAACTAATTAGAAATATATACGAAACAGCTGTTTTGGACTTAACAGTAAAATCACATATATACATACATATATATACAACCACAAAGTGAAGTTTAGGTGATGATAATGTCAATTACTTAACGGAATTTATAGTAATAAATTCACTATAAAAATAGGTGCATCAATTCTACTTTGTGTTTCTTAGATTAAAATTGGCAATTTCATAGTATCTTAAAATGTTTACTCCCACCTAGCAGTCTTTAAAATGTATCATTAAAAAAATGTTTATACTTAACGTAGTAAAATTAAGTTTATGTTACTGTAAAAAGTATTAAGTATGTTCTATGATCTAAAGTTGAATTAAATTACATAGTATATTATTAGTTAATATACTTTTTAAATTCAGCGAAGGTGTGTGTGTGTGTGTGTGTGTGTGTGTGTGTGTGTGTGTGTGTGTGTGTGTGTGTGTGTGTGTGTGTGTGTGTGTGTGTGTGTGTGTGTGTGTGTGTGTGTGTGTGTGTGTGTGTGTGTGTGTGTGTGTGTGTGTGTGTGTGTGTGTGTGTGTGTGTGTGTGTGTGTGTGTGTGTGTGTGTGTGTGTGTGTGTGTGTGTGTGTGTGTGTGTGTGTGTGTGTGTGTGTGTGTGTGTGTGTGTGTGTGTGTGTGTGTGTGTGTGTGTGTGTGTGTGTGTGTGTGTGTGTGTGTGTGTGTGTGATTTTTCAAAGTCGAAAATTTCGAAAAATTAAAAAATTTTTATAAAGTTGAAAATTTAGATAGAAGTCAGACACGAGGTACAAAGTACTGTGGCTATAAAGATTTATAATTATATTAAAAATAAAAATTACTGCAATTACTATTTTGAAATTTTCGTATCAACTGCATTATTTTTAATACAACTTTATCAATGTATATATTTAGTAGAAGATAGTATATAAAAGTAATAAATATCATCATAGTACTGAGTAGAAAACCATTGTTACAGGCAGGAAAAAATATTAAATATTAAAACTCAATATAATGTCAAACGTACGTACAATTGGATAGTTCGTGATATTGAGTGGCGCGAAACACTAAATCATTGTATGTCCAGATACGTATGACATAGTGTATGTAATCAGTTACACTGACCAGGTATATGGTGATAGCATAAACATTACCTGACAAAGCACATTGGTTCACACACATCTCTCTGATACAGGATATTTACTACCTCTGTAACGCAACAGAATTCAACAGACATAATCTAGAATCATGACTGTCGCAATGACTTTTATTAGTTATGAAAACAGATAATTTATAACAGTGTAAACTGTTAAAAAGTATATAATACAATACATTAAATTAACAATAACTTAGTTACTATAGAACATTCATACCTCTTTTTACAGTTAACTACGTTTTTTTGAAAATTAACCTTTATTAATATGTGAATGACCACTCAATAATTTTACGATCCATTAAAAATATGAATTTTGTTACTTTATTTCTGTAATCAGATCAAAATTGGTACATTATATTTAAATAAAATAAAACTATTTGTTAATTACTTTAAAGTATTAATAAGAAGGAAAACCCAAAGTCGCATAAGAATCGATCTGACAGTCTACAATGCTTTCTATACACTTACTTGCTAACTCAGACTATGACTAACAATCAACTTACAGCAGCAATCAACAAGCTACTTGGGGACAACGTGTTGAGGAGATTGTAAGCGATATGTTCGGTTCTTATATTGTAATACCGACCGTCCGATCGACGAGGAAACTACTAGACCATGTTGGATGGTAGTCAACGTTCAGATGTTTTGTAAAGGAAGATAATTTAGTGTCAGCTAAAAATCATACTGAAACTACGTGGTTCGGATTCCACGTAAAGCTGTAGGACTCTGAGTTGCCCTGGCTATTGAAAAATTAATAAATAGCTCTTTCTGAGGAAGAGTCGACATTAGGTAGTAACAATGACTACACTCGTTCATCTACACTCAATACGTTCATTTGCCATTCATATTTGCCCATATCTTGACGATTGACGTCTTGAGAATGAATAATAATAGTACAAAAAGTTCATTCAGTTTAAGAAATAGAATGACCAGAAAAAACTAACATAATATTATAATAATAAACTTACAGACAAGGAAAAACAGAAAAGTTTTAGTATAACTTTATCTTAAGTATTGATTACATTTCATAATTAGTTCAACAAAAAGCACAACTAGTAACATAATGTATCCAAACAATCATATTTTAGTGTTCAAAATAACTGGGTATTATTCATTCAATATAATTATAACTTTTATTTTGCTTTGATTTATTGAAAAAAGGGAAGTTGGATAACTTTTTGCACCACTTAAAATTCTATAATAACAAAAAATATAATTTTATATAAATATACTTTAATAATAATAATAATACCATCTCTACGAGTAACTATTTTATCACAAAAAATATTTAAATTAAAAACGTAATTAATTTGCAAAGCTGAATATTCTGTAGTCCATTTGACTTTATTTAATAACGAGAAGAACCAATAGACGAACTACGAGATTTTATCTCCTCTTAAAAGAAGAGCACAAGTTAGAACAATGTTGTTCGTGGGATCATTGAACAAGTTCTTTTATTGAAAAAAAGGCCACTCTTGTTTACTGCTATATCAACCTTACATTACAAATGGTTTACGTATACAGGTTTACTGTTTTAACTGCAATGCAAGAGGAGGGATCTCATTAAACTTGAGTGCTGCCACTTGACAGTTTCAAGTACCACTTCTGACATTCCACGTTTGTGTTTGTAGTTTTCTGAGCTTAATAACAAAGAATTGAAAGTAAAAGAATAATATTACGCCTTATTTCTATTTATTTATTTTTTATATATATATATACTAGACACATTTATGATAAAAAACACAATACTCAATTGTTTTACGCTAAATATATATATATATATATATATATATATATATATATATTTATATATATGTATATGTATATATATTATTCAAAGTATTAATTTGTACGCAGAATAACTCGTGTTACTGTATTTTGAAATTATAGATCGTTTAACATGATTATATTTAGAATATTAAAAAAGGTCTAACAAAAAATGAGATAGAGGATCAACTAAATCATAAAATAGTACCTATCGTATTTCCTAATAGATGTGATTCAATTGATATGCTATAGTAATTTTGGATTTAGTTAAACTGGATCTTTACAGTTTTACTATCAATCTCTTTGCAGCCAAAATTATCAAGAAAACTAACGTAAAATATATTATTTCTTTTAAAAATATTTAGAAAAAGAGTCACACATTAAATTAGAAGAAATTATTCCTCCAATAAATAAAATTATATACAATAAAACACTAATATCATAAAATATTATAAGGTCATAAAACACATCAAATTTCATAATAAGGTTAATTGTAAGAAAGGGCCATGAGGTACTAACTTCACCTTTTTGTAAATGTAAATGTTTACAAGTAAAGAAATTTTATTTTATATTATAATGTCATATTTTAGTAGTAAAGTTTTTAGGGAGTTATTTTTATAGGTTTGAAAGTTAGAAAACATATGACCTCAATGCCCATTTTCAAAACCATTTTACTTTAGCAAAAACGCATTGCTACCATGTCCAAAAAAATATATTCTATGGTTTTCATATGCACAGTTCTGAAAACATTTTATATTAATGATACATTCTTAAAGGACCACAACTCGTAAAGGCTCAGATTAAGAAATGTAAGTAGAATAAAAAAATAAACAAAACTAAATAAATGTTTAAAATACTTAAGGGATTGGCTGTTGGCTCGAGAAAGTAGTGAAACGCTCCTACACATATTGAGCTAAATATATTGATATTTATGTACGTCACGTTTTTTTCTCTTAAATGTTTTTTATTTGTATGTAGGCTATTCATTCTAAACATAAACAGCATGTATATATTAATGACAGTAGTATAATTATGTCACTGTACTTCATAGTTTATTGAAATTAGTTGATAAATTAAGTAACAATTTATTTTTGATGTTTGAAAATACATTAATTTTTTTTAACATTATAAAATTATCTTGTACATACTAAAGAAATTCATTACGTTACTGTCGCATACACTTAAGTTTAATAGTTTTAATTTGGATTATGTCAATAAAATAGGCAGTAAGTACACCTTTAAATTGTTTAAATGCAAATTAATTTTGTATTTTGTTAATAAACATAAGTTTTTTATAAAGTATTTTAATTGTATTAAGGAAGGGACCCGTAAACAGACTTTCGGTTTCAGGAGCCCTATTATTTTTCTCTTTAGGATTATAATTTAAGTTGGTCAGCCTGGATGCGAGTAAACCTTATATAAAAATATTCTTTAGTTGATTAACTGAAATATTTGCTGCATGTACTATATTGAGTGAAAAATAAAGAATGTATTATTATGTAATGTTGAATGTGTGACAGGACTTTTTAATTCCACCTCACAAATATTTTTTTAAATGTTTACAATAAAGTCATATATTATTTTTTTCATTATATTTTTTCAAACGAAAAATATCTAAACATTAAGATAAAATAATTATTTTCTTAATGTATAATATTATCACATTAAGAGCGCAAAACCCAATTTCACTGTTAAACAATTGATGTTACAGTTTGTTGAAACAATGCTGCTATAAAAATATAAAAGTGTACACAATGTTGTTGTGATATAGAGAACTTGCTAACACCGATTCGCCATAAACTTGACTCAGTTCCAGAAGATAGCAGCAGTTCCTCCTCTGAGTGTATTCACGGAGATATCACCTTTCATAAATGTGGGGACATGCTCTAGCTCGCTTAACCGTATACATTGTGCTTTAGTCAAAAGACTTGGTGCTTTTAAACAATAAGAAACCAGTTATCAATATTAGAATCTGGTATTTAACTGTTTTTTACTAAACTCACTAATTACTTCAGGAGTAATTGTAGGATGTTTCTCAATGGTCATATTCTTTTTGTAATATAATTGTTTATTTGTATGGTAGGGAAAGTTTCAATAAAATAAAACAAAAAAAAATCTTAAACTAATACTTTATTGGTACTATAAAAATAAATAATATAAGGTGCAGAAAAAATATATTATTTATAAAAGTGACATAATTATAATATTAATATGATATTGTGCATCTTTTATTATAAATAAAGCATCTGTTTATTCAAAACCTGTCCGGTGTTTACTAAACAAACAAACTGTATATACGGGTGTTAAACACTTGTCCTTCTCTGCTACACATTTTACACTAATATACATCTTGGCATATTTTTAGAAAAGGTCAAAGAAAATGTTCATTTCTGAATTATTGAGGTTTGAGTAGGGTAAAGGTGTGTAACTAGAGTTATCACAATGATATTTGTAAATTATGTACTGGACCTTTTCCGTTAATCCACTACCATTACTTTTCTTATCGCAATTACGGTTAGGTTATGTGGCTACTAAAGTTGATCACAAACTAGTAAATCCAATGATTTACTTACACACTACAAAATGCTCTTTATGTTTGTACGTTCTTGGAAAGCGATAAGATTTGGCCAGTGATATCGCATTCCTAGTGGATAAGAAATACCACAGTGGACGTAAAAATTATTTTGGAGTAGTTTTTCGAGCAATAGAATATTTATCAAGTGGTAGTGAACTAACAGAAACTAAAAAAGGTAGTTGTAGTGAATTAACGGAAAATATGTGATGTACTTATACTATAATGAATGTGTACAGGGGCTTTTTCAGTAAGTTTTGTATATTCTTGTCGATACGAAGATATGTGACAGTTTACTTGCATGTATTGATCATTATTTTTACAGTATTATCTTGTTTTTTATATGTGCATGTTGTATATTATTTTATCCAACGAATACAATACAGATATGAAAACCCTAGTTTTAAAAAATAACCAAAGTTTCTAACGTAACAGTTATATTTTATTGATGTTTGCAGATCATAAGGCAATAATTATTAACTAAATGATGATTGTCAAAACTTATGTAGGTTAATACAATGGAACGAGAACTACTGTAATCAGAATGCATCAATAACGTTACACAATAGGCACAATGTAATCCAATTAACTGTGATTTCCCTAATGGTACTGGCACTTGGTTCTATATCTGTAATAATACAAGTAAGAGGGCAACTAGATGTTTATAACTTATATTTTGTTGTTTATATTTATAAATTATTTAATTGTATTTATTTTATAACATATGTTTTATCGACAACATTTTTGACCAGGTGTTTATTTTTACTTTCCCCCATATGCGTCAGCACAGAGAAAGTATTGTGATCGTAAAAACAGTTTACAAGTTGGTCTAAAAATCAATTTTAGGGTCCCCTGAAAAAAAAAACAATAAAACATTAAACAGAAATATGAATGTCTGGTCTGTCCGTATGTACAGGTGTCTGTCCGTGTGTATGTTCATTTTACTGGAAACCAAACGGATGAATATATTTTTATGACACTTGGTATGTAGGTGTATTCATCCAATATATTTAGAAAATTTTTTTCACTTTTTTGAATGTTAGTTTTTTAAATTATTTTTATAGAAAAAAACATTAAAAAATGAAAATTTCTCAAAAACGGCTCTAACGATTTTGATTACATGTTAATAAAAAAGTAAATTACAATTTTAAACATTTTAGTAAAAACTTGACTACTTCTTTAGTTATGGCAAACATTTATTTGGCAGATTGGAAATCAAACTGGTAATTTTCAAAGTTTTGATTTTTTAGTGTTTAATATGGGGGAAGGTTGTGCCAATTGTTTGGAACTATTTATTATAATAACTTCTCCAAGCTTACCTTGTCCCATTTTGAATATTAGTAAACTTTTAAAACTAATTTTTTAAGGTTTTTTTTTTGTATAATTTATATCAATTTCCAAATTGTTTTAACTATTATACGTTTCAGATTACTTTTTTCTAATGTTTTCATATTTCCAATTTTTAAAACTACTATAAAAATGCACTGAACGTTATTATATAATTTAAATTAAAAAATTAAATCAATTTAAATGTGGGATTTTATTTTTATACACCTCTTTAATTTAAATATAAAAATACACACCTTCAACTGTTTTATATTTGGAAATTGTATAATAGGTTGTAACTGTGCATATCATTGTCAAACCAAATTAAAACATACCAACTTTGACTATAGTGGCATCACAAGGGTGGAAGAGTACACATTACAAACAGTCCTTTGCCCCCCTAGTTGATCCTGGGCTTTTCACTTATCTCCCCTCTCATGGTAGGTAACGCTGAAAACACCACAAAGCCAACTCCCCTACCTATTAGAGTAAAAGGGTGGACCCACTGCATTTAGGTCCACTAGGCCTATAGTCAGGGAGGCTCATTTTTATTGCAGTAAGATCAAAGTCGTATTTTTTCAATACTTAAATTTCAGATCCTAATAGAACTATCTTTTTGAAAAAAGCTATATTTGATTATAAATACATTATAAGTCATCGAAATAATATTTGATTCAAGTATTTTGTCTTAATTATAAATTGTTCAAATATATCGTACTTTAATGTTGAGGATGTCGTGTAATTTACACTATAAAATCCATTATTATTGTAATATAAACATAAATTATTAAAAATTGTAGAACTCAATTTACGATCAATTAATTCAGATTTTACAATAAGTAATCTACATAAATTAATTAGTGTTATAAGAGTTTCAACAGGAAGATATACTTTAAAAAATTAATTATTTGTAGTAGTATTAGCTTGGATTATTATTTTTAATAACTATATAAAACCAAGTAGATAAATAAAGATACTGATCAAAGTTAGCACATTTTAAATTTAGGATTCAAAATTTAGTTTTATTAATATAATGGTAAATATTATGAAACTGATAAAGGATCTAATATTAGTATTGTTTTGTTATAATAATTTTGTTATCAATGGTTTTTTATGTTTTTGAAATTAAAAAGTAATTTTATCGATCACCAAACAAATTGTTATATGGTTATTTAAAATGAGATAATGCGGTATAAAAAAGAATGAATAGACTTTAATAGTATACCTACATACATCTCTGTATTTGTCTTTATAATGTATTATTTTGTTTTAATATGTACATGTCGTCCATTATTTTACTCTACATCAACTTTATTATAAAGCAATTACTATATAGCCACTCTAAGAGAGATATAGTTTATTAACATAATATTTCAATTTTATTCACACTTATTTTTGAAAAAATCTAATACTACACTCATAATTAATTGATCAGTTATTCAATTTTAAGAACTTATAATTTCAATGCAGGTAACCCCAACACAAGTTTTTCCGTCGGAGTGCCGAACTTTTTTTCACAAAAATTATGTTATATTATATAAGTTAGGCAATTTAGTTTATTGTTTATTACATTAGGTTTATTTTTTTATTATTGTACATGTTTTTTTTAAGTCATTTTGAATTACAAACAGTAACACACAAGTTAATACAATAGAATGAGGACGACTGTAATGAGATTGCATCAATAACGTTACACAATAGGAACAATGTAACCCAATTAAACTGTTATTTCCCATTTGAACTGCAGGAGGTTTTATATATTTTATTTTTATTTATTTATTTTATTTTATTTATTCATAAGATGCCGATCGTCAAGATATGGGCGAATACGGATTTCGAATGAGTGTATTGAGTGTAGATGAGCGAATATAGTCATTGTTACAAACTTAGGCCGACTATTCCTTAGAAAGTGTCATTAATTAATAGCCCAATGACAAATTTACAGCCGGTGATTATCAGCTGATCCTTCTCAGAATGTATTGACTCTGATCGGGATCGAACTGAGAACCTTTATTACATGAAGCTGGGATTGAGCCAACTACGCTACTGACCAATTATATATGTCAATTATATAAAACCAATAAAACAATATATTTATGTTTATTTTGATATTTCGTACATGAACAAGTAAATGACTAAACAGTTATATTGCTAATACTCGTATATTGGTTGTATTATATATGGCACTAAGGTCACCATTTATGTTTAGTAAAAATATAGTATGATTCATTTATTTTAACACTAAGAGCCCACTAAAAAACTTCTTGTACTATTATAATACAAAATATAATATGGTGTTAGGAGAGATTGCACAATCTATACTTATAAAATCTAAATATCTCAGACTCACTAATATCTGTATCTTAAAAAGTACGCCCGAGCCTAATATTTTGTAGGATGATTTGGCTTATGCTGTAAGTGTACAGTAAAAGGGGAATCCAAAAACTTGCTAACGAATTAGCAGTTGGTTTGATTATGTGCGAGTTAAGATGTAATATATTGTGTTTTTGAAAAACTGTGTTTTCTCATTGTAGTGGCTAAACGAATTAATTTTCCTACTAGCATTTCAAAATAAATTAAAATCTATCTATAATTTCAATTCTATGTAATTTTCCTAAATCTTACCCCTTTCATCCTAACGTTGAGTTATATATTCAATGTTCGTGTCACGCAACATTTTTGCACCCTGAATTTAAGTATACAGGTTTGCCGAAAAACTAAATCTCTTACATCTAATAAGCAAAATACAGTTTTGCAGAAAACATGTAAATCTTTAGAATTACTACAATACTTATATGGTAAGGGGCCTATCAGTAGTAAGAAAACATATTTTCACGAGCACCCCCAAAATAAACATTGATCTAATTAAAATTCCAACCACGCATGTCTGGCTACCATAAATGGCAAGGCCGTTCTAAAAATAGACGACCGCCGCCATAAATGGCAAGGCCGTTTTAAAAATAACTGTAAATACAGTTATTTACTAATTAGTATGCATACCAGACAAGGTCGTGTAACGGTTCATGCATACTAGACAAGATCGTGTAACGGTTCATGCATACTAGACAAGATCGTGTAACGGTTCAACCTCAATTTTCAAGGTGTTAGGTATCAGGAGAACAGAATTTACGAGGATACCGGGATGTAGTATCTGTATTACTTACGTGTGGTGAATACTAATGAGACCCCGTCTATTCTCTTCGTATTTTCTGCGCTCCTGATACCAAGACTACGGTTACTTATATTTAAAAAAATATAATTAGGTAAAAAATGTTTCTGCCTTTAGTGGGAATCGAACTTGAAATTTCAGATTGTGAAGCAGTCGTGTTCGCCACTACACCATTAATTGCTTCAATAATATAATATAATTTGTAAATATTTCTATACTGCTGTGCTCACGTTCGGCTAAATAGTGCGTCATCGGTATGGTATGAGTATTGCGCAGTAAGGTGTTATCCAAGGTTGACTCAGTGTGCATGAGTAGTTTTTTGTTGTGCAACAATGTTTGTGTATAAATGGTGATGAAGAAGAGAAGATCTCGGTTTGTCAGAAAAAAACGGGTATGTACTTAGTAGATCATATACGAACATTACCATTAGAATTAAAATATAATATTTTAGTAAATTTACCGTTTGACAAAGTACATTTCATTGAAGATGATTATTTTTGGTATTTATATTGTAAAAAGAATAATGTGAAGAGGATTGATTCTAAAAACAGATGGAAGGATGCATACAACGATTATTATTTTGCATATAAAGGATTTTGGTATTCATTTTTAAATTACGCCAGAAACGAATCACTAACAAATGCGGGAAATTGAGTCATGTTCATTAATATTAATGAGATGACAAAAACTATAAATAGTAGTTGGATTGTGTATAACGGATCAGTTCTTTAATTGACTTTGACCGTTCAGGTGTTGTCATATATAATCAGCAGGTATGGAGTATGTTTATAGTAAGACTTTGATATTAAGTAATCAATTGAAAGTTATACTCAGTAATTGGCAAACAAATACAAATATTTTTATTGTAAAAAAGAATAATGATAATAAACCTGATAGTTTTGTTCATTTTAATTATGATGATTGGACAGAATTCAAAAAAGGATTTGACGCAATTGATGAAGAATTTTGGAAACGATTTAAGTACCAATATTTAACTTAAATATAATGGACAATAATTTCACTATGTCATTACAAGATCATATAGGAAAATTACCATTAGAGTTACAATATAATATTTTAGTGAATTTCCCATTTTACAAAATAAGTTTCATCGAAGATGATTATTTTTGGTATTTATATTGTAAAAAGGAAAAAGTGAAGCGGTATGATTCTACAAAATCATGGAAGGAAGCATAAATTAATTATCATAGATTTAAAGAAATCATGTTACGAATTAAAATTTTTGAACTTATAATGCATTATTAAAATTATATTATAATCTTTGTATAATATTAATATCAGTGTTTATTTTGATATTCAAGGTGTACTATTACTAACGTCAGATTATGGATTGCAATAAGAAGAGGAAAAAAGTTCAATTTTCAATTCCTTTAGTGACAGAAAGTTTTAAATTACCAGCTAATGAAGATAGATCATCCAATTGGATAAGTGATGCAGCACATTTTAATAAGCGTATATCTAATTTTGAAGAAATTATTTTACCATTGTTAATAGAAAAATTAAAGAAAATAAAAATTAAAGACGAATAAATTAAACTAGTTACATCATCATAATATATTGTAATAAATACTGAAACAGTTGTGTTTAGTTACTTATTTAACAACTAACAATGGTAGTCATCGAATCAGCAGTGTTGGTTTGTTTTTATAAAGATGAAAAACTTGTCAAAGTATGTTGTGCTTGGTGTAATCACTGTTCATCGAAGTGTAAAAACTATGATGTGTCAGAATATGATAAAATTAGAATAGTCGTAAAGAGTGCAGATGAATCAGATGAAGATGAGGAGCCAGAAGTTAGTGAAAAAAGTAGCCATTATTGTGCAATACTGAATATTTGGAAAACATTATAAATATATGATTGTCTATCCAGTTTATCATTCGTCTTGAAACGTCCAAGGTGAGTAGTTAAAGATATATATTGATTAGTAGTTTATAAAACAATGTAATAAAGTTATCAAAAAGAAATTATACGAGTATTTTTATTTTTTCAATACCAAAATGTTAATTTTTTCTTTTTTTTCTTTTTTAGATGGAGTTCATATTAGATTTTCAAGGATTTAAAAATAATGACAATGACTATATTGTAAAGGAGCTTGCTTTGTTGTCTGCTGATGGTCAAGTGTATGAACTTCATTTATTTCAACCGCCATGTGAATTCAATAAATTGCCCGCTCACTTACAAAAACAAGTGGTGTGGCTTGAAAAACAATATCACGGTCTTTTCTGGAACTCTGGAATTAAAAATTATGAAGAGTTAAAAGATGTATTTAAAAATATCAATCTAAATGGAACTTTGTATGTTAAAGGCAAAGAAAAACAAAAATATATTACTAAATTACTTTCTGAGTTTCAAGTAAATGTTATTAATTTAGAGGATTTAGGATGTCCAAATTTGACTGTATTAAAAAAACAATCCAATTGTAATTTGATGAAACCTTGTCATTTTAATCATAAATCATATAATTGTGCTTATATGAATGCTTATATGTTATTAGAATGGTTTAAAAGTTATAAAGAAATTTCAAATAGAATTGAACAAATAAATAAAGCTATAAACAAATGTTATTTATATGGATATAAGAATTTATCACGTGAATCATTAGCATGTCTACCGAAATATTTCATAATCAATTATATTACTAATATCGATTGTATTTATGATAGATTACCATGTAATTTAAAACAAGATAAAGATATATTGTTGAATTTACGATGTCAAGAACATTATTTCCCTAAGCCTGGTGCAGATGATTTTGATGGTCCTAATCCGATTAGAAAAAACTGTTACTTTTGTATGCATAAATTTAAATTACTACAGTAAAATTAAATTATTATATTTGTTACTTTATTGTTTTAGAATCCTTGGGTGAAAAAATTTCAACATCTACTTCTACTTCTACAGTTTCTTCAACAAGTGAATCTAATTGTTGTGATATATTTAATTGTACTAAAACAGATTTAATTAGGTCTGGTTTTTACTGTACTAAATTGTTTAATAACATTGTATGTTGTGGTTGCGGATGGCAATCTGGTGATTCAAAATTAACTTTACGTCAGTTGAATTTTATTCATAAATTACAAAAACCGGATTGTGAAATGTCTAAACATGTAGAAGAAGATGTAAATAGTTATGTAAAATATAAGAAATATGTATCAGAAATAGAGGAAATGATGAAAGACTCTTTTTTATTTTGGCCTAAAACATATCCAATAGTGAACGATATGGTGCAATCAGGTTTCTACTACACAGGAAATGATGATGCAATCGCTTGTGTGTGTTGCGGCATTGTCCTTGAACAGTGGTCACCAGAAGATCAGCCACGTGTGGAACACAGGAACGCGTCTCCTGACTGCAAACTTGTTAATTAAACAACAACATTCTTTGTACACGTGCGTCACTAACTCACAGCATGTAAACAATTATTGTTGAATAAATTTATATATTTAAATATGTGTTTTTTTTATATTATACCACTTTGTATGTAGTCTTTATGGATATAAGAACTGGTTTAGCAAAAGAGTTACATAAACAGGCTCGTGTCAATTTTCCTAGACGTAATGTCGAACTTAAAGGATTGCACGACCTGTATCAAGCAGATCTTGTGGAAATGATTCCTTATGCTAGTGTAAATAAGGGATACAAATATATTATGACTTTAATTAATTGTTTTACCAAATTTGCAACAGCAGTTCCATTGAAAACAAAAACCGCTAATGAAGTAGCTTCAGCATTGGAACCTATTATCAAAAAATTTCCAATGCGTCATTTTCAAACTGATGATGGTGGCGAATGGTTCAATAATACTGTTAAAAGTTTATTTAAAAAGTATAATGTAAATCATTATTCTACATTTTCTGAGAAAAAAGCTTCTATTGTGGAAAGGTTTAATCGAACTTTAAAAAATAAAATGTGGACACAATTTAGCGTACAAGGTAACTATAGGTGGTTAGCTTTGCTGCCAAAACTTGTTCATAGCTATAATAATACTGTACATCATACTATAGGTGTAAAGCCTTCAGAGGTTAACGAATTAAATGAAAAAGATATTTTAATAAAAATAATTAATCATAGAAATAGAACAGGCGTTGTTAAACAAAGATTTGATGTAGGCGATCGCGTAAGAATTAGTCGTGTGAAACATCAGTTCACAAAAGGATATTTACCCAGGTGGAGTAACGAGATCTACACAGTGTGGAGAGTTCAGCCTACAAAAACCAGTCACATATATTTTACAAGACGACAACAAAGAGATATTAAAAGGCGGATTCTATCAAGAAGAATTAAGTAAAACCAAATACGACGAAGTTTATTTTATAGAAAAAATTGTCAGAAAAAAAGGAGATAAATATTTAGTTAAGTGGTTGGGCATGGATTCTTAAAAAAATACGTGGATATCAAAAAAAGATTTACTATAATGAAATTTATTAAACAAAATACACATTTGTCCATTGTTAATTTAGACAAGTTTGTTGTAAATAAAAACATGGAGTTAGTTAGGCGACATAGCGATCTTTTGCCTAACACAATCCGATGTATTATATGTGGACCTTCAAATTGTGGAAAAACTAATTTAATATTAAATCTTTTATTTTCATCCAACGGACTATGTTTCAATAATATATACATTTATTCTAAATCTTTGCATCAGTGTAAGTATAAACTACTCGAATGCGTGTTAGAAAATCTTCCAGAAATTGGTTATTTTCCATATTCAGATAATGAACTTATTCCACCTCCCAATCAGGTAAGACCGAGATCGATAATGATTTTCGATGATGTGTCGTATGGGAAACAAAAAAATATAAAAGATTACTTTTCAATGGGTCGTCACAATGATGTGGACACATTTTATATTTGTCAAACTTACAGTTACGTTCCTAAACAATTAGTTCGTGATAATGCAAATTTATTAGTTGTGTTTAAATAGGACGAAAGAAATTTATTACATATTTATAATGATCATGTAAATACTGATATGAGTTTTAACTTTTTTAAAGAGTTGTGTGTTAAGATATGGAAATCAGGTCGGAATAAATTTTTAGTTATAGACAAAGATAGCCCTTTAAACAGAGGTCGCTATCGATCAGGATTTGATATATTTATTCAATTTTAATATTTTAAAATAGTCATTTGTTGTACAGTCATTAGTGAATGAACATGGAAACGTTTGACGAGTCCTGGTTTAGTAATAAAACTAAAGAAGAAATAGTGAAAAGTATTGCCGAACTACGTAAGAATATAAAGAAAAAACATAGAGCGTTAAAACACGAGATGTTGGAAACGGGAGAACTTTGGGAAAAACAATTAAAACCTATTGCCGAACCGTTGAGGAAACTTGTGGAAGATAGTGAACAGACGAAAGAAGAAGAAGAAATGAGGGATGTGAAAAATGAACGTAAAAGGAAATTACTAAAAAAGTTGAAGGAAACGAAGATGAGGTGACACCCGCAAAACGATACGTTCCTGTCCCGCCACATGGTGTTAAAAGAAAACAAAAAATTAATTTACCTACAAAACCGGATTATGAAAGTGATTATGAATACGATGATGGTACTGTCGAAACGCCTGTGTCAAAAAGAGTCGCAGTTGAACCACCTCAAAATATGGACGCCGAAGAACCGCCTGAATTGATGGAAACCATAAATAGCAATCCGTTATCAACACCATTAGGACAACATGTTATTTATGAACAACAGGCTTCGGGCGAGGAATTGTTAAAAACTCCGGAAGGTAAACTAATGGCCAAAAAATATATACAAAATACATTTACTGGAAATTTAGCTAAAGAATATTTTATGAAATTAATTGCGGGAAAAAAAGAAATAGATCATAACTATGGTGTACATGTGGATGGGGATTTATGGAAAATAGGTGACAAACAGATGGAAATATCTGAAAATGATTTCATAATCGATGGGAAGTTATATCCTGGAACACGCGGTTTATACGAATTAATATTTATGAATAATCCAAATGAGTATGCATATAATGAAAATGATCTAAATAATTAAGCATCCATTATTTTAAACTCAAATGTACATCGACAGAACTATTCTGCTTTAGGTAAAATCCGCGCCAACAGAGGTAATAGATATAGAAATATCATTTCACAAATTGTTGCACATCATAAACATCCGATGATGGAGACTCATGCAGATCAGGTAGCAACAGCGACGTCATCAAGCGTGCCTAGTGGTAGCGGATTGGTTCTGTCAAATTCACAACCTAATGTAATATATTTTGACGATCCAAACGAGCTTGTAGACAGGTTGAGAATACTACTTGCATCACAAGAAGCGGGAAACACCGGTCATGTAAATGAAATAAATTCAATAATGGAAGAATTGTATGAGTTAATTAAACCTGATGAGAATCAATAACTATGTGTCTTTGTTTACTTTATTGTTTAGTTTTATTCAGACTTCCTACTAATAGACTACACACACACACACACACACACACACAAAATGAGTCTTGACAAATTTGGTCGCTATAAAACTGGTGGGGGAAAACCAATAAGAGGACCTAAAGGGGATGGATTTCAGTTTACTAAAGATGGGAACTATAATATAGAAAATAAAAAGCTATGCAACGTTGCCAGTGCTACTGATCTAAGAGACGGTGTCAACTATCAAGATTTATTAGATAAACTCGGCGCACCAAAAACCTCGATTGATGATAATATAAAAACATTTTTATTAAATTTGGAAAATAAATTAAAAGATCATTTAAAAGAGGTATATGAAATGACTGATGCTATTGATGTTACAAAAAATTATGTAAGCTTAAAGCAAAAAAGACGTATTGTACGTGTAAAGCCGAGTCATGATAAAAACGATGTTGTAATTAGAGATGAATTAGATAAAGTCAATAAAGCGTTAGGCGATTTTTCTCAAGAAACTAGAACTATTGTTCTCGGTTTGAATAGAACTGTTGAAAAAAATAATTATGATTTTCAACAGTTTTAAAAACGAAATATTAACACGTATTGCTGATTTGAATGCTGTAGTATTCAAAACAGATCCACCTAAACCAAACTATCGTTCTGTGGCTGACATAACCAGCGGTGGCGACGGCGGCGGCGGAAGTACAACATTAGCATCTCAATGAGTGCACGTGTCAGTCGACGTCAAGGAGCTGGCATACTAAGTTCTCTTGCCAATACCGCCGGCACATTATTGAACAAATCTATAGATTTATTACCTGTGGAACTACATATTCCCGGATATCAATTCTGTGGACCCGGAAGTAACCTAAAAAAGAGATTAAGTCGAGGGATAAAGGAATAAATAAATTAGACGCCGCGTGTCGCGATCACGACATCGCATATTCAAAGAGCGCTGATAACAAAAGTAGATCTATAGCGGACCGTATATTAGCCAAACGCGCTTGGGAAAGAGTTAAGGCTTCTGATTCTAGTTTGGGTGAAAAGGCGGCAGCTTGGGCCGTAACAAATATAATGAAAGCTAAAACCAAAATCGGCGGGGGTACTAGAAAACGATCTAAGAAAAATAAAAATGTTTTCAAAAGAAAAAAAACAGTGTAGAAAAAAAACTAAAAAAACGACAAAGCATCAAAAGAAAAGAAGTGGTAGGGTCTATATTTGAAGCCATACAGAGGATCAGGAAGTAAAAAAAAAATTTCTAACTTATAACAATAAATTGATTGCTGATATACCTAAAAGAGCTTTAACAAACCTAGATATTTTAAAATATGCAAAATTACTGATGATTCCTTTTTTTAGAGGCGTATTTATGCGTGATTCACTGCCATCGAAAATTAATGAAATTGAATCAGGAATTGTAAATTTGGACACTATGCATGGACCAGGAACTCATTGGGTATGTTATTTAAAAAAAAGGATATAATGTAGATTATTTTGATAGTTTTGGCAATCTGCGTCCACCATTAGAATTGCAACAGTGGAACACATAGTGTGGTAATAAAGTACAATTATTTTTCTAAACAAAAAGAGAACACCACCAACTGTGGTCATTTGTGTTTAGACTTTCTTACGACACGTGTCACTACTTAATAATGATTTGTATCACAGGAAACAGTTCTCATTTAAAATGCACACTGTTTCCGCCGTATGATCTTAGTTCAAACAGTGAATGGGAAATGGGTTTTATCGATTTAATGACGTACAACTCAATTCCTAATATAGAAGAAAATATCAATAATAATATTTATATATGTGATATAAGAATTAGCTTGCCGACTGGAGCGTTTGAAATTGACGATATAAATAATTTCATTACTAAAGAATTGGAAATTAAAGATCCGACAACAAAGTTTGTGCTTAGCGCTAATATTAATACATTAAAAAGTGAATTATTCTGTTCAAAAGAAATTGATTTCACAAAATCAGATACTATCGGACCGTTGTTAGGTTTTGATAAAAAATGAGACATTAGAAGCAAATAAATGGCATAAATCACCTAACCAGGTTCGCATTAACAAAGTGGATACTATACGAATTACTTGTAATCTAGTACACGGATCATATAGAGACGGAGTTGAAGGTCATATACTTCACGAATTTTATCCTTCAGTCGGTCCCGGTTTTAATATTATCGAAAAACCTAGTGTTATTAAATATTTACCAATAAATAGACAATCGACTCTGAGTGAAATTCATATTAGATTGGAAGATCAAAACGGTGATTTGATTAATTTTCGCGGAGAATCTATAAATATACGTGTGGATATTAGAAAAAGAAAACAATAATGGGAATTGTATTTGAAAATAATTGTTGTAATAAAAAATCTACTTTGGTATCTAAATTGGTCAGTACAGCTGAAAAAAGTGTGAATACATCGACGGCGAGTGTCAGTCGTAAAAGAACACTTAAACCATTAACATTAAGAAATCGCATATTTCTTAGCACTCTACCAGGATTCAACAACAACAACAACAACGACAGTAACAAACAACAATGAACCGCATATTGGATGTAGGTGCTGCAGTGCATTTTGATGAATCTATTACAGATTTAGAATGGCATTCACACAATCCGTACACGTCTAACTCATTTAAAAACAGCGATGAGATTCGTATTCCAGTACATCAACAAGATGTTTATACTTTACCTGCAAAAAGCTTTCTTTTAATTGAGGGGAAAATATTAAAAACTAGCGACAGTAAGTTAGATAATGTTACAAAATTCGTAAACAACTTTCCAGCTTTTTTGTTTGATGAAATTAGATACGAATTGTGTGGGACGGAAATTGATCGTGTAAAAAATGTTGGTATTACAAGTACAATGAAAAATATACTAACCTCTCGTCCTGTCGATGCAAACTGGATGAACAACGCCGGCTGGAACCTTACAACTACAGAAGAACTTAACAACTGATTCTGGTTATTTTTGTGTTTGTGTCCCATTGAAATTATTATTAGGATTTGCTGAAGATTATAAGCACATTTTATTGAATGTTAAACAAGAACTTGTATTGTTACGTTCATCTACTGATAAAAATGCAATTATACAAATGTCACCTGCTTTGCATGATTGCACAATTGAAATTAGTAAATTGGTTTGGAAAATGCCTTATGTAAAAGTAGAAGATGAAATTAAATTATCACTTTTGAAAATGACGGATACAGACCAAAACTATTACCATACCATTCAGACGGTGGCAACTACATGAGTATCCATCACTCCCAAACTCAAAATTTCAAACATGGACTGTAAAAACTTCATCAATGTTGGAAAAACCAAGATATGTTGTAATTGGATTTCAAACTGATCGTAAAGATTCGACAGGCAAAAACCCATCTCATTTTGATTTTTGTAATTTAGAAATATTAAATTGTATTTGAACAGCAAGTACTATCCATATGACAATACTAATGGAAATAAATCTCTACTATATGAACAATATTCAAGATTTCAATCTTCTTATTATGCAGGTGCTGATGATCAACCTTGTTTGAATAAAAGTATATTTTTAAGTAAAACACCAATGTTTGTTATTAATTGCTCTAAACAAGTGGACACATTGAAAACAGGCTCATTGGACATTCGTGTTGATCTACAGACTACAGCTGATTTTCCAGCCAACACTTCAGCTTATTGTTTAATTATAAATGATGCATTAGTGCAATATAATCCATTGTCTGGAATAGTTAAAAAAATTATGTAAACATAAAATATTATTAAAAATAATTTTCCATTTTTTAAATGATTTTTTTTTCTTAATCCCTCTTTTCATATATATATATATATATATATATATACATATATATATATACCACACACACACACACACACACACACACACACACACACACACACACACACACACACACACACAGGTGATAATTAAAAAAGACAAGAGACTTTTCAAACATAATATATTTATTAATCATTTATACAATAACAATTTTTTTTATAAACATCACCATCATAATATAATTGTACATAGGTAAGAATACAAAACTTATTAGTAATATTAATACAACATGTGTTAGTTTCCAATAAAATAAAATAAAAAAACAACCTCATAATTACAATTTATTTAAATACAATTTCACAGTCTGAATTTTAATATTAATACAACATGTGTTAGTTTCTAATAAAAAAGAACCTCATCATTACAATTTATTCAAATACAATTTCACAGTCTGAATTTTAATATTAATACAACATGTGTTAGTTTCTAATAAAAAAGAACCTCATCATTACAATTTATTTAAATAAAATTTCACAGTCTGAATTTTAATATTAATACAACATGTGTTAGTTTCTAATAAAAAAGAACCTCATCGTTACAATTTATTTAAATACAATTTCACAGTCTGAATTTTCAAATTTTAAATTTCTAATTTTTTTATGTCCTAAAGCGAGAGTATTGATACCATTTTCACAAACATATCTTTTATCGTCCTCAGAATTAAGTGCTATTTTATTTACAGTAATAGTGTGCATCACATGTATTCTTGATCGGAACATTGTCATATTTTTTGATATAGTTAAATTTTGAAACAAACAATTTTTATAATCATCAAATGTTATAAATTTTTGTAGTACGGGTTTTGTTACACCTTTAGCTTTTTTGAAACATTTTTCAACCGTACGATATGCATACAATTTACTCCTCAACCCTACAAACTCAACTATACAGTCACCACTAACTTCATCTTTGAATTTACCAAGACGTTTTTTATTTTTTTCAGAATAACACTTATGTTTTACAGGATAATCAGACATATCAAAACAGTCTTTAATTTCTGAATTTAGAAAATCATCATAGACATCGTCTGTATATATTTGATAGAAAAATGAGTCTGTATCTGCATATAACAGTTTGATAACTTTATCTCTACTTTCGTAAAAAGGTTTCATTACACTGTAATGCATGTTGTACATGTGGAATTTGCTTAGCTCTAAAACAGTAAATCCTATGTATATAGGTTTATTTAAAAAAATGGATTCTCTAGATAGTTCAACTGCACAAAGTTTGTCACTATAAATAATACGATTTTTAAAATTTGGTTTGGAAATTAATCTGTTTAATCTTTTTTCTTTATTTACTAATTCTAAATTCATACGTTTTCTAATATTTTCAATACTTTTGCCAAACATATCGTTATTTAAAAGTTTATAGAAGTCTTTCTCGAACTTATTCTCAGCTTTTATTCTCATTTCATTATTAAAAGTAATGTATGGCTCTAACCAAGTACTTTGGTTGAATTTTAATACTTTGTGACTCTTTTGCAATACTCAACTATTTTGAATTGCTTGTTTTAAATTCATATAATGACATACATAATTTTTTTTATCATACAAAGTGGTTACTAACTTTTCTATTTTTGTCCATTCAGGAATTCTTTTTTCTGGCAAAAAAGGTAAATCATTATGGTGATCGTGTAGGTGTGTAGGGTAAGCTATATCACATCAATTATATAACCTATGGAACTATCATCTGGTACTGATAATATATCAAAGGTTTTTAATTCTTTTTTTGACAACCACAAATCCATTTTTCGGCATCGGCTGTATCATCGCATTGCCATAAAGGTTGTTCGCATCAATATAACATAAATAAGATGTTTCTTTACCTTTGTTGTACATAGTGTCCAGCAAAGGATTGTAAGCGAGCGCATGACGCTGAATGCAAGAAACAATTCCACCTCTAATAACATTTTCAATAAACATATACATGTCATAGTCAACTAATAGTTCTAGTTTTACTTTTGTAAATTTTAACATAGCATCAAATGTTAGACTAGGAAATGTTAAGTAATGAGCTTGATCTAATTCATAATTTTCTAAACAAATTTTTCTAAAATTTTCAAAAACATCAGCAAGTAATAACACATCAGTGCGTAAATATAAATCAGAATAATCACCAAGATTTGAACAGTTAAAATGTGACCAAATGTTTTTTGCATGTTCATATTCATTATCAGTTATAGGTTCATTATTTAATTTATTATAGAAACACTCTTTTGTTGGTAATTCAGTTTCGTCTAATTTTTCCCAACAATCTGTGTAATTATAACAATATACCCCTTTTCTTGTAACAAGTGACATGACTTCATTAGAAAAAAACAAACTAATATGTTCAAATTTATCTTTAGAAAGGTTTTTCACTAACTGGCTTAAACTTTCACCGAGAAATCTGAAACTATCTATAAAACATAATTTTACACCACTAACAGTTTGTTTTGTAAATGAAACATATTTTTCAGTAGTGTTAGGGAATCACTCCAATATGTTGTTGATCACAATCTAACTGTCGTACAGTAAAATGATTATCATAATTAGAGGAACCATGTAAAAATATTGGTAAATAATTTTGATTTCTTCTTTTTAAATTACAACCATTACAGAGAATATTTCGAAATTTTCCAGTTAGATGACAATGATCTTTTACTGGTCTATCAATCATTGTAAATTCTAAGTTACACATTTCACAATGAGTTATTGAATTTATTCTATTTTGTTCAGCAATTGATAATGGTATCATAGGTATATTCTGTTCTTTGATCAAATCTCCAATTAAATTGGCAATTGAAATAATATAATCCATAAATTTCAATGCAGCGTCCTTTCCACGATATAAATATGGAATCTTTAGGCAGATGTGACGAAATACTTTCATCTAAACTTGGATCAATAACTAAATATACACAAAAACTCATAGGCTCATGAATGTCATTTAACATGGTATGTTTACTTTGTTTCACATTTACCTTTTTCAATAAACACTCAAAGTCACAGTACGCTACTATAGGTAATTTAAATTTAAAATGAAAATTCTTAAATTTTAAAATTGGTAATTCATCATCTTCGTTCAACATTGGCATTTTAACTTTTACAGGAGCATTTAGACAACAAAACTTTTTATGATTTTCTAGATTAATAAATCGTTTTTTACCTTGATAGTGGGCAAAACAGTGTTTACAGAAAATCATGGAACTGCTAAACTTTGAAATTTGGGATCTAAATAATCTGGAGAAATCGTTAATGTAACAATAATGATTTGTTCCAGATTCATTTGAAATCAATAATAGATCGAAGTGATTATTTTTTTCTTCCACACAGACTCTAAGCGGATACACTTCTTCCAAATCATTTAATCCATAAACATTAACACTCACATTTGGGTTATTTTTTTCAAATATTCTTATATCTTTAATACTATCTGGAAATTTTAAATCATTGAAATTGTACATGTTTGATAACAATCTATATCTATTGTTTATACGTTCTTTACTTAAAGCCGTCACGTATCGAGCTAGTATTGCCCACTGAAAACACATATTATCATTTATATTTTTTGGATTTATCACTGCTTTTTTGGATCTGATTTTATTTGGCAACGGTATGTAAGTAGAACCTGATAAAGGTCTATACCTACTAAAACGTAATAAAAATGCCATCAACACATAACAAACTCCATCCGCTGCCCCTTCCCTTGATATTCACTTTCTTCCTTACCATACCTTTCTAAACAATTCATGTAATATTGAACTAATTGATGAACTTTTGAAAACTGACATATTTTTTGTTTTAAAAGCACGACTCTCTTTGTCATTTGTTAACGGTTTAATATATGTACACTCAACTATAATGTTAAATTTTATAGCTCCAAATTCATTTAACATATTAGAAATAGTATTGATCATTAAACTTTTTACAAGTATTAAAATTAAACATATATATTTTAAATCTTTTTCATTGTTCTTCCAATAAAATGTTTTTAATATTCCTTTGAAAGCATTTTCCAGTTCAATAAATTCATTATGATTATGTAATACACTATATTTTAATCTAGCATCTTTTCGTTTTAAATTTAAATATTCTTCATCCGATGAAGCCGAGTCAGTTGAGTAATTTTGATCAATATTATCATCAGATGAAGTGGTGTCAATGTCCATAAGTTCGTCAGTAACTATTTTCCTTTTTTTAAACGGAAGAGCCGACATCTGAAAACAAACATTTATTGTATGCCTGATGATCCAAATCATTCAGTACCACGTTCTGTTACGTCTAAATTGTGTGTGAGCTTATATACGTCTGGATGTGAAGCATATTCACAAATTAACTGCGCAATCCTGTCACCTCTATTTATAATGAAATCGTTCTCAGAATGATTGAATAAAAGAATGCCAATGTTTCCAGTATAATCTGGATCTATAACGCCCGCCCCAACATCAATACCGTATCTTAAAGCTAAGCCACTACGAGGAGCAATTCTGCCATAGCAATTATTTGGTAATTTAAGAGCAATATCAGTTTTTACTAGTATTCTATCATGTTTTGGTAATATTACATTATATGCACTTCTTAAGTCATAGCCAATTGATTGAGGTGTACTACGTTGAGGAGTAAACGCATATTCTGTCAATCGTAAAAATCCCAATTAATTCACTGAAAGTAAATAAATTAGATTTTTATTATTTGATTAATAATTAGGATATTAAATATTGTAAATTATATATATGTTTATACAACAGTGTTCTAATCATTTTTTCTATCAAATTTGATACATTCTTTTTTTAACATTTTTAATTTTTAGTACTTTGTTACCACTAACAGTTAATATGTTACAAATTGCACTTAACATTTCTGCATCATCATTATTTTTATCAACATTTAAAAGGAAATAGCCCTTTTTAGACACTTTTTGCCAGAAAAACTTCTCTGACTTACATTTTTTAAGATCTTTGACGTCGGATATCTCAATTTTTATCAAATGAGTGCCTGTCTCACCTGGTTTAGTTATTTTACGTCTCTCATTGCCAATTTGAAACTGAAAATTTTGACTAATGTATAATGGTTCATTTTTATTTTTGTGAAAAAGTTTGGCAAATGAGTCATTTATGTCACATTCCTCATCACTATCATCAGAACTGTTACTATTATCAGATTGTTCTAAACTATGTTTAGATTTAGATATTTTTTTAGAAGACTCATGATATGAGTCCAGTTTTCTTTTATTGCAATTTTTAGATTTTGTATCAAACAGATTTCTTACAATTGACATTAGTTTCTGTACAGTGCCAAAAGAAAAATTTAGAACTTTAAATAGACCTTGGTCAAATAAAGGTTGAAATATTTCTGAAATTTCCTCATAACTCCTGTCTAGTTCAAATTCTAATTGCAGCCCTTCTTGATTTAAATTGTCATAGCTGTCATATATGGATTGTCTAAAGGCTTTACTCAATTTGCTCAGAACAAAGGATAGTTGAATCAATAGAGGATTACTTAGTACTTCGTCATTTTGCTTTAGGTGTTCCGTGAG
The DNA here is from genome assembly GCA_035578905.1 of Stictocephala bisonia. Lineage (NCBI taxonomy): Eukaryota > Metazoa > Arthropoda > Insecta > Hemiptera > Membracidae > Stictocephala > Stictocephala bisonia. The sequence goes on from JAQJVL010000840.1 coordinate 235,681, forward strand.
ATATTCCCACTTATCCAAGGAGCAAACCCCTAACAAATATAAATTTTCAATTATCTGAAATACAGAGAAAAATGTACCCCTGATATTTGACGGCTGTGATTTTGATGTTGAAGGTTGTACGTTGGATGTTGACGATTGCGAAGTTGACGGTTGCGAAGTTGATGCAGATGCTTGGTGTTGAAGTGAGGCACACTCTTCTTCTCTTAAGTCAATAACGATGAGGTCTTGCGAATTTTGCGAATCCATCAGCTAAACAAAATAATTAAAAAAACATTATTATTTAGATATAAAATCAAAATAAGAAATACTGAAAAACAAAACAAAACACTCTTCTTCTTCTCCAGATCTCAAATCAATAACTATGAGGTGGTTATCTTGTGAATCCATTAACTAAACAACACAACAAAAAACATTAATATTAAGATATAAAATCAATATAAGAAATACTATTAAAACAATATTATTCCCAATTGAAAAGTAAAGTTTCATTGAATATTATTAAAAATTGTATTTGAATTCATCTTTAAAGTAGAAAGATTCTTTTAACTGAATGTTATTAAAGATGTTGTATAAAAACAATTATTTGAATTCAAAAGTACATTTAATTGAAAATATTTATTTGAATTCATAAGTAAAAATATTTTTAACACTTAATCGAAAATAATAGTTCATTAAATGTTATTAAACATTTATTTAAATACATATTTATATAGTATAACATATAGTTACCTTTTGTTATGGTGTGAGCTGGCACAAGGGAGGTGTTAGTAGATGGTGATGTTTGATGGGATGGTTGCTCGAACACTGAAGTCTGTATCCAACAGTGAGCTTAAATATTAGTGCATTAGCATACTGCGTCGTTGGCTCGCGATTGCTACACGTGCGCAACGCCTTAGTCATGGTGTGTTGCAATCGCTGTTAGCAAATCACTCCCAGATGGATGTAACATTTTAACATTATTTTTTGAAAATGATTGACCATCTACAATTAAAATATGTTCTTTCTTTGCACTGAATCTATTTTCATGGTTAAAATGTAAAAATTTTAAATAATCAATATCTACATAATTCACTTCCTCACAACGATTCCTCACTATTAATCGACGAAAACAAATTTCTGGTAATGTTTTTAAATAAATAATAATTCTATCTTTAATATAAGACTTATTAGACAAAGCATCATGTAGTTTCCTTAAACTATTATACTCAAACTGTTGAATTATATTTTTCTCAATTAATAATTTTGAAAATGATTCTATAACAGTACTAGCAGATCTTTCTACAATTACTATATAACTTTGTTTAGATAATTCAATGGCTCGATTTTCTATTTCAATCATAGTGATTAATGCAACAACTTGAAACATAAAACCCCACCGCTGTGTGTCTTCATAATAAAGTCATAATATATTTTTACCATAATAATTTCTCCATAAATCTAATGGTTCATTAAAAAATATACTGGTGTAACCATTTTCTTTTAACATTTCACATAATGTATTTCTAAAAGTTGATTTACCAGCTGAAATATTTCCTTCCACATTAATTATCATTACAGCAAGTCCTATTAAGACTATTTCAGTATGATGCACAGCAGTACTCTGAGCAAACTAAAAAAGATTAATAAATGCAATTATTTCTGAGTGCACTAATGGACCAGACACGCATGATAAATGCATATCACTTATGAATCACACTCTTGCATCTATCGCTCACAGAACACCATATGAATAAACAACTTATTAGTTTAAATTAACAAAGAAATCCATAGCCACCGACTATGTTATTACTAATTCTACTCATATATATATATATATATATATATATATATATATATATATAAAAGTAACACAAGCTTTAACTACTTTTAATTTTCAATTCTTCTGCTAAATTCTCTATCGATAGTAGAAAAATAATTTCTAAATTTCTTCCATTGTTCAACATCTAATCTAACGATATCCCTTCCTTCACTTTCAATCATTATATAGGTTGACATTCCTGTTTATCGTATCAATATTCTTAAATTATCTTGATCTAATATATAAACCTTTTCACTATTCATTTTTTGTCCCAAAATAAAGTGATAATAAATTATAACCAAGTACCTTTTCAATCAACGATTAAAAAACAACTGATGATAATTGTAACTAATTAATAGTATATATAAGTCATTACTTTATCTTTATTATCATAAAGACTAGTAGTGTATTGGTTAAATTAACCACTTCACAATATAAAAAATTTCGTGTTCGAAACACACCAAACGCATTAATACTTTTTTGTAACCGAAAATGATTATGATATCAGCAACAGGAAGGCTTCAGAATAGATGAGACCTCAATTATTATTGTTATTAATCACACGTGGGTACATAGGAAAGGAACAAGGAAATCGCGTAATAAAACAACTCATGCATAAACATTTAACCTTGGACGTTCTCAGTACTGCGCATTACACACACAGTTACCGATTACACGCTATTTATCACAATAAGATGGGTGACTCTTGAATACTGATTTAACCATGAAGGTTTCAAAACACCTTACTGCGCAATAGCATTGATTATATAAACCTACAATAGATACACCATTTAATAGGAATATTTGTGGCAGTAATTTAGTTAATTAGTGTGGCCCGAAACCACAGCTGGTTTAAACTGTATTACATTTACATATGACTACACTAGCGCTCCACAATGGACCACAAAAACAACTTATATTTTTGGAAATCAAAAATTTAACATTGGATGGCAATACTCATACCATACCGATGACGCACTATTTAGCCGAACGTGAGCACAGCAGTATAGAAATATTTACAAATTATATTATATTATTGAAGCAATTAATGGTGTAGTGGCGAACACGACTGCTTCACAATCTGAAATTTCAAGTTCGATTCCCACTAAAGGCAGAAACATTTTTTACCTAATTATATTTTTTTAAATATAAGTAACCGTAGTCTTGGTATCAGGAGCGCAGAAAATACGAAGAGAATAGACGGGGTCTCATTAGTATTCACCACACGTAAGTAATACAGATACTACATCCCGGTATCCTCGTAAATTCTGTTCTCCTGATACCTAACACCTTGAAAATTGAGGTTGAACCGTTACACGATCTTGTCTAGTATGCATGAACCGTTACACGACCTTGTCTGGTATGCATACTAATTAGTAAATAACTGTATTTACATTTATTTTTAAAACGGTCTTGCCATTTATGGCGGCGGTCGTCTATTTTTAGAACGGCCTTGCCATTTATGGTAGCCAGACATGCGTGGTTGGAATTTTAATTAGATCAATGTTTATTTTGGGGGTGCTCGTGAAAATATGTTTTCTTACTACTCCTATCATGGTGAGAGATCACTGATTAAGGAAATACTTCACCACTTTGTGTCCTATAAAAGTATACTTACAGATATTCGTATGTTAGACATATTTTTTATCTGTAAGAACAATCCGATTTCAATGTTAACAAGTGATATTGTTCTATTGCATACAGTTTAATAGAGTTCAGCAATAGTGTACAAAGTTACATTAAATATATTATTTAAAAGTCTTTTCTATTGATGTGAAGAAAAAGCAAGCCTAGAATACCAACCAGTTGCAAATCACAAGCAAATACCAAATGATCCATACAGATTATCGTTTAAAATATTATTATCATATTGTAGTAAAGTGGCATGTATTATATAATATTACTAATTTTATGTTGTTTTACTACAGATATGTTTGAACAGTAATGCATGAAGAATAGCATTAAGGACTCTACAACAGATACTGGACCTACAAAGTGTTAGGGAATGCTACAACCAATGGCGTGACGATGTACGCCAGCCGCAACCATAGCAACGTCTTTTCGTTGCCACGTTTCAACACCAGTTTTATAGCCTACTTGTTTGGTATTGCGAGTAATTAAATTACGATCATATATTTTCTTATTAATTATATTGCCCGTTACATAATTGTTTCCTATTATTTGTGTTTTGCATATTATTCCTATTGCATTATTTATATAGAATACTATTGTATATTTTTTGGAATGGATTGATGCAGCATTTATATGTGGATTCAGACCTAGAAAAACATCGTTATTTTATTAATATGCTAGATATTGATAATTGTTATCTATAAAAGTACCATTTAATCAATCTGTGCTGCCACGAATATGATAAATGTTGGTAGAACAAGTCTCAAATTAAAAGTTTAATGTATATTTTCAGAAAAGATCACACTTAGTGTGATATTGTGCAAAAACCTACTAACACTTTTAATTTTTTTTAAATATAAATATATGTTGTAAAATTATGATTCTTAAAATGTATTTTTAATATTTACTTTGGTTAGCCGATTATGTACATAAAACATGATGGAAGTGGACTAAGTAAATGCGTTTGTTACAAAATATATTACAATTTGATTGCATAATTAATTATTATAAGAAATATTATTTTAATGCTGTATTTTAAGTATATTGAAAGTGGATGTGTTTAAATTTAACTTAGTGATTTTATGTATGGAAGCTAATCACATATTATACACCTAAGATGATTCACAGTTTTATATTTTTTCACTCATTATATATAAGATCTAATATGCTTATGTGTCTGAAAGGAATATATTGTTACTTTCTTAAAACAATTAAGTGGGAAGAAATGGTTGTGTTTAATATGTATTTAGTACGAAAATATTTCGGTTAGAGAGCTCTAATAGATAAAGAATAGTATTTTTTAATATCATGCAACTCATGTGTATATATGTTAAAATGCGTCCCTTTATTTATAAACTTATAAATTCTTAGGTTTATTGTGTTTAACAATAAGTTAAACCAGTATATTCAAAACGAAATGCCGTCTTTCACCCACCCATCAACACGCGTACGGTAAACAATACTTAATACCCCCACCTACTCCACCCACACACGTATGGAGATAAAATAAATGAGCTACTATATTTGTGATAGGAGTGAACTATAACTTTACATGCAACTGTTCATGGAAATATGTAGTGATAAAAATAAAGTTCATACATCAAAGAATTTACATTTAGTTTATTGAAAAGAACCCATTGCACAATAATGGCAGTTACGATAAAATGTAAATTAATAATGGTTAATAGTTACAAATATTTAGTTACTACAAATTTTATATTTTATGTGTGAGGAATACAAAGTATTAGCACCTATTTTATGAAATGCACAGTAAAGATAGTTTAAACTAGTATTTAAAAATTATAATTACTAAAATGTACATGTATGGAATACAAGACTTAAATTTTAAGTGTTGGAATGTTGGTACAAATAATATAGTATCGTCGTTCACTCATAACCTCAACAATACTTCGTTAAAACGTTATATGGCTACAATTAGAGTCATAGTCTTAATCACATATTATTATGTCACGTAATCTCATTATATTAGATTAGACGGCACTGTGATTGAATGGTATACCAAGCATTTCAAATCGGGGAACACTATCTCTAGATCATCTGCCATACTTCAACTTATTGTTAGGTTCCATATATTTAAATCTGTACTAATTAATCGTAAATCGGATACTCTCACATAAAAACATTAATAGGATTTACTAAATTTTTGTTAGCAATATTTAACAACTTTTCGTGGGTAGTATGAAATAAAATTGTATTAATCTGAAAAATAAAGATCGAACTTGAACATTTTCAACTGAATGGTTTATTCTGTAATTTAAACTATTATAAATACATTAAAAAATAATTAAAAACAAATTTCAAACCAAGTATTGTTCTTAAATTTGTTTGATCCTGTAAAGTATCCAATAATATATTTTTTTCGAAATGTTTAAGTTTGTTATGAAAATAATTGGACCCTTGGTTAAATTGAAAATATATATTTTCCAGACAATTTTCCAGGTAAACAAAACTAATTTGTATTGTCTCAGTGCAAAATAATTGTACATGAATAGAAAATAACCAACGCGTGCGCCCGTATACGTACCCACATGTGTACAACTTATCCTGTTTTTTCCTGATAAAAAGTAAAATAATTAATTACCTTTCATCCTTTTAATTAACTCTTAATTTTCGAACACAACCTAACGAATGTTTCATAAAACAATACTTAAAAATGCAGAAACAGTGTATGTATTTTCGATAGCAAAATACTAATATTTCTTCAAATTAGGACTGACTATAAATTACCTAAAACCCTAAAATCGTATATTTCTGTTTTGCAATAGTTTTAGTGCTGTTTTAATACAAGAGTAAATTTTAATGTATGCAATCCTAATAAATAATTAATCATTATTAAATAAGGCCAACTGGTTGAGATAAAAAATTATAAATATTTGTTGTCAAGTGAAATAGTATTTGAAGAGTGTAAGATGTCCAAAGGATCACTATCATAATCAATAAAGAGATGCTTTGGATTTTCGATCTTGGTTTTTAACATTGAACTTGAAAAGCCTGATACTTAAATAAGTTTTTAGTTCAACGATTCACTACTTTTTAAAATCTTTTACAGAAAAATATTTAATATTACCACACTTTTTTACTGTATATGCATACGTTTTCGTCAAATAATATATCTAAATATATAATCTTAGAAAATTACTATAATAAATCTAATTGGAGAATACTTGTTTAGCTATATTTAGATATCAATAAAAACACTATACATTAAATATATACTGTAATCTCACAAAATACAATATAGTCAGTAGGCAAGATGTGTCATCACGTAATACGTTTGAGCATCTATGTAGAGATTACTAAATGTACTGTGAATATATTTTCAACGTGAATAGTATTTTAAATTATATTTGGAATTAAGACTTTAACGATTCGATGTAAAGCGACATATGTTAAAACTTTAATTCTTAGTGGCTTAGGATACTGTAACAATCAAGGAGTCAATAAATTATCACTCGTTAAACTATTGCCAATACTATTTTACTTACCTATTTTTTCAATGCTTTACAACAATGAAAAGTAAGTTAGATTACGTAATTATTTGAACACGTTATTTAAAAAACATTATAGTTAAAGTAAGTTCAGCAACGTAAATTTTTATTAAATAAACTATCTAATAAAACTTTTTATTGTGGTTAACTATCCATGGTAACAACAAAATATATATGTGTTATAAAAATGAAATTATCGTATAATAAACTATACCAGGGTAAAATATTTACAAATACAAATAATAACAACAAACCAAAAAGTTTAAAAAAATCAGAATCCACCTTAAATAATCTTACATTAAACATAATCCATCTTTAGTTTAGAATTATTTATAAGTTTAGAATTATTTAAAAACTGTATATTTTAACGTTTAGTTGTTGACGTTTATTTAAAATATACGAGATATTTTTTTATGAATATTCGTTTTTATTAATGAATGTAAGGGGTCGCAGCATCTGAGAAACGTTCAGGTTTGCAACAATATAATAACTTAACAATAGGACGGGTTTTACTCGATAGATAATAACAAAACACGATTTTCAGATAGTTTATAAGAGGCATAGTAATTAGGGAACAGTAATTAGTTTGATCACGTGGCAATGTGGCTACTAACCAGATTACAATAATAAATATAAGATTATAATCATAATTGAGATTTTATACTTATTCAAAATAAATTTTTAAGTCGTCTAATGTCATTAAATATCCCCCACTTACCTCTTCACCAGTGTCTAGCTGCCAAGGCCGTGACCCCGAACTTTGTTCAGCAAGTTCGTTAGGTATATCTGAAATTGTTCAATAATTCTTATTGCTGCCTTTATATATTCGTCAAACATGTCCATAATTAGCGGAATATGCCTTGATAACGTTACTAATGTGATTATAATACAGATTTATTAATAAATTAAGTAGACATTTTTCCAAACAATTAGGAATGGGTGTAAATTAATGTTTACAGCTATACATTTCAATTATAATTAACAATATACATGTATATACAGGGTTAAGCAAAAGTCAGCAATATATTTATTAACTCAAAGAGAAGTAATGAAAATTTCCAGTTATGTAAACGTTCCTATACCAAACATTTAGACGTATTTTAATTGTTTTTCACATAGTCAGTTGATGGCCCATGAAGGAGGTGTTAAACATTTTAAATGTAAGCCTACCTCGAGTTAAACCTTATTTTAAAGGTCTTTGTTTGTACAACATAAAAGTCCAAATCTGAGTTCAAAATAATGACTGAGTCACAAAATACAGTGATTCAAAGAATTTAATTATATTATAAATTCTTCTCAGTTATACGGCTATTTATTTAATAGTTTCAGATCCCTGTTGCTCATTGTCGTTTATTGTTAAAAATCGTAACAAATGACTGAGTTTAAGTTATTTTTATCTTAACTATGCTAAATAATTAAGAGAAAATAAGTAAATTTTATTTAAACACTTTTGAAAATACTATTTTAGGTATTGTAGGTTTACCTAAAATATTTTAAGAATAATATTTTAATAATTTGTTATTTTTTTGTGAAATTTAATTTTTCATACTCAGCTAGATAAATTATAGCTCGAGAAGCAATACATAATAACTATCTTACCTTTGTCTTGGGCAGTGTTAGTTATATGACATTAAATTCTTTGAGAGGCTATATTTTCTGGCTGGGTCATCCTTTTGACCTCAGCTTTACCCTCAGGTGTTTTACAAACAAAGACCTTTAAATAAGGTATAACTCGAGGATGGCTTATTTTCAAAAATGTTAATACTTCCTTAATAGGCAATCCCCTGGATATGAAAAAAACAAGTAAAATATGCCCATATCTTTGGTATAGTATCATGTTTTTACCCAACCCTGACATTAAATTCTTTGAGAGGCTATTTTTTCCGACTGGGTCGTACTTTTTAACTTAGGTTTGCACTCCTATGTTTTACAAACAAAGACCTTTAAAATTGAGTATAACCCGAGTAAGGCTTACGTTTAAAATTTTTAAAACTTCCATTATGGTCCATCACATGACCATGCGTAAAACAACTTAAATATGTCTAAATGTTTGGTATATAGACGTGTACATAACTGAAAATTTTCATTACATTTCTTCTAATGCTTTTGAAATTACTAAACATATTCCAGACTTTTGCCCAACACTGTATATTTGTCAGACAAATCTATAATTAACGGAAAATGCCTTAATCATGTTACTATTCTGATTATAATACAGATTAAGTGTGATTATAATGATAATTTAAAATTGTCATTAAATAAATGAAGCACAAATTTTTGCATATAATTATGAATGTCTGTAATAAATTAATGTTTAGAACTATAAATTACAATTAAAATTAACAAATAGAGAGAGAGAGAGAGAGAGAGAGAGAGAGAGAGAGAGAGAGAGAGAGAGAGAGAGAGAGAGAGAGAGAGAGAGAGAGAGAGAGAGAGAGAGAGAGAGAGAGATGAACCTTTACGTCAGATATTACTCTATATATGGCCAATAATGATGCCTATAACACCAGTGCAGTGGCACATACCACAAATGACTGCAGAGGATTACATTCTGTATGTGGTTGTGTAATTTTTGTTGCAGACAGCTCATGTGTATAGCCCATGTACTAACCAGCATTGTAGCAGTTACGACTTAGATATGAACCTTTACATCAGATATCTTCTATATCTATAAAAGCCGAATACCACTCACTGACTGACTCACTCACTGATCGCTCTACAGCCCAAACGGTAATACCTAGGAAGCTGAAATTTTTATACAATATTCTTTGCATACTGAAAGCGTGCAATAAGAAAGGATTTTGGGAAATTCCAACTCTAAGGGGGGTTTTGGGGGTGCCAAAAAGCCCCGAAAGAGTAGTGTAGATCCAGTTGTTTGGCTCTACTGGCTTAACCGTTCATCAAATTTAAAATTTTACACAAAATCTTCAGTCTGGAATTTGATTATCTACAACTTTTGTATCTTGCCTTTTTTTCATATCTCTCACAGTTTGGGTTAAATAAGCACAAACTTCCTAAATTTCATAAAAAATTGGATAAATCACGCTGTTTTTGGCAAATATTTCTCTAATAATTAGTTGGTTTAACTTTTTTAACACATATTATTATGGTAAAGAATGTAGTTTTCAACAAGTTTCAACAGCTTTAGCACCAGAACAGCCCAAAAACAATATTTAAAAATAAATATGAAATCCTTTTGGGCTATGGGAAAAACACAGATATAGTATGTCAGAGGACTTTAAGAGACAAATACAACATGAATGCCCTGATTTACCACTTGAACCACTTGAACTCTGTTTAGAATAAATGCCTACAGTCATTAGAAAACTTCGATGTGCGTAGAACTACTTAGTGCGTTCGATGTCCCACCAATCAATTCAACAGCTCGGTCTTCCTTCTCCAAGTCTAGGACCAAACAGTATTGCAGTCAATCACGAGTATTTAAAAGAACTCTCTTACAACGCGGTTAATATATCTCAGTTGGTTTCAGAAAACTTGCCAAAATTAACGACGAGCAGAAAGATGTATACAATGAAGTAATGGCTAGCGTTGAGTCAGAAGCTGGAAACCTGTTTTTCCTTGACGCACCAGGTGGTACAGGGAAGACATTTTTAATTAATTTAATTTTAGCCTCATTAAGAAAAGACAGGAACATCGTAATTGCAGTGGATTCTTCAAGTATAGCAGCAACATTATTGGATGGAGGGAGGACGGCTCACTCTGCGTTTAAACTGCCTTTAAACTTACGCCACTCTAAGACTCCAATGTGTAACATCTCAAAACAAAGCGACATGGTTGAGGTTCTCAAATATTGCAAGTTAACAATTTGGGACGAATGCACAATGGCCAACAAGACAGGAATTGAAGCTTTAGATAGATCTCTTCAAGACATTAGAAATAACAGAAACATGATGGGTGGAGTAACGCTCTTATTGGCTGGAGACTTCAGACAAACTTTGCCTGTTGTACCTAAAGGAACTCGAGCTGATGAAGTGAAAGTCTGCCGTAAGAGATCTATTCTTTGGCCTAAGGTCCAAGTTCTTGCCTTGAAAACAAATATGCGGATTCATCATAAAGGCAGTTTAAATGCAGGAGAATTCTCAGGTTTACTTTTAAAGATCGGCAATGGAAATCTACCTGAGAAAAACGGCAAAGTTAGTATTACAGCAGACTTATGTAAAGTCGTATGTGACTTGCAAGCGTTGGCTGAAAACATTTAAACAGATTTGAAAAATGTTTATTTAAAAGATTTGTCTTAGTTTCGAGAAAGAGCTATCCTTACACCAAAGAATGACACTGCTACAAGTATCAATAATATATTATTGGAAAAACTGCCAACTGAGAATTTATGTTACCAATCAGTGGATTCTATGGTGCAAGTAGAAGATGCGGTTCACTACCCGATAGAGTTTTTACACACGCTTAATCCTCCAGGCGATATTTACCTTAAGGTTGGAGCTCCAATAATGTTGCTAAGAAACCTGGTACCACCTAAGATTTGCAAGGGCACTAGGCTACAAGTAAAAGCGTTGCACAAAAACGTCATAGAAGCAACAATATTTACTGGATGTGGCCAGGATGAAGTAGTCTTCATTCCACGTGTTCCCCTAATACCATCGGATTACCATTTTCAGTTTAAAAAACTGCAGTTTCCTGTGAAGCCCTGCTTTGCTATGACAATAAATAAATCACAAGGGCAGTCTCTGAAAATGGCCGGCGTTGATCTGAGGGAAGACTGATTCTCTCATGGCCAATTATATGTTGCTTGCTTAAGTATTAGCTCTTTGGAAAGTGTAACGATCCTTCAACCACAGGGTCAAACAAAGAACGTTGTCTACAAAGAAATTTTATAATTTACATTTGTGTTCCATCACACGATTTTATAATTTTTGTAATGATTATCAATTAACTTACCGCTAATTAATTAAGTAAATAACCGTAGCAAAGCACGGGTATTCGGCTAGTTTACTATATATGGGCTTTATGAACATATTGTAACACCAACGCAGTGGCACAGACCACAAATTACTGCAGAGGATTACATCCTGGTTGTGGTTGTGTAATTCATGTTGCAGACTGTGGATATTACTAAACATTGTAATTATTATAATGATAATGTAAATATACGTTACTAATTATAACTTTTTATAAAACTATATGTGCTATTAGTAAGCTTATAAGCTTTGTCAATATCTGATAAGTGTTTTGTTTTATAACATTCAAATTACTATAATATACAAAGTAATGGTTTATTTTCTAGAAAATTCCTATAAACACTGATATTCTTATTAGTCTAACGAATCCAAATACTATATAGTGTATAATATAAAGAATAAATTTTTTTTTTATAGATTTTTTTACAGAAAGAAATTATTATTTTATCATATCAAAGGACCCAACCACTCCGGTAGTAATATGTTTTATAATGACGTCTTCAGTAGCAAAGCTACCATCAATGGAGTGTAATGGTAAATTTGCTACTGTAAGGCTTCAATAGATAAAAAGTTAATACTCGTATAACTGGAATCATTTCATTTTTAGGTTTATTAAAATTGTGTGTTTTTTGTATCCATACATTATTTATTTAAAAGGTCTTAATTATTTCGGTTCTTTTATGTTTTGCTGAATTTATTTTAGCCAATGTGATTTTCTCTTTAGTTTGCCCAGTTTTGTTTTGGTTTGCACTAGCTACCACTTGTTTTGGATATTTATATTTTTAAATTTATTAAATCAGTGTATTATTTTACTGTTGATATCGTTACTTTATACTTCTGGAATATAATTCTGTTATTTGACTCCAAAGTACCGGTTAATTCTCTGGGATATTCGTTGTAGCTCTGCTTCTGACAATACGCTTAATGATGTCACTCTTTAGACAAATCTACTGTGAATATCATTCTGTCGTCTTTAAACACATTATTTTATATTCCGTATTTATACGTTTAAGCCCTTTATGTTTTCCTAAATTTATTTTAGCCAAACTGATTTTTTTACTTTGCTCATTGTTGTTTTTGTTTGTTTAGTTGATTAACTGTGAGGCATTCTCATCATATTTGTCCAATATTTACAAATTATACTAATTATTGTACGTAATAATTTCTTGGTAAGTAACTAAGTAATAGTTAACTTATGAGAATTGTTTTTAATAAGCAAATTTCATTTTACTTTAAAGACAAACAAACAATTCGAATGATTAGTTTAGTATTCGAGAGAACTTTCAATTTGTAACATAAAGTTATACCATGTGAATAAAGTTTACAAATTAATGGTCTCTTAAAACCTACTGTAGAATCTTACTATTATTATTTTTACTTTTTTCCGATATTAGTGTTTAATAGCCGTATGAAATCACGTTTCAGGCTAAACCATGTAATTAATCTACTAATATGAAGTATATGCAGGACTGAGAGTGTTAAATTGAAAGAAAAAATATTTACACAGTAAAAAGATGTCTAAAAGTATAAGTAATTCAGAATAATCTCTTTATATATGTTAACTTAGGTATATTTTTAGGGTACTTTAAAATAATTAAGCACGATATATAAATAGTTTTTTCGTGTATAAACACTAAAAACTTATTCTCAAATGATTTTTGCTGTTTACAAAGCTTTTTCCAAGAGTTAATTTTTTTTTACATTCTTACATATGAAACGCCGACACAACGTTGTTGGTATTTTAAGGCGAATATGAATGGTTATATGAGTGTAGGATGTGTGGATGAGTGTAGTTTGGTTACTAACTGAGTTCAACTGTTCCTCAGAAAGGGCAACTAAGGGACCTACAGCTTTACGTGGAATCCGAACCACGTAGTGCTGGTCTGGTTTTCAGCTAATTGACAAGCCTGATACTCAGTTATCTCCCCCACACAACATCCGCACAATGATTACCACCCAACATGGACACCCCAAACTTCTCTAGTGGTGTCCACGCCAATAGCAACTATCAAGTGGACGCCATGTCTGTATTAAGAGGACTGAGCATCCAACTTATCGCCTACAATCTCCCAAACTCTTTGTCCCCATGTAGCTGGGTTACAGCACGGTGCCACCAGTGCCGACTATCTATATAAGTTCAGTATTTTTCTCAGATTTGCAGTTGTATTTTATTCTTATACTATTTTATACATATCTAGGTCAGTTATTACTAGTAAATTATATAACTGATACTTCTGCTAGGGCGAGACCATGTTGTATAAAGTATGTGTCTTTCTGTTAATTATCCACAATATCATGTCTATATCGTAGAAACTGATAATTATGAAATATTGTGAGTTCTGTAATAAGTTTGTATAATATCTAAAGAGTCATATTAATATTTAAAATGAGGTAAAAACTGTTTATAGTCCACAGAAAGTTATCCAAAACACAACGTTTAAAATATAAACAAATAAGAAACATTTAAAATATGTATGTAAATAAATGTATTTACTGTGTTAAGACAAAACATAAATAACTTGTTAAAAGTATTTCTGTAGTTGGTGTTTAAAAAGTAAGGGCCATTATCACGCTGGGATAATTGCTAGCCATTAGTGGGGTGAGCTTTCCCAACCATTTATAACCTACGACATCATTTGTCTCAGCCTACAGGATTCTTAAGAAAACCAAAATAAAAGTGCACTTCCGTATTCATAGGTATATAGTAACCACATTGTATATAGGCAGGTGAATATGCTATATAGCATCCAAAATATGTATAAACCGATATTTTCAAAAGTAAAAAGCTGTATACAACAAATATTTTCTCACGGTTTTCTCAATTCTCATAGTTAAGAGAATTCCGTTCTAACACAGGTTGTTTATATCATAATTTACTGTACGATGATGAAAAATATACTTCTTTCACATTCTGTCTAGGTATAGAAGTATATTTGTAACAAAAATTACCGCTAAATAACGAGAGAGAGTATATGGGTCGTGGGTGGGCCAGTACTACATTTTTAAAATATTGAAAATATCGTTAAAAAAACTCTTGAACCAATAGTGGAATTACCATAATCCGATTTGTGGTAATACAATAAAGTAATCTAGTCGCTTTTTGAAATTAGTTTAGTTTATTTTATTAGTTTAGAGATTAAGCAGTTGTAAAAATATTAAAAAGAAGTAATTTTTAAGGGCTGTAAAATATTAATTTTTAAAATTTCATATGAATTGCTTAAATATTATCTCCTGTACTATTTTGAAGCCATTTATGAGTACACTATATTTTAGAATGAAAGTTATGTCCATTAATTTTTAGTATATATTCTGCAATTCACAATTAAACGCGAGTAGTAAATAAAAAAAAATTGTATTTATTATATTATAAAAGTTATATAACCTTCCACCGTGGAAAACGAGTTACCATGATAGAGAATTAATTAAATGCATTATCAACATATCTTAATACATATTTTTATTGATAAAATATGTTATTGATTTCAAATTTAAATTATAAAAGAAAGGAATGTTTTACCATTTCCTCACAAAATGTATGATATATAATCTAGGAAGAACAACGAATTACAATGTACTCTTTCTCTTGAATGTAATTTAAAATGTATTTCCTTAAACTAACTAGAGAATACTGCATTGGGTTTACAAAGGAAATCCAGCACAGCTGATTTACAGCCCCTGGTGTTGGCGGATGTTTCACACTGTACAGTCAGGTATTTATGTGCCATAGAACCCATGCTTAAAGCATTTGGTTATACGTGTTTAAATTTAATGAAAATGTACTATTTTAAAATATAGTTTGACATCAGACAGAATATTTAAATATACACGTTCACATTATTTTCGTAGTATTTATAGCACTAAGAGTACTTATAAGTACAAAACAGAATTCTTAGATTAGCAGAACATAATGGTGAAAGACCATTAAACAATAAATAGGAATTCTGAATAAAATCAATTTAATTAAGAAGATAAAAAATATTTAAAATATTACAGGATACAGAATTGTACAATCATATATTAAGGCTATTAAAATGTTGTCAACGAACATATATTTACCTTCTTAGCATTTTATTACAACTATGCAATGGAATTGTTTAACATATTACCTGAAAAAAAAATTTAAAAACGAGCTAAAAAACAAATAAAATACTCAGAATTATTAAATGTTACTGTTTGTTGAGTATATTGTCATAATAAATAATATTAATTTACAAATAATCTTCAAAATAAATTAATCCACAACGATTACGTTATTGTGTTGGACAAATTACATTAATACAACCTATATATGGGTAATAGAATAAAATTGGAAATTAATATTAATATCGTTTTATCGACACAAATCTTGGTAAACAGAATCTGTTAAAAGCATTTAAAGTTATATCCTATAAAAAATAATACATTGCATTACATACCTTAATCTTTATAAGTTAAAGGAAATGTTAATTTTTAATACAAATCTGGCCGAATGAAGGTTTTTAAGTATTGTCCACACTTGCTTCCACCAAAATATGTTCAGTGGTTCCAGATATTTCACGAACAGTGGGTGCATCATTTTGAATGTTGTACGATAATATTATTAAATATATTATATTTACATAAAATAAGCCACATAAATGAACAAGGAAAAGGTGGTAATAAATATTGTACTTAAGAAAGTCTGTTGTTCCTCCATGAAGCCAACGTAAGTTCTCGCATTCTCTATGTAACCATATTTATTTCTTATAAATATGGTTACATAGAGTATGCGTCCTTACATACTTCTTCGTACTTTCGCACAACACCGGTGACTCTCCCAGCAAAGTGTGATACCGTATGCTTTGTTATATTTGTGTGTATGGTTTATCAAGTGACCTTTGTATAATGAACTCAACTTAATTACTTCTAAAATACTGTTAAATTATAAATCTACAAATACAACTGAAACCTTACTATATTACTGTTTTAGTATATAACGTGTGTTGCTTAGTATATAACGTGGATGTGACAAAACAAGGGAATTGAATGACAATTAGTTTAAGTATATTTCTGGCGAAAAACATTTAAATACACAATCACATACCTCTTATCTGGACAAGAAAAAGGAATGTATAACTAGAAGTAAGCCCAACCAAGCATAAATTACGACAAAAAAGCAAGAGTTAATCCTAGTAAATCAAAACAACTGCCATCTTAGAAACTATTAACCCACCCTCCCACCCATTCACGTACAGTGGTACAACCCACCTGCCCACTCATACACGAACAGTGGTATTAACCAGCCCGCCCATACACGAACAGTGGTATTAACCAGCCCGCCCACCCATACACGTACAGTGGTACAAACCACCTGCACACGAACATTGGTATTAACCCACCCACTCACGCATACACGAACAGTGGTATTAACCCATCCGCCCACCCATACACGAACAGTGGTACAACCCACCTGCCCACCCATACACGAACAGTGGTATTAACCCACCCGCCCACCCATACACGTACAGTGGTACAAACCACCGGCCCACCCATACACGAACATTGGTATTAATCCACCCACCCACGCATACACGAACAGTACAATATCATTTTTGAGACAAAAATAGTACTATGTAAAGAAAAATAATAATAAAAATAAACTAGCTATCGTAACTTTTAATGACAGGGACAATTTTTCTGGGTCTAAATACATAATAAAATAGGCATCTCAGACCATGTCACTTTAGCAGGAAATCTTGGAAAGTTGACTGTAACGCAGCAATATTTGACTGGAGAGGAACTGTGGTGGGAGAAGTTCACCGTCTCTCCCACACTACCCACCCTACGTGCTATTCAGTTTGAGTTTATCTACACCAGGTTAGTGAGGAAAGGTTGGCAGATAAAACTGACTTTTGGCAAGTCGCCAAACCACATTTGCGCACAGTTTGGCTCTCAGCATCAAGCCTTGGCCAGGCCCTTCAATATGTTACATCAACACACGCAGTAGTATACCTTTGTACCTTAACGATAAAATTATGATTGTATTTACGTCTAACAATCAAATTAATATGATTCTAGAAACATTACTCGCTTGATTACAATTGTGTGTATTTATAATCAAGTAATAGTTAGTGTACTTATTACTAATATCACACCGGTAGCCGGCTGTCTAGAACTTTAAGAAAGAAAAATTAAACTACATAATAAGGTCTGATATCTCTTAGTGAAACAGTTTATGAAAGCAAGTAACAGGAAATATAGTTTTTAAATTAATTCTACTTTATTTCTAGTCGTACTTTTAGAATAAATAGAAATATTATATAATATTAAATTTGAAATTGCCAGAATTTTAAGAATTAAAAAGATTATTAGGATTTTACTGGAATATTAAAAACATGTTCACTAAATTAGAAGGCTGGTTTATCATGAGTTGGTGGGAGGGGGGAAGTAAAATCTTATGACCAATCATACAATAGCTTTACTGATTGCAAACTCCAACTAATTAATACAAAGTAGCCCTTATTCAATATTTTCAATAAAATACTAAATAGTAACGTCTCTTAAAAAGTATGAAATATAACTTATTATTATACAATAATAGTTATTAATAAGAAGAACAATATTAATATAATTTGTATGATTATTAACAAATATTTATTTTCAACATATCAATGACCATATAATTATAGTCAAGAAATAATATCTTGATTTATTTAACATAATAATTAATTTGAGAAATTACGACCTAAATTTGAGCAACTTTGTGATTGGTTGTATGATTTAAATACATTTTTCCTACAAAATTATTATTGTTTTTGTTAGAACGAACGATTTTTTCTGATAAAATAATTCATTTTCCAGTAATAAGTTTATTTTAGAAGTTTGGGAATTTTCTGTAGAAAGCTTTGTTTTACAGTTCTTTCAGCAGATATGTTTTGAGTGATAAAACAAATATTCCTTTTGCTTTGTATCAAGAAACATTAAAAAAAAGAAAGACAAGGACTATTATGAAAATGAAATATATAAATAATATATTTAAACCTATAACCGTTAATATTATGGTCAAATGGTAATATAAATTGAATAACAAGACAGTACTACAATTTTATACGTTTATTTCATTATAAGAATAAGAAAATCTTTCTACATCAAAAATATAAAGGAAACACAACACTGTTAATTATTTTAAACTAAAACATGAAACATAATATATACATTACACATTTAAACATATGCCATAAATATACTAACAATGTATTAATACTATAAGATTCAATAAGCATATACAAGGTTTCTAATCTATTGTTTGAAGTAATTTTTTTAAGTTTGTCTTGTAATTAGAAAGTTTTTCATTAATATTAAGATTTTGTAAAAATTTATTAAACATTAAAGTGCATTTAAAATAACATTGGTTTCTACTAGTTTCTTTTTTGTACAGAGGAAAAATCAACATTTTATTACTGACATGCCTAGTGTACTTAATAACGTTTACATGATTAAAAATTGAACTATATTTTTTGACAAACATTAAAATTGAATATGTGTAAATACGGTTGAAATTCATGACATTAAGAAAGTTAAAAAGTTCAGCAGAGGGATGAAACTTTCCCACGCTACAAACTGTACGAATGGCATGTTTCTGTACTATAATTAGTGGTTTTAAAATATCTTTGAAAGTACCTCCCCAGTGTACAATTCCATACCTCAGGGTGGATTCAAACCAAGATAAGTACAATGTACGTAAATCAAGGGGGTACAAAAAACCTCTCATATGGTAGAGACTATAGTTGATTTTCCGTAATTTTGTTACAAGAAATTCCAAATGAGAGTGCCACCTCAAATCAGAATCAATGAATATACCTAAATATTTAACTTTTTCACTAAAATCTATTTTTACACAAGTACACTCATAGATGCAAGCATGAGAGTGGCATTTGATATTTAATTCGTTTTTATATTTACTCACTGTTGATGGTTTGTATGAAAAGATAATTGAGCTAGATTTCTTTGTATTTATTAAAAGTCTATTTTTATTAATCCAGTTTGAAATTTTTAATAAATCTTTATTTATTTTGCTTTCTAAAATTTCAAAATTATTAGCAAAACATACTAAACTACTGTCATCTGCAAAAGCAAAAACTTTAGAGTTTAGGTTTAAAGACAGTAAATCATTCAAAAATATGACAAACAGGTTTGGTCCGAGAATTCCACCCTGAGGTACTCCAAACCTCACAGGTAACGTCTTACTGTAAACCCCATTAATCCTCACTATTTGATTTCTACCGAACAAAAAAGATTTGAACCATCTTAAGGAGTTGTTTCGGACTCCATATTTTTCTAATTTATATATTAAAAGGTCCAGATCGACGAGGTCAAACGCCTTAGTAAAGTCAAGATAAACGGCCAAAGTAGGTTTCCGCTCATCGACATTATTGACAATTTCTGTTATATGTCTCTCTAGTGCTAAATCTGTGCTTTTATTTTTTATAAAGCCATATTGATGGGGTGAAAATAGGCAATGATGAGTAAAAAAATTTACAAGTTGTACCTTTATACAGTTTTCTAGAATCTTAGATATGCTGTTTTGTAAAGAGATTGGTCTGTAATGGTTAATAAATTTTGGATCCTCAGCTTTATAAATTGGCACAACAAGAGATGTTTTTAGAAGATCAGGATATGTTGCGGTTGTAATAGACAAGTTAATAATGTGAAGTAGAGACGGCAAAAGTGTAGGGAGATTACGTTTAATAGTTAGAATAGATATGCCGTCCAGACCAACAGATCTTTTGTTGTTCATTGACCAGATAATGTTTACTAGTTCAACTGCTGATACTTCGGAAATTGCACACTCATGGTCAAAGGTCTCCATCTCTGGTCGTTCAAACATGTCCGAACCGAATGCCTGACTGATCAAATGACTCGGCATTTCTGTGAAGTGTTTGTTGAAAGCATTTGCAACGAGCCCCTCATTACCCTCTACCGAAACTTGTTTACCTTCAACAATAAAGTCTTTAGAATGTTGAACTTCTTTTCGTGTAATGGATTTGACTATTTTCCAATATTCTCGAGAATTTCCATTACTTTGTTTAATTTTATTTGAATAATAACTAAGTTTTTCTTTTTTTACAAGCAAATTGCACTCTCTAGAAAGTTGTTTATATCTTCCTTCTAATTCCGCATCCTCCTTATTAATTCTAAATATTTTAAAAAGATAATTTTTTTCATTTATTTTTTTAATTAGATAATTTGAAATCCAAGGATTTCGTTTTCTGATTTTTCTATTAGAATGTTTTATATAATAAGATTGCTCCAATGCAGAATTATAAATATTATAAAAATTTGAAAGGCACGTATTAACATTAGAAGAGTTTTTAACAGTTGACCAGTCTTGGGCTGCTAATCTTCTACTTAACAAATTATAATCTACCGTTCTTATACACTCATATTTATATGGATTAATATTTACAGATTTACAATTAATTAAAATACCTGAATGATCCGTTAAATCCAAATGTTCCAATTTACAATCAAAAACTAACTTATTACAGTCTCTTATAAAAACATGATCCAAACATCTTTCTCCCCTAGTTGGCTCGTTAACATAAGAAACAAAGCCCAGTGAAGAAAGCATTGACAAAAACGTTTCAGCTGTATTATCTTTTTCCAAAATACAATAATTTAAATCCCCAAGCAATATACTAGGTCCCGATAAATTCAGTAAAATTTGTTCAACCTCATCATGAAACTGCTGAAATCTGCAATTACAATTCCTGTAAAACCCTAAAATGTTTAAACTTTGTTTGATTTGATTTGATTATGAGAAGTAACATAAATTCTTCAATTATTCCAACCCAAATTTCAAACTTCTTAGCAATCACGTTATTGTAGTAACAGCTATTAAAATAATAAGGATATTTCAATATCCAATACCATGTCAATATGTTCAGTTATTTGTATTTTTTATTTATTTTAAACTCCCAACTGATTGATTTTGGTAGTATTAAAATTCAAAAATTCCTTTATTCAATTAGGGAGAGATCTATTGATAATATTTACCTTTAAATATTTCTTCTGGGTTCCTATGAGAATGTTATGAATGCACCCCGATGTAATCATCTAACAAAGATATACAATATAAAATATGCTTTTTGGACTTGATGATTGTAAACATGGAAATACTCGATTATATTTATTTAAAAGCTGAGAAATATTATAACAGACTAAAATTAAAAATGTATGTTCCACATTTTAAAATGTATAATATATCATTATTTTAGTAATTTTTAAAAAATCTTTACGCTAAATTATATTCACAGATTAGAGAGTGAAAGGAATTAAGATAATCCTTGTGTTTACGCTCATGGAATCTCTTTCCTTGAATATTCAGACGTTGTTTACATAATCTCAGCCAGAAATCCTGATAGGAAATGAGAGACACTAAATGTTAAGCGATTTAATAAGAAATGTATTTATTCCAAAGATTAGTTGTTGGAATAATTTTAATGCAAGGGAAATATAAATTAAGTTTTGGAAACATTAATCACAATTTATTAATGTTATCAAGTTTTTTGAACTATTTTGAACTAAATAAGAACTATAAAATGGTACATGCATATTTTATCATCAGAAAAATTTAATCAATAAAAAAATATTTGCATAAACCTCTTTGCATAGTGTAGTCAATTTATGGATCAATTGGTTTTATAACAATACCATTAATTTTTGCTTTAAAACGAATATAGGTTTCCTGAATTTGACTAAATATACACCAATGTGTGTATGAAAACTTACAATACATCAATAATCAAACATACAACACATGCTATAGTATTAAACTGTACTGAACGTTTATTTTATATTTCAATTATAAACTCAAAAACATAAACTAAAATTGGATCCCAGTGAATAAATATTTAGCTTTAGTGAAAGTACATATGCTAGTTATAAAATGAATAAACGTCACATAGTCTCTTAGCCTATGAAAGTTTGCCTATATAACGCTGTCTGCTACGCCACAAGTTTAACTCAGAGTGATCGCCACGGGGAAACTTCTGCGTGAGTCAAGGTTGATATACCTAACTTGTACAAGTCAAATGTCTCTTAGATTATGAAACTTTGCCTATATAACGCTGTCTGCTACGCCACAAGTTTAACTCAGAGTGATCGCCACGGGGACCCTTCTGCGTGAGTCAAGGTTGATATACCTAACTTGTACAAGTCAAATGTCTCTTAGATTATGACATTTTACCTATATTACGCTATCTCCCATGCCACAAGTTTAACTCAGGAGTTAACTTAGAGTGATCGCCACGGGGGCCCTTCTGCGTGAGTCAAGGTTGATATACCTAACTTGTACAAGTCAAATGTCTCTTAGATTATGACATTTTACCTATATTACGCTATCTCCCATGCCACAAGTTTAACTCAGGAGTTAACTTAGAGTGATCGCCACGGGGGCCCTTCTGCGTGAGGCAACTTTGATATACCTATCTTGTACAAGTCAAATGTCTCTTATATTATGACATTTTACCTATATTACGCTGTCTCCCATGCCAAAGTTTAAATCAGGAGTTAACTTAGAGTGATCGCCACGGGTGCCCTTCTGCGTGAGACATATTTTATATACCTAACTTGTACAAGTCAAATGTATCTTAGATTATGACATTTTACCTATATAACGCTGTCTCCTGGGCCACAAGTTTAACTTAGAAAATAACTGAGAGTGATCGTCTCGGGAACCCTTATGCGTAAGGCAACTTTGATTTAGCTAACGTATACAAGTCAAATGTCCCTTAGATAGGAAGTTTTGTTTGTACGATGTATAAAAGTTAATATATAACGCAGTCTCCTTCATCATAATAATATATATAACGCTGTCTCCTGCGCCACAAGTTTAACTCAGGAGTTAAACTCAAATTGATCGTCTCGGGGACCCTTCTGCGTGAGGCAACTTTGATATAACTAACTTATACATACTGGTTCATTATATAGTAGAATTAATAGACCACATATCTATGACATATTTAGTGTGTAGAACACCTGCTATTGTACATTGTTAATAGTGTTTAATTAAATATCATATATTTTACTATTCAATACAGTTTAAAGAATCACACCTAACTCACATTTTTTAATTTTCAACGTAAAAACTTTTTCAACTTACTCACATTTTAACGATCTAAGAATTCTAAAAATAGTACATTTACTTAATATTAAAATAGAAAAAGTTGAATCAAAATAAAAATTAATTATGTATTTTAAGAAAATTGATGCTTAGAGGTTTTTTTCACTGGTAATGACTTTCTTACTATATAAAAATTATAGTAAAAAAACAGCCAATAGAAAAACACTTTTAAAAGCCTTCCTCATTGTTTACAATAACAGTTATAAAACATATTTATACATCCATATTTGTTTATATTTGAATCATAATTACCTACCTATACTATCTACATATTACCAAATGAGTGCTAGAACTTTCAGAGGATTAAGATGGTGGGAATAAAATGTATACAAATCATAACTTTAGCAATTTGTATTCAAAGTGTTTAAGTACATTTGTATTCAAAGTGATTATGATTTCAGCAATAAAATAGTAATATGCAAGAATAGAGAATGAACAATTGAGGTTTCTATTTGACTCAAACAAACTATAAAGAAATATATATTAATCAGAAATATTATTGCCTATGTTATATTTTTGTAATATAAGATTCAAATGATAAATGTGGTATGGATTTTTTTTACTAAAACTACTTTATGAAGTGTTTTTCTGTGTTCTAGTTAACGATTTTAGCAACAAGAAAAAAAACAGAAGATAAGCGGAGAGTTAAACGCTTGGTTTTTCACAATTATCACTACCATTACGAAAAAAAATTTAAACGTATATTTTTTAACTTTATTTTGATTTTAAAAAACATAATGACTTTCAAGGGTTCACTATACTTGTAAAGTAAAACAATAATGTTTGCCAATAACTTTACAATACATATATTTTGATTTGTAAGATAACAATCGGTTAAATTTTTACTTTAAAAAATACCTCTGGACCAATGTTTTCAATAAAATTCAAATTTCGATACATTTGTTGTTAAAACAAAAATGTTTAGGTTATAAAATATAAATTGTTAAATTATAAACCTTATTTGTTGGTATAGGTGCGTAAAATCATTTAAAAAAAAGGATATTTTTATACATACCAAACATTACAAGACCACTGTACGTGTATGGGCAGGCGGGTGGGTTAATACCACTGTACGTGGACGGGTGGGTCAAGACCACAGTACGTGTAGGGGTGGGCGGGTGGGTCAACACCACTGTACGTGTAGGGGTGGGCGGGCATACCATTGGACCTGATGCAGTGCCCACTGATTGAAACCTGTTGCAGGTCAAAATACAATGTGTCGTAACTCTGTGTTGCGTTATCTGTCACTTTAAGTTAAAACCTTAACGCGTTACAAATTACTACGATTTGTGTTTATTTTTAAAATAATAATGAAGTCTGGAGTAATAAAAAAACAAGAATTATAACATAACTATATAATAAAATTAACAAAACAAATAATAATTAACTATAGTAAAAGTAAAGATTATGGTTCCGAGATAAAAATAAGCAGTCTTGTTGTATAACACTCAAAAATAAAATAATAAACAGACTGTCACGAAATTACCTAAACGATAAATTCATTCATAACAAAATATGTAACTCGACCGTGAATTCCTTAAAACTAATAAGAATATAATTTATCTAACGACAATAAACTATTAGATTGATTATTAACAGAAATCGAAAAAATAATGAAGTATTTTTATTAGTATATAACAGATCAACACATTACAAAATTTATTATGACTGTAAATAATAAATTACAGTCATAGTAAAAAAAACATGTATATCATGCAGCCATTTGGATTTTCATTGGCACAATTAAGTTATTTTGAGGTTATGCCTGAATATGTTTCTAATTTAAAATCCATAGTATTGTTTTTATTTAAGACTAGGATACTTATATATTATCTATTAAAATAGGCCTGGATAATCATCTTATGTACAGGTTCAGCTATGACAGGCAATGGACTATGTCATCTGCTACAGAAATAAACACAGAAAAGATTAGGCAATATGAACAGTTCACGTACACATTCTGTTTGAATACACTCTTTTAGATTTCCCACAGGACTCAAGGTTGATGAGGTGCATGTCAAAATAAGCTTTTTTGCTGTTTTCTGGTGTTTTATTTATTACTGTGGTGTACTTTTGCTGTGATTGTTTGACTCAAACAAAGTCTGTTATATTCAATGTTAAAGATTTATACATAGTTAGACATTTTGTAAAGAAGATATTATTGAAAAAGCTTTCACAGCAATTTATTACTAACTGATTTGTGTGATTAATTTCGATTCGATATTGCTTAAGTTATTTAGTAAAATAAAATACTCTTATTAATTTTATACCATACTTAGTACGTATATCTGTTCTATATGGAAAGGATACGACATATTATTGCTTTACCAAAAACGTAATTCAACATAATGTTGGTTTATTTTAGATTCTATTTACTAAGCAATTATGATAAGATTGCCTATACATATTTATTTAATACTCTATGTCACATTATTTTAATTTTTGACTACTCTCTGGGCGATTCGATACTTTGATGATACCAAAGTAATAAATACTCTTGTACATCCGTTTTTATTTGATGTTGATCCCTCCGTGTTTTCTTTTTCTTTTTCTAACCCATTTGATAAATATTTGGAATATATAGTTACAGGGAGCGTGCTGTCAATCTTCAATTAACAAAGTTTTATAGTTAGTAGAGAAAACGTTTAAGTAATAAATTGCTCTAAGAAAATACCTGTAGTAACATAATTTTTTTGTCATTGAATTAACATAATAAAAAATACGATATTATTATATGATAGTTTGCCATTATAAGGAAGAGGAAAAATGTTGAACGTAATTTTACAGCGATTGGACGTTTGATTAATGTCTCCCGATTTACTTCACATTATCACATTCTATACTTTTTTTCTCTCAATATTGATTTCCTTTCTATGATAACAATATTACATAGATTTCAGCATAGTTTTTCCTAATTTATATTTTTAACAAATAGTAATATAAAACTTGAAACTATCCATACTAATTTGTCTTACAGAATAAAATATTTTTACTAGGATATATAATATTTCGATGTATTCACATTTGGATATTAAATCCAATGAATTGTAAAATTACTTTTTAAAAAATTGTCGTAATAATATTTTATTAGTATATTGCCAAAATAATAGTTCAACGTCTGAAAGTATGAGGTTTACATTTATTTACAATATGTTAGTTTTGTCGTACATTGTTCATATCACAGCATAATAGTGAATTTTCAGAACTTCTGTTGATATCTTAATATTCAAAGGCCCTTTAAGTGATTTTGAATCGTCTCAATTAGTAAAAAATTCAATTTACTGATAAAGTAAATTTTTAACATTTTTTAAGTTGTTATTTGATACTTTTATAGGTATGATAAGGTAATTAAATCTTCAGGATAGGGGATAGCATATCTACAGTACGAGTTTTCGATTAATTTTACAGTTTAATTAGGCAATTAGTTTAAGAAAACGCAGACAGTTTCAATATTAGTGAAAGAATTGTTAGAGGCTAAAATAACCAAAGAAACATTCTAATGGCCAATACCTTAATGTAGGAGAAACCTAACCTCAAAACTGTGAGAAAAATGTTTTAAAAAATTTATAAAGAACATTTGAAGCGAAAAGAGGAAGACAATCAACTTACAGAAAATAATAACTAATTTACCGTATCTGAATGTGGGTTGATGGGTGAAGGGTTTAATTTGATATAATAATGGTTTACATGTTAAGTCGTTATATATTAGTTGATTTATTTATTTACTTTTTAAAATAGTGTATAGGACACATTTATATGGATACTGGGGTACACAGGTTGCGATTGGGTTATGAGGTATATGACCACGTGTAGTATTGTTATTACCAAAGGTAATAGATATACTCTAGTATATCAAAAATAAAATATGCGTAGTAAATCCTTAGTCATAGCAACCAAAGATACGAGTCCACAGATTGATTGGTATATGGAGTTGTGTTCAGCTAATTAGTATCTATCAATATCTAAACATCAATCAAAGATACGAGTCTACAGGTTGATTGGTATATGGAGTTGTGTTCAACTAAATAGTATCTATCAATATCTAAACATCAATCAAAGATACGAGTCCACAGGTTGATTGGTATATGGAGTTGTGTTCAACTAATTAGTATCTATCAATATCTAAACATCAACCAAAGATACGAGTCCACAGGTTGATTGGTATATGGAGTTGTGTTCAACTAATTAGTATCTATCAATATCTAAACATCAACCAAAGATACGAGTCCACAGGTTGATTGGTATATGGAGTTGTGTTCAACTAATTAGTATCTATCAATATCTAAACATCAACCAAAGATACGAGTCCACAGGTTGATTGGTATATGGAGTTGTGTTCAACTAATTAATATCTATCAAAATCTAAACATCAACCAAAGATACGAGTCCACAGGTTGATTGGTATATGGAGTTGTGTTCAACTAATTAGTATCTATCAATATCTAAACATCAACCAAAGATACGAGTCCACAGGTTGATTGGTATAAGGAGTTGTGTTCACCTAATTAATATCTATCAAAATCTAAACATCAACCAAAGATACGAGTCCACAGGTTGATTGGTATATGGAGTTGTGTTCAACTAATTAGTATCCATCAATATCTAAACATCAACCAAAGATACGAGTCCACAGGTTGATTGGTATATGGAGTTGTGTTCAACTAATTAGTATCTATCAATATCTAAACATCAACCAAAGATACGAGTCCACAGGTTGATTGGTAAATGGAGTTGTGTTCAACTAATTAGTATCTATCAATATCTAAACATCAACCAAAGATACGAGTCCACAGGTTGATTGGTATATTGAGTTGTGTTCAAGTAATTAGTATCTATCAATATCTCAACATCAACCAAAGATACGAGTCCACAGGTTGATTGGTATATGGAGTTGTGTTCAACTAATTAGAATCTATCAATATCTAAACATCAACCAAAGATACGAGTCCACAGGTTGATTGGTATATGGAGTTGTGTTCAACTAATTAGTATCTATCAATATCTAAACATCAACCAAAGATACGAGTCCACAGGTTGATTGGTATATGGAGTTGTGTTCAACTAATTAGTATCTATCAATATCTAAACATCAACCAAAGATACGAGTCCACAGGTTGATTGGTATATGGAGTTGTGTTCAACTAATTAGTATCTATCAATATCTAAACATCAACCAAAGATACGAGTCCACAGGTTGATTGGTATATGGAGTTGTGTTCAACTAATTAGTATCTATCAATATCTAAACATCAACCAAAGATACGAGTCCACAGGTTGATTGGTATATGGAGTTGTGTTCAACTAATTAGTATCTATCAATATCTAAACATCAACCAAAGATACGAGTCCACAGGTTGATTGGTATATGGAGTTGTGTTCAACTAATTAGTATCTATCAATATCTAAACATCAACCAAAGATACGAGTCCACAGGTTGATTGGTATATGGAGTTGTGTTCAACTAATTAGTATCTATCAATATCTAAACATCAACCAAAGATACGAGTCCACAGGTTGATTGGTATATGGAGTTGTGTTCAACTAATTAGTATCTATCAATATCTAAACATCAACCAAAGATACGAGTCCACAGGTTGATTGGTATATGGAGTTGTGTTCAACTAATTAGTATCTATCAATATCTAAACATCAACCAAAGATACGAGTCCACAGGTTGATTGGTATATGGAGTTGTGTTCAACTAATTAGTATCTATCAATATCTAAACATCAACCAAAGATACGAGTCCACAGGTTGATTGGTATATGGAGTTGTGTTCAACTAATTAGTATCTATCAATATCTAAACATCAACCAAAGATACGAGTCCACAGGTTGATTGGTATATGGAGTTGTGTTCAACTAATTAGTATCTATCAATATCTAAACATCAACCAAAGATACGAGTCCACAGGTTGATTGGTATATGGAGTTGTGTTCAACTAATTAGTATCTATCAATATCTAAACATCAACCAAAGATACGAGTCCACAGGTTGATTGGTATATGGAGTTGTGTTCAAGTAATTAGTATCTATCAATATCTAAACATCAACCAAAGATACGAGTCCACAGGTTGATTGGTATATGGAGCTGTGTTCAAGTAATTAGTATCTATCAATATCTAAACATCAACCAAAGATACGAGTCCACAGGTTGATTGGTATATGGAGTTGTGTTCAAGTAATTAGTATCTATCAATATCTAAACATCAACCAAAGATACGAGTCCACAGGTTGATTGGTATATGGAGTTGTGTTCAACTAATTAGTATCTATCAATATCTAAACATCAACCACAGATACGAGTCCACAGGTTGATTGGTATATGGAGTTGTGTTCAACTAATTAATATCTATCAATATCTAAACATGAACCAAAGATACGAGTCCACAGGTTGATTGGTATATGGAGTTGTGTTCAACTAATTAGTATCTATCAATATCTAAACATCAACCAAAGATACGAGTCCACAAGTTGATTGGTATATGGAGTTGTGTTCAACTAATTAGTATCTATCAATATCTAAACATCAACCAAAGATACGAGTCCACAGGTTGATTGGTATATGGAGTTGTGTTCAACTAATTAGTATCTATCAATATCTAAACATCAACCAAAGATACGAGTCCACAGGTTGATTGGTATATGGAGTTGTGTTCAACTAATTAGTATCTATCAATATCTAAACATCAACCAAAGATACGAGTCCACAGGTTGATTGGTATATGGAGTTGTGTTCACGTAATTAGTATCTATCAATATCTAAACATCAACCAAAGATACGAGTCCACAGGTTGATTGGTATATGGAGTTGTGTTCAACTAATTAGTATCTATCAATATCTAAACATCAACCAAAGATACGAGTCCACAGGTTGATTGGTATATGGAGCTGTGTTCAAGTAATTAGTATCTATCAATATCTAAACATCAACCAAAGATACGAGTCCACAGGTTGATTGGTATATGGAGTTGTGTTCAAGTAATTAGTATCTATCAATATCTAAACATCTACCAAAGATACGAGTCCACAGGTTGATTGGTATATGGAGTTGTGTTCAACTAATTAGTATCTATCAATATCTAAACATCAATCAAAGACTGATGTGCCTCAATCAAAGGATGAAGGCAGGATGTTCAAAGAGACATGCCAATCCGGAATCATCGATTAATATCAATTAAAGCATATCCATTAGGTGCTTTGGAGATGCTTTGGAGAACACTTGGCCGAGCCGTCAGTATGTTTTACCTTAGTATAAGTTAGTGCAGGAGACCTAGGCCTAGACTGGAATATCTTTTAGGAATGTCCTCCTTTTACTGTACTGATTCGCTCCTTAATATATGACATGTAACAGTTCCCCGTACAGATGTCTATTGGGAGTATATAGAATAAGGATCACGTGGACATGGGCTTCCTTTATTTCTCGTTATTTTCTAAATATCCTACGATTCCTTTATTATTAAGTGTAAAGTTTTCTGCAACATACAATGGATCCGATTATAAAAATGTACCCTAGTCCTTCAGTTATGAGTTATATTGAAATAAAATATTGTTATATTTTCCTGAATTCCAAGTTATTCTCCTACTATTAGTAACTTATGTATTTTACTATTTACTCGTAAATTCAGTACTTGAGTACTATTATAATAGGGCATAATTTTAACATACCGTGACTCTGTCAATAACATTTTAACAATCTGACGTTATAAATGGCTAAATGTAACATAGAGTAATAATGTTAATAGTTTATACACGCATTAGCAAGCTTAAAATAAACGAACCACAAAAGTATAATTAATGAGTCTGACAACTTTTTTTTCGACTGAAATCAACCAGACATTTTTAGGTGAAACATGATCAAATTTAAATATCAGTTTTGTAGTAAATATAAGTGAAGCTGTAAAGAATACACATTTCAAGCCATGTTAAATTTATTACAATGTCATATATATTAAAATTAACACTACCTGAATTACAATATTTATTCCAACGATAGTATCTCAAAATAAAATGTATTAAAACGTCCACAAATAAATGCCGAATACAAATCAAACAGGATACCATGTTTTTACTGTAACAAGAGTCAACGAGGAAAAATGGCCACAGCCACAGATAATAGTGGCAGTTAATTTTTTGGATGAAAAATACGTAAATAGCAATACAATGTACTAAATAAATTGTTTATACTCAGATGTGTAATATCCCAGGCTATTTAGTAAATTTGTAGCATCAAATAGTAACTTCATATTAATTTTTCTTTTTAAATATTACTAGTATATAAAAGTCTCTAAAGGTTAATACTTGATTCGGTATTTTATTTTCTTGTTTTGTTTTTCGGTTTATTGTTTTTTATTGGTCTTTTCTGGGTAACATATTTTTATTGCATATTTTCCAAAGGCTATAATTCCTTGACTTATTTGAGATTGATATACATAAAAATTACTTTTATGATTAAAATAGTTTTAAGAGCTGTAGTTAATTATTTACTACATATACCTTAATTCAATTGTTAAATAAAGTAAGCATTATTATATTTGCCAAAATGCATTGTAAATAAATTATGTATACACTGCATGTAATTTATGTTTTTTCTGTAACATACCAAAAACTTTAAGTATTCTATCATATAAGCCATATTTAATTACTTCAAGACAAAAAATTCATAGGTAAAAAATACTTAATGTTCAAACAATTATGTAATATTCATCATGTTAGGATACTTTTAGCTCCACTCTGGGAAGTAGTTAACAAAAACATAAAGGACGAGAAGTGACATTACAATAAGTGAAGTAGACGTACTCAAAACCTTGTACGCTTTCTTCCCTCTAAACTTACAGATGAAACACTGTATTTAATATGTAATACACGACAATGTATGTATTACACGTTATGGAATAGACGATTACAAGTGAACGTCACACAGCACAAATAAATGTATTACAATGTAAGTACAAAATGCGCGGAAACTTTCATGTTTATCTTATGGTGTGATAGACTTGGTCGCACAATTATTATTATGTTTAATATTAAGTCTACATGTCAATAATTATATGGTATAACTTAACTGATTATTTAATGTTAATTATACATTTTTATTGCAATCTGTTACACCTTTTTTACATCGAGATTAAAGTTCTTGTTCCCTTTTTGTGGTGATATATTGTGGAATGAAGTTTGAATTGCCATTAACTGTAAGAACGATGTGATTCCTCTTTGTTGACGCTTACCTCCTTATGTCTTCAGACTCAAATTTCATTTCCAGGAGATTTCCTTAGCATACTTTATATACACAATTAAAGGTTTCGTAGCTATTTCTTCCAAAATGGTCACAAAATATTATTGTGCAATTTAACAATATGCAATTTTGAAGTTTGAAAAAAAAATATCTGACACCTACTTTATTTAGATCAGAGTTCTTCTTAATCTATATCTAATATGCAATAGACGTTTCTTAATGTAGGTTTTGGTCTCAATTTTCTACCTTATGTAGAAAACGTCATTATACTTTTAAATATATTTCTTTATAAGGAAATGTGAATTATTTAAAATAAGTCATATTATAGGACCTGTTTCATTCTTCGAAGAAAATATATCTTAAATAATCTCCTACTTTCATCAATTGTTTAGCTTAGGACAATAAAACGCACTTTAAGATATGCCATACTACACCCAGCTTATTTATCTCGACACAACATATTTAAGGAAACTATAGAAAACTAAACAATTGCAGTTCTTTTTTACCTTTTTTAAGATAATCACGAATATTTGACATGGATGTTCTACAGACTTTTTTCTAAATAAACTGAGTACTCTATATTTTTTTTTTTTATTTCAAAATTCTTCTACATCATTGAAAATACCAATCATTTATCGTATTAATTTACTTTTTTAATTTTGTAGATAAAAGAGTTAAAAGGCTAAAAAACGTTTCTATTAAATAAACATAAAACCTTTATACTTAAAATATTGACTGTTTTAAATGAACTCTCCAATTATATTATGAACCCAAAACAGATTAATTAACAACCCCTAATTATCAGGCAATATTTTGTTTTACATTATTTTATACTGATAAAATAAGTAAAGCAAAACACTTAAGTACAATGAAATAAAAATATTATTTTTTAAATATAATTTATACATAAGAAGGTAACTGTATGTTCCAAGAACTAAATAATATTGTACATTAAATAAATTACCAATAGCCAAAAAATGTGCTTCATCTAAGAAATGTCTATAACAAAGGGATATACTTCCCCAGGAAGGAAGTATCTGCCCCCAAAAAGTTATCTCCCCATGTGTGTTGTATAAAGTGTAAAATGTACCCCTTAGGGAGTGTCCTCCACGTGTTGTGGAAGGGAATCTCAGGTCGAGGAAATGTAATCATGTAACTGCCAATCCACGAGTGTTTTCTACACATTCTTGTTGTTGTTATTTAAGATATGCTGTATTTTTAATAAATCAAATTATTCCGGATTTGTAAAACACCTTTTTTATATTGTATAAGTATATATAATTATTTTGACTCGTTAATATTTTTTTTATTTTTGGGATTTTTTTTGAGAATACGTATTAATTATTGTTGGCGAGTTTTTTTTTTTTCAATGAGACAATATCATATACATTTTGACAAATGGGTTTGTTCCTATTTTATTTTAGAAATATAATTTATATTTACAAGTAATTAATAAATATGTATCAAAACAGATATACGTGTTTTTAAATAGTATGTATCAAATATTAACAATCTATATACTAACGGAACGAATATCCTAACATGTATACGAATTCATTATTAATAATAGATATTTTACCTAATATTTACAGTAATAGAAACTTTACAAACAAACAAATTATAAAACCTTCTTATTGTACAAACAATTAGTTACAAAAATCTCTTCATTGATGTATGTGTTTTCAAGCGTATCTAATATTGTGATGTTACTGCTCATTTCTTTCTACAAAATACATTTTTTAGGCTTATAATACAAACTCAAACGAAGCCTCAAGTGGTTGGATAAAAATTATTATAATATAGATATTATTGTTCAACATTATAAAAGAAGAGTTTTTACAGTTTAGAGTGATTTTTATAGTTTCATCAGGTAAAGAGTGCGTGTTTTTTTTTTTTTTTTTTTTTTTTTTTTTAATTATTCATGTACGATGTAGGTTATTTTCTACACTGAAATAACTTTTTACATTAGTTTATATTATGTATGTTCTTTTAAAACTTCATCTACTGCAATATAGTCATCTATATTTATACTTAAAAGAACATATTACTAATCTTAAAGTGTTACGTTTAAATAAAGATGCAAAATACTACTAAAATATTAATTTACTTAAGTCTTATTTTACTATTATTTAGTAAAATATATATATAATAGAATATGTTGTAATATATTAATAATTAAATATGAATGGAGTTTTGAATAATGCAGGCACAAAGCCACTACACATTACTAACACTAACTCTGCCAAAGTACACTGTTTCAACAATAATTATGTGTAGTATTATTTATGAGCTGCAACCAACTTTCAGTGTTAAGTTCTCTTGTTTTTGCAACATAATATTCAGTACACAATTCATTATTAAAACCACTGAATGTTTTGTAAAATTCAGTCAATACATAATACCCTTCCAACAGTCAATTTACATAATTTACATACTTGATAAGCTCATACATTATTCATGTAAATGAAGTAATAGAATAGTGTAATGTAATGATAATAATAAATAATAGAAGTAATGTAGTATAACAAAGTGAACAGTTTGAAGTGGAGATTAGAAAAAAATTGTGTTATTGGGGACAGGGAGAAGTTGGATAAATGAAGTGGTTATAAAATGTGACAAACATTTGTAACTGTCATTATATGTTTTTAGTAATTGCAAATAATTTTAAATCAACACATCAGTGCTCAGTGAAAAAGCACATTTTGAAGCAACCACTTGCTGATTATAGACGGTGTGCCTAGAAATTTAGTTTTGAAAGCCACTGCCAATTAAGTGTTTATCAAATCAGGAGGATGGCCCTAGAAAAGTCAGGAAAATGTCTTAAGGAGAGGATTGATTTAGTTTTTTATTTATTTTTAAAACACAATAAAAAAATCTTACTCGGAAAGGTACTCAAACAACAGTATTCTAAATATAAAAAATTAAGCTGATTTAGATATAAGGAGAAGTTTTAAAAAAACAAAAAACTTTTAAATCCATTGGTGACGTTCCACGAAAAGACATAATTATCTTTTAATAATCTGAATTTTTTATATTTCAATTACTGACGTTTGGAGTAGGAAGTAAGATAGAAACTGTTTTAAAATGTAAAATTATTCTTTCCATTGGCCATTTTTATCAACCATAATGTGTATTAAAGAACGATTTACTTTATTAAAACCGTACGTTTATAATATTAAAATAATTTAAAATCCTCAACAGTCAAAACATATGTTTTTAGTGGTAAACAGGAAACATACTTTTTCAACAGAAACTGGAAATATCAAGCCTTTAATTATAAAGCTTAGGCATAATTTCCCAACATAAATTATCTTGCACGATATTTCAAACTACGAATATTAACTCAAACTCGTAAAAATATTATATTTCATATTTAAAAGGTTTTCATGAATGTTTTTCCATTTACTTAGTTTTTTTAACAATAATCCTAATGATAAATCATTATTGATTGAAAATTACTGTGTTTAATTTTATTCTAGCCTATATTACATTTTGTCTTGTATGTTATCTATTTTCTCCTTTTATGGGATGAATTTCCTTTATAATTCCAAACAGCAAAAATAAAGATGATGTATAAACATAATTAATTACAAGCTAAGTTTACCAAATGCAAAATTCTATCTTTACGCTGATAAGTAAGTTATTGTTAAAAGTAAGTTAAAAGTAATCTTAAAACATTTATTGATTATAATATTGAAACAATTACCAACATAATTTGAAATATTTTAGTAAATATTTAGTTATGATTATTAATATTGATCATTATTTATATTTTATACATTAGAATATCTTTTTTTATTTCTATATTCCTATTCCTCTTTAAATATAGAGATTTATCAAGATATATTAATATACTAATACTCTTTTAAAACCATTTATTATTGTCGGAATTAAACATTTTAAGTAAGTTTGACATTTTACATTGATTTTACAGAGTGGTATATGTTTTTTTTATTTTGTATTTATTTATTTATTTTTTACCTCTTGGATTCATAATTGTAAATTATTAAAATTACAAAAAGTCTCATTTATAAACCAAAAATACATCATTTGGCTGCTTGAGTTTCGTTGAATTGGTTATAGAGAAAAATAAACAAGAGATTCGTAACCCTATAAATACAGACTGTAGTCTGTGTGGAACATCCCGACAACACCAGAAGTCGTAAATCAACCTAACCGATTTCCCTTTGTAAGCCAAGGGAATAATGTTTTTGTGGAGAGACAATCCCTACTTATTAAAAACGATCAAGATTTTTTATTAAATTGGCTTACTGAACATTTTTGAAATGTATTCTTTATTTTAATCTGACCGAAAAAAGTAAATTATATCTAACCAGTGATTATAGTTTTTAGTTAATTATCTTACGCCAATTATTCGGATAAATTTTCAAGATGCCAATATAATTAAAATATTCTGAATCAGATATTTCCACTAGTCCGACCATATGGTAGTTCATTATTGTTTTGATAAAAATTGTTATACATAGAATAAATTTAGTGTTGTCATACATTGTAAACATCATTAACTTGGTTTTATTCCATTGAAATAATTAAAATTTAATATTGTATTATTTTAGTACATTATATTATATCTTTTCTGTTTCAATTATCTGTAGATAAAGTTTTAAAATGCTCTCAACATCAAAAGATTATAATAAAAGTAAGCAATAATATTGTTTATTTTATATTAGTTACATTATGTGCTTTTGAAACGGTTTACAGTTAATAAAATTATATTTATTAAATGCTATTTATCAATTTTAACACCTACATGAACATTTATAGATTACATATTGTATATTTCAAGTAAAGGAAACCTTATTGAATCTAAAAACCCTATTAAATATTAACATTAATTAACTTATTCATTAGTAAAATAAGAAACAAAAATAAATGCATTCATATATATATATATATATATATATATATATATATATATATATATATATATATATATGTATATATATACTATATAATATGAAATAACTTATTAAACTTTAATAAATATGACTTTATCAGTCCTGTATATTATATATGCATTCGATATATTGTATATTGTAATAAAGCAGTAAATTATAGGAACTATCATAAAAGGTTATGATAATATGATAAACTATATAATATTATTAATGTTTCAAGTAAAATAAGCCTACGCTTATAATATTTATAAATAATAAATAAAATATAGAAGAGTAACTTAACATATTAATGAAAATATTAGCAAACAATGTAAGTATTTTATTTATTATTGCTATTATTTATTAAATTATTCAGATCCTAATTCATGTGGGTGAATATATGTTAAGAAAACGTGAGATAAGTGTATATGAAAAAAATTAGTCCTAGTTACCTAGGTCACCAGATCCTTTGACAGCAACCAAACAAAACAACAAATTTGATAATAAAAACTAAAATATAATACTTATCTTATGCATTTTTCTCTCAGGAAATAAATTGAGTTATCATTAATTAAAAAATTGTATAGTTTAGTAGTAGGACTATATTAATTATTGCAGTATATTAAAGTATTTAAATAATGTTTCAATAGTTACATTAATATGTCTTAAATATCCATCCATGATATTACAAAAAAAAAAAATAAAATAATAATAATAATTACTATCCCTGAAATTAAAATACAATTGGAATCGATTTCAATTCAAACAATTATATTAGGCAACCGTTTTGCTTGAATTGATTAAAATACACCTCAAAAATCGATCAAAATATGGCCAATTTCAATAAATTAAGGATGACAGGATGGATGTTTGTAGTTCAGGTAAATAACTGAGGTAATTTTTGTTAAGAACATTTAGAGTGATTATAAAACATTTTATTTTTAAACTCTAACAGTGCAACATTTTTAAAAGCACTTCTATCAAAGGTTTACAAGACCAGATATATATTTATTGCAAATAATGTTAAATATTTCTATCGGTATAATGATCTGGCTTGGATTGACCATAATATGGAAGAAATACATTTATTTTAATACTCTTTATTTACATATATTATGATGTCCATCATGTCCACTGTGTCTCCAACATCGACAAACCATTCGAGTGTTTTGACAATCCATCATAGTAACCGATATCTATATATCGATATAACTGACAATGACTGATCGCTCTACAGGTATTATGAACAATATAATTTACAAAACCACAGTAAATATACATTTATAAAAAGCAAACTTGGGTTTTATTTAGAGTTCTGTATGGTAATACTAATATTGTATAATGTTTGCTTTATTAAATATAAATTTAAAAAAATAATATGACTGATTTACTTATCTAAAATTTACTAGATTTATAATGACATGTAAAATGTCTTTCTTTATATTAATATAAAAACTTAATATAAAAGGGAATATTAAGATTAATATATTTCCACAATGATAGTTAGTCTGCAAAAAACCCTTTTTACGGTTTACAGATACGATTTATATTAGTCCAATACCTTTGACAACAAGATATCAAAGCTATATAAAATCAACTTTAATTAAAAAAATATATACGTAATGTGTATTTTAATGTATATTTTGATATGTTAATAGTTTTAAAACATATTTATACTATAGCAAAGTAGAGAATGATTATATAAAATACAATTTACTCAAAAAATCTTAAGATTCTAACTATTTTAATTCCTGCAAATTTCAACTGCAAAGTTTTGAGTTGTTATTTATTTTAGAATGTACATTTAGAAAGTGCAAAACAGCCAACAAACTCAGTTTTCAATGTCTTACACTATTAATACTAGAAGCACCCAACGAAGTTGGAATGTAACGTTATTTTGTAACCAAATAATTAAATCTATCAATTATTAAACATAATTTAATATTTTAATAATTATTTTAATACAATTAAATTCTTCATGGTATTTTGTTTATTACCGAAATCGTTTAGCTAATTATGTTACTAACAATAAATTATACTTTCCAATAAGATTACAATTAGTTTTTGTTGCATTATGATATTAAACTGTTTTAAATATCTGAATAAATATTATAATATTAGTTATTTATATTTTTGGTTAGCTTAGGACCACGATGTACTCACTTGTAAATATATTGTCTGATACATGATGTAGGCTACCTTATATCCGTTAAAATGTTTTTATTGAATATTTGAGTTATAATTAATTTTAACAAAATGTAATTTTATTATTATAACCTAAGTTAAGGAAACGCTAGTGCTAGCATTATCACACTAACAAAATTACGTGTCCCTTGGTTTCACATTTTCTACCCCAACACGTTCAAGCCACTCCCTTAGGGCTGTAAAGTAGAGCTTATATACTAGAGAGAGAAAAGGGAATCCCAAAGGAAAGCCTTGTTTTGGAAAAAGATTTTCTCCACAGACATAAATAAGTGGGACTGGTAGTAGGTGATTTATTTCTATTCCAGGCAGGATTTATTGAACCCACAAAAAGATTTGATTTCCTACTTGTTTCACAATTCATCAATTATTACGGTGTTCAAATTGTTATTTATTTTTTATAAATCTTAAGGTGATTGAATTTTAGTACGAGACATTCTTGCTAAGCTTCAGCCTCAGTTTGTGACAACACTAAAATAAGTAGTACATGATCTGTACTATATAAATGTTAAAGGCAACAGAACTCATATTTATAAATTCCTTTTGACCTTTTTATTTTTGACCATTCACTCTAAACATAGATTTTGCTACCGTACGAAAATGGAACCTTGAACCACTGTAGTTGAGTGGGTGGGTGGGTGGATCTTCACCAATGTATGTATATGGGTAGTTGGTTACGTTTATAGTATGCTATCATAACAAACAAGAGTATGGTAGCATACTGATATCTAGTGTGATTTATTTTATTTTATCTTACCTAATACAATTAATATGTTCAATACAATTAACGGTGTGAATAGTGTTGTGTGAATAGTGTGTGAAGTCTATTCTAACTTTTTAATTTTCAACTAATTTTAGTTTTACATAAAAATACAATATTTTAGTAAGGACAAAATATGCCTTCGTCACATCCCAATTAATTATAACCTGTTTTAAAGGAAAACCCACAATTTATTACTCATAATTTAATGGAAATTAATTAATATTTACGAGTTTTACGGATTGATTTCAGTTAAATAAATTGTCT
Source organism: Stictocephala bisonia (assembly GCA_035578905.1). Taxonomy (NCBI): domain Eukaryota; kingdom Metazoa; phylum Arthropoda; class Insecta; order Hemiptera; family Membracidae; genus Stictocephala; species Stictocephala bisonia. Next base: position 277,058 of record JAQJVL010000840.1, read on the forward strand.
AAAGTTGAAATTTATTAAATTGTGATTATTCACATATACAAAAATATACGCTCTTGTATAGATAAAGTGTGTGATATCAACGTTAAATTCTCCAGTCAATTGGCAGATCCAGACAAACAGCTGTGTGCTTCATCAGTCACACGGTTACGTTTAGTTATCAGATGAGTCTGCTCAAATTGTTGTTACCTTATATAAAATCAAAATCAGCACTTTGAAGGTATTCTCCGCAGGAATTTTCATTGAATATTTTAGCATCCACTATTAAGAAAATGTACCTTTACGAAATTTAACTTATTCCAAATGGTTGATTATATTAGTAACAAAATGATAACTAAGACGCTGCCTTGAGAAATACCATGATATTTAAACTAAATAAATAAGTTAACTTCCTCATATTCTTTTTGCTTTATTTAACTAATTGATTCATATTTGCTAAACAGATCTTATACCAGATGAGATTATTTCTAGTTATGGTGATGAAGAATAGTATACGAAAAAAAAATCAGTCGTCAAATAAATGTTATAGCCAAATAAATGGAAAACAACAACATATATTTTAAAAAAAGAATTAAACTGTTTACCACAATGTGACAACCGGATGCTGTTTGTTGTGATGTAACTAAAAAATCTATGTATTTTAATTAATACGCGAAACAAATCTGTGTAATTTGGTATAACACAACACACATGTTATCAAGCAATGATATTTGGCAATAATTAGTTAAGTTCAATAAGCAATCACCGAATAAAAAGAATATGTTAAATTGAAAAATTCCTTGTAATGAGTATGAACAAACCTTTAATATACGGTGAGTAACAGGACTACTTAGGCTTTTTATATTAATATTAAAATGTATTGGCTGATACAATTAGTAATATAAAAAAACTTATAGCATATCTTAAATTCTGTATTCAAAATATTGTAGTACACATTCATCACATTAAATAAAATATCCGTAGCAGCTTAATTTACAAAACAATAGAAATAAAAACTGGCTTAGAAATTATCCTGATTTTGCAAATTTCCCTGTAGGTATTTTATTTCACCCTTTGTTCTGATATTCTATAGATATAATATAGCAGCTAATAGAATGCTCTAGGCACTATTGTTCTTGTGAACAATGTACCTTGCTCTTTGATTTATTATGATCCATATCGCTGATATTTGATCTGCACTGATGGATTGAATAATATTCAAGTAGCAAACATCACGTGTTTATTTTCTCAATTATTAATTTTAATTACTAAATTATGCTTTTTCCTATTATAAACGAAATATTTCACTTTGATAATAGTTATTTACGGCATTTATTTGGTAAATTTTGGACGAGCCGTAGCCGAGCGGTCTAAAGCGTCAGGACTTTGAGCTTGGGTTAGAGATAGCGCTGGTTCGAATCCGGCCTAGACTGGATGATTTATCAGTAATATACACCTTCTACTGTACTGGTTCGCCCCCTTACTCTCTCTGAATAGGTTCCTCGTACATATCAATAGTCTATGGGGAATGGGCAGAGTAAGGTTAAGAAGGAGGATTGGCCTCTCCTTAAAAAAAAAAAGAAAGAAAAAAAGAACGTCAAATTTAATAAAAATCTACATTTCGTTACTTATTATTTATTCACAACCTCTAATTATTCTTTACTTGTAAAATAAATTAAGCTTGCCTATTGGTTTGTATTTTTCAAATTAGATCCCTATTCTGATAACGATACGTACTACAAAATTTGTTAAAGGTGTACATTATGATCTAACTTGCCAAACGGTTACTTAGTTTCTATATATAAATTATATCAACCGAAGAGCTTATGATCATGTTTTTGTTTTTTTTTTAAGCTGAACCAAACCAAAATGAAGTTATTGGCATTACTGAGTTAAAACAAGTTTGTCGATGCAAAAGAATACTATAAATACAAGTGTACTATATGGCCAAGTTTTAAGGCTTGTCTTTTAGGCTTTTGTCAGGTATTTATGCCATTATTAATGTTTCGCAAATAAACGTAGTTTCATCTTATGTCACTTTTGCCACAGCCATCAACCACGCTGAATAAAATACAGCGTGTATGCACGCTAGTTCATTTTCTTAGCTTGAAAAATGGTAGATCTAAGTCGTATATATGGTTTTAAGCGGTATGGTTTTAACGGGTATAATTTATAAATAAAGTAAAACAACCAAAGGTAATATCAGCTGATAATTATATTATAAATGTTGACTTCAATGAAATTATTCAATATTGTAGTGTTGAAAATATTTCAAATTGTTGTACTATGATATCAATATAACTTATATTTACCTGCAAAAACTTGTTATTTTTTTAAATGATTCCTTTCCTCCTCCATATCTTCCTTTTAAATGCTTGATATTCTGGCATGTGTAAACTTTATGAATACTTCCTGGGAACACATCTTAGATAATTCACGTTTAATACTTGATTATTTAGGTTTAATTTGAAATGGTCATTGTTAACTGATGAAGACCACTTAAACATTAATATTTATATTTAATTTTAAATAACATGTTAACTGTTCGAATATATTATCGTCTAAAACTAAAATATTCATTAAAGTAATTTTAATTCACTAACTTTTTTTCATCTATATACAACGTGTTCCTAAGTATTACCAAATAATAAAAACACACTTATGTATAACATTTTTAACCGTAAGTTTGTACTAACATCAATATTATTGGTATATTTATTTTTATAACCTGTTTTTTTCTATATTTCAAATGTAATATTCAATCTTTTTCAATAATAAAAGAATCATTTTTTAAATATTCAAAACAAATATTTAGTTATTGCTTTAATTTAAATATTTCTTAACAATAATTATAATAATATCATAATAAATACATCCAGGTCTTGTAATAACTAAGTGAAAACCCGATGAGCAAAAAACAACAACCGTTCCTAATAAATTGGTTCGCTGTCACCGGAATTCAGATAAACAGCGGTGAAGAATAACCATGATATAGAGAATAAATATGGTCCGCTGGATGAAATAAACCTTTTCTACTAATGTGGTACTTTTTAAAAATTATAAATAATAATAAAAAATAATTTTCTCCAATATTTCCAATATTCATATTTCATAAAAACTGTTTTATATATTGTAGAATTAGTTCAGATGCATTGTTAAAGAGGTAGTGTCGTATAGACAATTTAATTTGTTTCCGTTAAAATCTATATCAAATCTGCAAAAAATATTTTATTTGGTGTAATAAATTGAAAAATAACTATAATTATGTACCCTTAATTAATATTTTATAATAATACATGACCGGTTTCGGCTCTTAGGCAATCTTCAGAGTGTAAATAATATAAACTATAAGAAATTAACAATTATTAAAGTAAAACAGATGAAAATAATATATGATTAATTTAATGTGTGGGTAAGTTGAATTTTACTTTTGATTCTTATGTTTCTTTTAATTTCTCTTATTTTTTCATACATTGGATTTTTCATGTTAATTTGTGTATTTAATGTGTTCTGTGGTTCATTATAAATCAATGAAATATTTATAATATTTATATGTATCATAATAAACCACAGAACACATTTAATACGCAAATTAACATGACGAATCCTGTACATGAAAAAATAAGAAAAACTAAAAAAAAACATAAGAATCAAAAGTAAAATTCAAGAATTTCCAAGTTTATTACTGAATCTTTCTTTAAGAGCAAAACCTTAGTATAACATAAATTATGGATTCTGTTTCGTTTTTACTTTCTTTGGTTGTATTAAATTTAAATGGCAAGCAAAATTTTATTGTGTATAAAATTTTAATTTTTATATTAAGATTATTTTTAATGTTAGGTTATTTATTACATACATGTTCTAACACATTATATTCATTAATATTCTTGGAACTAGGTACCAATAACAACACAAATACAAATTCGTACTTAAATGTTAGTATTTTTTTTTTTTTTTTTTTTTTTTTTTGTGAAAATCTACAAATTCTTTCGTCTTCAAACTGAAAATGACTGCTTAATAAAATGTACTTAAATTTTTATCTGGCTACAAAAGTCATATTCCATTTTGTCAACTGTTTTAACTATACATGTCAAAAATTAGAGTTATTCGAAATAACGAAATAGTGCTTATAAAAATCATGCTCTTTTAAATTTTACAAACGCTTTATTTTTATGACACTGAAAATACTTCATTACTTAAGTACTAAATTTTTTTGTGGTGACACACGTTTTGTATTAATAACTAACATACAACCCGCAAAATAATTAATTAGTGTGATAAACAGTGGGGTACAGTGTTCACACACACGCTTTGTCAAAGAGCACTTTCCTGCCTGGAACATTGCTGACATCAAGTTTTTCTAATGATGCATTGGTTGTCTGCCACATTCTGTGAACCATAGTTTATATACAGTTTTAAAATATATCATATCGTATAAATAGCTATTCACAGATCTTATAACCAACTATTTACTGCCATTAAATCCATACATAGTAGACAAGCGACACGTTAATGTTTATATCATATATAGGATTGATATATAGGATGGAAAATAAATATGAAAAAGCTTTCACAACATTATTTTTTCCAAAGACAATTTGATACTTATTTTTTTAAATAATTAAGCCCCATAAAGTATAATTTTTTATCAGAATAATTTATTTAAAACTGTTATTTAGTGCAGAAATTATATTGTTAAAATTAGTTACTTTGACATTTAAATAACCACGGCTCTGGAAAGAATAACCCTTTTTAAGTCCCATTAGCGGGAATTAATTTCACTTGAATAGACCTTTCATTTGATACCAAATTTGACCTAAGCTTAAGTTGAACTCCTCCTAGGTGGTCTCCCTGAAAAGATGCAATTTCGCAAATAACATCAAAAAGATTTAACTTTTACAAGTGAATCATACTAAAGTTGTGAAATCGTTTCCATATTATTTTCCATCCTGTACAAAAGTACATATTCAATGAAATTTGTTATGTACTTTTTTTACAACACATAGTTTACTGTTGCAGTGATATTTACTAGTTTTTCCGTTTTTATTTCAAATATCATCTATAGCAATTTAACATCAACAATTGAAAATATAAACATTTATAATTCCAGTATGAGTTAGTAAAACGTAATTATATCCTGTTGAGTTAACGAATTACAAAGGCGTTAATTAATTTTAATTATTAGTTCCCTAAATATAAAATCAGGGCCTTTATTAACGAATTTATAATTAGGAGGTCATATTTTACCAACATAACTAATTTGTCTTGTAGAATTTCTAAATGTGACTCACAGAAAGATATCTTATTTTACATTGTGAAGGAGTATCAGGCGAAAGTTATCTATATAATTTTATATGGTTCAGTAGTTATACTATCCCTTTAAAATAATTATTTATTCCAGCACAAATCACGATCTCACGTCTAAACAAAACATTTGCTCACCTGAAAAGATTTTTCATGAAAAAATATACATTGAAACGGAATTACAGGCAGCCAATTTAAAGTATACATGCTTATGGTTTACAAAATTATAGTATATCCATGTAGTATGAAATGAAAATTCGAAGAATTTATATCATCGTTGAAAAATATACACATACGTAATTTAAATGAACTCTCAATGAATACCTGCGTCTTTTCCCTTTACAATCTCCATGAATGAAATATAAAGCTTGCTAACAATGGATTATGTCCATAGTTTACAATAAGGTCCTCTATCAAAGTTTCATACAGGTGGCTCTAGAAGAATCCATGTGTATGGTTCGTATTAGTCAATCCTATAACTTCAACACACAAGTTCCTATCAAAGTGTACCATATGTTATGTATATGTAACGTTAAGACTACTCTCGTATGATATTTATAAATTATATGCAGTAGCAATCTCTATCAATGTAACATAACAGCTCCTAACCTAAGTTTATGTGCTTGGTTTGGTAAAGGTAACTAAATACACTAAGAGTAAAAGTGGTTTTCGATGGATATATACATGGTTCAAAATAGGCACTTCTAAACATGGAACATAACAGTTGTCTAAACATGAAACGTGAAACATAAAAACTTACATAGTTTACAATAGGCTCTTCTATAGATTAAACGTAATAGCGGATGTCAAAAAGTATGACTGGTTTCCAATTTGTACATGGTCTATATTGCCTGTATTCCTTTCCAATAGAATATAACACATTTTTATGTAATGTGAATAAATTTATTTTAAGATGTTAGATGTTAATAGAGATAAAATTATAAAGTTCAATATCTTTATATTTTTGAGTCTTTATAAAACAATACTGTCATGTATAAAAGAACAGAATTTGATCTAAAATGGTAATTAATCACTTACCAAGGGCTAACTTAACTCCAACGTATGCTAAGATAAATCAAAGATTCAGCAGAGACAACATTCATACCTCAGACAGGGATCAAGGGACCGTGACGTCAAAAGATCCAAAGAGGCTTGAGTAGCTCTCACACTAAATCACTGCCAGCTTCATTGATAACCCTTGACATGAGCAGATATACATCAATTATATTGCAGAGGCAACAGTAATACCTCTAACAGTGATCAAGGGACCGTACGTCACATGGGCCTGGGAATTGTAAGGCTTGAGAAGCTCTCACAGTGATTCACTGCCTGCTTGATTGAAAACCCTAAACATGTATAGATATACACGAACCATTGAGCAGAGACAACAGTAATACCTCTGACAGGGATCAAGGGAACGTGACGTCACAAGAGGCTGGGAGTTGTAGGGCTTGATGAGATTTCACTGTGAATCACTTCCCGCTTGAGTGAAAACCCTCGACATGTACAGAGATACATCAACCATTGAGCAGAGACAACAATAATACCTCTGACATAGATCAAGGGACCATGACGTCACAAGAGCCTGGGAGTTATAGGGGTTTAGGAGCTTTCACAGTGAATCACTGCTTGCTTGACAGAAGTACAAGATATTTAGATTGTATTATAACTGAAACGATGTATGATTGTTAAATATAATCAATTTATTATTAATAATTTATAATAAATGTTTATTCAAAATAACTATCAAATTATGTGTAAACTATTTGAATAACTTAGCCTTCATCTGAAGTTTGTATATACTCTTACTAAATGTACTGAAATAAATACATTGTAATTTTAAAAGTAATACGATATACATTAGTACTTTTAATTACTATAGAACTATTTAATGCTCTAGCAGTAATTTAGTTTTGTATAATAAACTGGTTTTTCCGTAAAATATAGTGTGTTTTTGATAAGAGATGTAGGTAAATAATTACGAAATAATGTTCACATGTAAGGTAGTACAGTACTTAAATGCATTGAAATAATTTTTTTTTTCAAAAGAGAATTATTTTACCCTCTCCCTCCCTCATTGACTGATTATCTGAAAACGAACTTACTCAGGAAGTTAAGGATGGTAGCAAGTATGGTACATGGTAAATATTACTAATAAAAGAGTGTAGTAAGAGCCAGGATTTGAACCAAATTCAAATGTTTTATTGCATGAAGACAATTACATGAATTGCATCGCAATAGTCAATATTAATAATAAAAATAGCCTATCCTATACATACAATCTTAAAGACGGTGCATACAAACATACAAGATGTCTTACATTCACTCTCTCATTTATACTAGATTAAAATTCTGAAACTAAATAATAAATATATAACTAAATAAATAGGTTCATACAAACATACAAACCAGTACTAGCTTTATTACTGGCTTAAAGTTCTGACCCCTCTACCGTTCACCCACAGGCTTTATTACTGGCTTAAAGTTCTGACCCCTCGACCGTTCACCCACAGGCTTTCCAAGTTATGAGTCTTTAGTTAGTATTATTATGATACACCCTTCGTTTAATGAATAGTTAATCAAATTACTTTATTTATATTCATGAAATATATCAAAAATTAAAGTGAAATATCATTGTGTTTTCACATCATTAATAATTGATATCGATGGTTCATAGGTTTAATTCCTTAACTTCATTCACGTTAAAACGTATTTACTTGAGATTTTAACAATTATTTTAATCTCCTTGTAAATTGACATTTCTTAATAGTTAAAAAAGTTGAAGAAGGGACTTCTTAGTCCCAACATCACCTGATTAAATGAATACGTTTTTTATTTATTTTCAGTTACATGCAATAATTTCAGTTTACAATAAGATCCACGCGTATCAGACTAGAATATAATTTAATATTTGCAGTTTTTGGAACATTAGTGGATAGTGATATGGAGCCTTTGTGGTCTTTGGGTTGTTGATAACTTCAATTTTTATATATGTGTGTTGTTGGTTGTTTAATTTGTGGTTAATGGAGTTTTAATAGACTGTGATCTCTTGGAATGTTTACATGTGATATATGTATCTTGTTGGTAGTTTAATTCGTGTTATATGGTGTTGTGGTCTTTTTGGGTTGTTAAAAGATCGTGACATTTGTCTAATGTTAGTTTTTTTATTGTGTTATATGGTGAGTAGAGTGTTGAACAAATGTTGTTGGTTGTTTAATTTGGTATATTGGGGTTGTTGACAAAAATAGTCAGATGATGGTAGATTTTTGGTTGAATGGAGTTGTAGAGTGGGAGAGGGGTGTTAGATCAATATAAATTAAACAGAAAAAGATAAAAACATTTGTTAACCAACACAAATATATTATTTATTTGCAAATATATTTGTAATTGTCATTCATTTTGTAAAATAATTTTCAAATTCCAAAATGTTTAATGTATTTGCTAATAAATATTGAAATTACCGTCCACATTATTCTTTTATTGTTTTTATTTTAACAATAAAGTATAGTTTATTTATAAATCCAAAATATTATTAAAAAATTTATCTTATTACCAAAACAAAATTTAGATGTTAGATGTTTTGACCTTAAAAATTACTAGTGTTTAAATTTATTTATCTTGAACATTTGTTCAACAATATTTATATTTCATTATTGTGACTTCCTGCCATATTGTGGACAATCATGTGGATATTAAAGTGTTTTACAAAGTTATATCTAATATTTACACGAGGAAAAAATTCACACAAAGCCAATAGGGTCTCAAACTTCACTATATATTGATTCTATTGGAGGGGGTTGAATATTTCAGTAATGACATCTGGGGGGCTGCTTATTCGGGTGTGAAATTAGGAGATTAAAATACCAAATGGGGTGGGCAGTAAATTGAATAAAAACGCTCTAAACTTGTCGATATCCTGATGGCACAAATATTTTCAAGCAGTTACTTAATATTTGTATTATTTATGCCTAGCAGGTTTTGGAGGGTAAGATAATAATAATAATAAATTAACGCTAAAAATATATAAGTATAGTACAATATTGTACGATCAATTCTAAAATTATATAGAATATCAATCACTCACCTTATATCGAGTACAGTCTTTTTTCATATTTTTTAAGCAGTAAAGATTCCGTATGATAAAAGAATTTTTTTTATCGTCCAGACAATCGTTGAGAACTGCATTTTTGACTCTCAGTCTCGCTCACTGAGGTTAACATGTTATTTCTCCGAGGCATGTATTTTTCCTTGTATTTCATGTAATGCATAGCTACATCATCTCAGATGATAGTATTGGTTAAAGTTACAGGATGTCTTATTTTACCAGGTAAAGTTAGGGCTAAGAAGCCCTCTCTAACACTTAACCTGAGATGAACGACTTAAAAGTAACCTCAACAACAGTGACCGGGTAGGCAGGCTGCGTGCAAGGTATTGCTCAGATAGTCACCCACCCAAGGAACAGTCACGCTCGATGTTGCTTGACGCCGTTGTCTTCCGATAACTTCTGAACCCTCTGCTCAAGGCCACTTGCCATCAACGCCTCTGTGCACTTGGTATGAGATTTCCAAACCTATTAGAACATGCATACTGTTTGTAGTACCTTAGAATAGTGTATGTGACCTACAGAGGTATATGCGAATGTATTGCTATTATTTATACGAAAGTGTTTCATATTTTTTTAAAGTAACAAGTAATTATACGAGACAAGACTAGGTATAATCATTGTTCGAATTTAGCTGTTTCAAGTTTTATCTATTTTCAAGGGTAATGTATAAAAGCCATAATGTACAACTAACATCTTTGTTTTTCTCGGTGCTTCATTATGGCTAATGGGGTCAACATGGCCGTTTTCCAAACTACTAAACCATCACTGGGAAGTCGATAGGCTTATCGTACACTACTACAGTATAAATGTTTAACCATAAAATGGCTAAAGCCTGTGTTTTTTTATTTACGGTGTGTGTTTACTATTAAAATGAGTTAAAGTTGTATTATTGTTAAAGGTGTAACTTTAGTGGGTCATACATTAATATGGTGAATTTTTTTACTTTACAACTTTCAAGAGTTTTTTTAAGTTTTAAAAACAGTGAACAAATTATAAAAATACTCAACTTGATGAATGATGCAAAAAGAACGGTTGTATAATACTGAAGTATTTTTAATCACGGAAACAATACATACAATTCATCCTAATGATAAGTTAATGCGTTTAATAATAGACGGGATTTTCAGTGAGTTGGTGAGACTAATGGCCGTTTTTGTCACTCTTCAATCAAAAATGAATTAATTTGCCAAAACAAGGATCAGCAGCTTTAACCATAATTGATCTCAGTATAGCTAAATATTAGATTTACAATTCTCATAGAAAATGTCTCTTAGATATCGTAACGTAAGGTAACATATTTTTCTAAGATAATTCATAATTATTATTTTTTAACTGTAATTTAATAATTATAATTATGTTCTGTATTGATCGTTTATAGTCCATATGTAAGGCTTGTAATTTATATCTATGGTATTTTAATAAACAGTTTTCAATGTTCATTACATTGTTTTATACGTAATTTAATTTTAAAAGTCAGTATACATTTATAGTGATAAATGTATAAAACCCCTGTTAAATAATACATTTACTATCAAAAATACAAATATATTTATTGAATAATCGTATTCAATACAATTTCAAACCTTTAAGGACGTGTTTGTCACTATTAAAAAAGTTATCAATTATATTACAATAAATACATAAACCAAAATTTTTAGTTTTTTAAATTTAAATATACGCGTCACGACATTGGTAGTTATTTAAACAAAAACTGAAAGTTAATTTATGACGAGTTCATTTTCATACCTCAAAATAAAAAAAACTTGTCATGGATGTAAAACAATAATTTACTGTAGCAATAGGAATATTAACATAATCTAATATACATAAATATGCAGCACATAACTTGTTATATAACTTCAGGTTATGATAAATAACGGAAAGCAGATTGAGATGTAATAAATTCCGAACGATCAAATGACATGTTCCATCATCTAGTACAGGAGAAGTCTTAGATAACTCAGCTCGTTTCTCTGGAAATGACTTTTCCCTTGAGGGTTGATTTCTTACCTAGATATACTATATTTAAATAATAAGAAGTGTTAGTATAAATGATTTTAACAAGAGTTTTAAGAAAACATTTTCAATATTAGTATGTATGAATTATTCATTAAAAGAATTGTAATAGAAAATGTTTTTAGTAATTTATTTGAAAGAATGTATTACAATATAAAACTTTCAAAATCAACTTAAATTAGCTTCAATTAACGTCTGAATTAACTTAAGAACACTTAATTAAGTACGTCATTTTATTTACATTTATTATTTAAAATATTAGTTTAGTTACAAACGAACACATTGGAATGTATTGCAATAAAATGAAGATAAAATATTGCATATGAAAAAAAAAACTGAGTTCAAAAATATGAAAGAAAAAATAGTATAAGTTAAAATGTATTGCATAAATACATAATAATCGTGTGTGCGTGCGGGCTTGCTTGCTTGCTTGCATACGTGCGCGCGCGCGCGCGTGTGTATGTGTGTGTGTGTGTGTGTGTGTGTGTCTTTATTCCATCACCTGCTGCCTTTCCTCAGAACAGAGCACTCTATCGGCGACTTATAAAAGCAGAAGAAAAAAGGCCGACTTTTCGCCATAAGACTGTCTTTTTATGGAGATTTGTATTTATTGACACCACCTACTGTACTCCGTCAAGCAGCTCAAACAGTATTGAATATCAATAAGTAATACAATATGTATCGGTATTTATAATACCATCTTTAGCTATGTGAAGTTAATATCCACCCTGGCTTTTGTATTTAGGTTAATACAATAATATTTACTATAAAAAGTAATGTACCAATTACTTCAATTAACTTAACTATTTTAATAGCCTGATTGTTAATGAATTTATAATCTCACGATATATATTACATTGTAGAATATATATTTTTAATATTGCAAATGATTTATTATGTTTAATTAGGACTATTTTATTTACAATTATTATTTGATAAATCAGGTTTAAAGAGTGATATTTACTAAATTAACCCCTTAGTCAAAATGAAACACATAAGTATAATAAAATAGAGAGTTACACTTTTCATACACAAGCTTAAAATTCACAACATTCTCTGTGGTAGTAATAGTTTACTAAGTTCAATATATTATCATTTTATTTGATATCCAATTGACGTTCTTGTATCATTTTTATGTTATATGAACTATTTTTAGCGTTCTATGGACAATGCTAAACTCACTAAACAGATAAAATGAGGTTGGTTTGAGCAGTTTGAGAGTTGGTTTACCTTGTTGCTTTAATTTTAATTTAGAGAATGTAATTCTTAACCAAAATAATTTATAAACCTAAACATATTAGTTCTATATAAAATAATATATCTAAAATAATTTTCAATTAACAAAAACTCGTATTTGAATTGTGAGAGATTTTAAAATGAAATGTAAATATTGGATATTCTTAATATTATGGTAATGAAATAAGTGTTAATAATACCAAATTAAACTTCTATTTCATTATATTTGAAGTTTTTTTTTTCTAAAGAGATAATTAAATCTTATATTTTTTATACTCCAGAGGAAAACTGAAGTAACCATTCAAAAACTTTCGATTTATATATTTTGGTAAATGCACGGAATTTTCTTCAGCGGTAAAATTAACTACGTCCAATTGTAAAATATTACATATTTATCAAGTTTTAAGATCAAATGAACTATTTTAAAAAAATATTTAATATTTGTAAAAAGAAGTAAATGAAGCTTTTTTTAATACCAAAACCTTAAATTATGAGCTATTTCATTCTTATATTTTGAAACATGTATCTAAAACACTGATTATGTTAAATTGCTTCTCAAGTGTAAATAGAATACAATGGGTAGTTACTTTTTGACTTAAAACTCAAAAATAACTAACAACACGAATTAAAAAAAATACTAACCATGCAAAACAATCTATTTTATTTATCTGTCAGGCAAATAATTATCTAAATTTTTTTAAAGCGTCATTAGTTTATAAAAAATTTCAACTCTGGATACGTGTATTTAGTATCGGACATCCATCTTCATCGTGAAATAAAGAAATAAATAAGATCATAATAAAATTTATAATCATAAAAACGTAATAATTTATTCTTACTTTGAGTAATAAAGTAAATAGTTAAAGCATGTTTATAGATTGTGTAAAAAACACGTCAAAATTTTATGTCATCATTTTAGTTTAGGCATAATTAGAACATTCATTGTTTGGTAACATGTACCTAGAGTGTAGAATCCCACTTTTACCTACATAAATCAACATAATCCATTTTATGAAACTAAATTATCTTAATTTTTAAAGTTCAACTTTTTCGTATTTTATGTAGACGTTAATGATTATTTTCATAGTAATAATTTAATAATAATATTAGCTGTGATTAATAAAAAGCTCAGCTTCCTATTGTTGAAATTAGCAGCGTCTTGTCATTTTATATTTTTACATAGATGATGTGACTATATTTTTTTCTATCTAGGAAAATATAAAATTATAATAAATATCCCAGTTAAAAAGAATAAAAAATCCACCCAGCATCAACATGACGTACGTAATGTCCAGTTATTAATTAAAGTGGGTGTGTTGTGGCTATCTGTTTATAATGATATCACGAGGGGTTTTACGGGGGTGTGAAATTAGGGGATTAAACGACCAAATTGAGTGGACAGTCAATTCTATATATTATTTTGGTTCTATGTAATTTATTGTGATTAGTGTTTACAAATTCCTTATCGTAAACATGTCAAATGAAAACCTTTATATATATTTTTAAAGTAGTTGTTTCTTGAAGAATGTTATTTATAAATATAGTAGGGGACACCCCTGTACACTCCACGTGCCAACCTTGTCAGGAGAATAGCATAGAATACATATATATATATATATATATATATATATATATATATATATATATAACCTTCTCAATATTATAAATATCATTAAATATAATAAAAATTTATTTCACATTTTTAAACGTTATTGTATAGAGAAACAAATACGTAGAACAAGTGTAATAATTATAAACTCCTAATGCATTAATGGGATACTTGTCAAACATGCAAAATATACATGTTTATTTATTTATAAAACAATTGTTATTGATTTACTAAAATCAACCTAATGTTATCCTTATGGAAAAATATTTTAGGAGTGTTTTATCAAGATGAAAATGTTGATAAAACACTAGCCTACAACAAACATTTTTACCATAAACTAAACTAAAATCAAATTATAAAAATGTCCATAGCTAAATTCACTGCGTTTATTAGATTTCACATTTTTAACTTTGACTTGTTAGCTAATATATTTCGTACCAACTGGGGCCACACTTAACACATTGCTTTCAACCGAAATATTCTGTTTCTTCACTCTATCAGTTTCTCACCACTTCACTTCAAGTGTTGCCTGAAGTGGTCTATTTAGCAACTCAAAAAGTGCAATATAGTATTAGTTCCTACTATTTCAAAAAGTCTCATATTAATGTCACATCGTGACATATTAATGTCACTTTTTATCCAGTTTATTTAAACTTTTTAAAAATATGTTTGTAAATAAATAATTTGTTTATCGATAAAGTATATAATACTATTAATTTTTAATATTTACTTTAATGAGTTACAAAGTTAAAAAAGTACACAAGACAAATATATAAATGCATCTTGCTGTGAATCTTACTCTTTTTACATAGGATTTTATAAGAAATATATTACGGACTTTTAAATGTTAAAGGTAAATTATCATTTATATACAACGAATTCAGATCAAGAAAAAAGATTATATAATTATATTTCAACAATAAATACATGTTTTAACAACATATTGAGTAAAATAAATAGAATATAAACAACAATAACTAAATGGTAATATATAAATATTTTTTAAAGTTGAAAAGAGAATGTTGAAGCATATTGATAAAAAATTGGTACGGAAAATAAATGTACATTTTTATTCCCTATTTTCTAAGAACCGAGATTATCAATTGAATACATTTATTTAATTTTCCTAACGTTATGTAACTATACAGTTTAATTATCACAATTATAAACGTAAAGGAGGAAACTTGTCTCTTACGATGACTCTTAAGAGCTGTTAAAGTTTGAGTCCTATTCTTTATTCAGTGCTTATTTTATTTTATTTTTTTTTTACGATTTGGAGGGAAAGGCTTCAAAAGTGGTAACAGCCCGTAAGCCAAAAGGCTTATTGTGCTCCCTCCTTTACAGGACTTCAAACTTCATCCAACCCAAGGTCCTTAGAGAACCTTAAGATTGCCTTGATGATGTACACCTTGGTCACGTTCTAAAACGCCACCCAAGGTGAAAACCCACTTCCTAGCTAGGACCGGGCAGTGAAAGAGCATGTACTGTCCAGACTCTTCCTCCTCCCCACATTTCCTAACAAGAGAATGGGGGTTGGGAACCCCATCTTGTTCATGTGTGCCCAAAACTTCCAGTGTCAAATTATAAAACCGACCATCCTTCGGAGTTCTGATTTTGCAAGAGAAAGAGTTTCAGCCGTGTTGGAGTACGACGGCCCCAACAGGACCTCTTTGTATTGCCTATAACTTGGCGTTGCCTCCCAGGTATTCTGGAACTTGCCAGCGATCCATGTAGAGGCAACCCTCTTGGCAAGGCTGTAAGCAAACCTACCTGCCAGCCCTGGGCCAACGAGACGTTCCTAAGCACCTTTCCTAGTACAGTGTTCTGCCCTCACGTTTCCCAGTACCTCGGTGTGACCTGGCACCCATGACAGGATTATCGTATTGGAACGCGTCAGCGTTTTAAGAACCCCGTGACAGTCCCAAATTAGACTTTAGGTGAAACGAACGACGCAAGTGACTTTAGTGCCACTTGGCAGTCTGAGTTCAGATATATTGTTTTTACTCTAGCCCAAATCTATGTTTGCCTGAGTACAAGCAGCTATGGCAGCCACTTCCACCTGAAAACCCGTAGTCAGTTTGCCAAAACTACAACTGAGCTCAGTTTTTGACCTGGCACCATAGACCCTGTAACCAGACCCAAGAATAGTTCGTGAGCCATCTGTGATGGCATTCTTCATTGCGATTGATTCACCTTGTTCCCAAAACATCTTATGTCACCAATGACGACATGATAGGGTATGTCAAAGTTAGTTAGTCTATGCATCCTATTCGAACACATCTCTAGTTTGTCCTATTGTAGGATGCTAGAGATTTCGGTATGCTTACTGGCATAGTGAGCTTGCCATCATCCGCTGGTCTGGAGCCTATATGCTGCAAGCCTTGCCTCTCCCATGATAAAAATGTCAAGGGGGCAGACTTAGCAGCACCTCCATTTCCACCATTATTGGGGGGTGGATGTACGCTTAAATGCCCCAAGGATTCCCAAACTAGCTACTAGCTGCACCTAAGTTAGGTTTTTTACAGCAATGACTTGTTGGACCTTGGGCCACCAAATAATGGCTCCATTACAAGCATCAGTCTGACTACCCTCATATAAAGCCAATGTACCAACATTGAAGGTTCAATCCCCACATGCATTCAAAGGTACGCCTCAGCCTCATCAATGTGGTCTGAGAGCGGTCTATGGCATGGATGAGGTGTCTATTCCAGGTAAGCTTGTCATCTAGCCATACACCCAGATAAGTGTTAAGTAACTTCCCTAGACATCTGGACGCAGTTGCTAAAGATTATTGGTGCTCCGACAACCTTCCGCATTCCTTTTATTTGTGAATGGTACCATAACGGTATATCCATGGTGAACAAATAGCCCCTTCGCTATGCAACATGTCTCCACCATAGACATGCCCTCCTCATAAGTTCAAGGCTTGTCTCCATGTACTTACCTCTTATTTAGTGCTGCTAAACGTACGATCAGTTGAAACATGTGAGACTTGTTTTAGTAAATCCTTAGAAATTCTATGTAATATTTAGGCATATTTCTTGTACTAATAAACTTCAAGAAATATAAAGCTTTCGGACATATTTTCTTATATGTGTTGCTGTTAAATATTGTTTGTCATCACTGAATCATACAATGTAATTATATATGTTGAATGTGGTAATATCATTAAGAATTAAAATAGTGATTTTTCAATGACAAGGTACAAACTCATTATCTAGATACATTTTCAGAGTGGTACAACATTTCACCTTTCTCTTTACATCCTTGATGAATATATCATTATTTGTAATTTAATAAATAATTAAGAAATTATAGAACAAATGTAAGTACAATGTATAATTGCATTGCAAAACTACAAAAATTATAATAGTAGTTTATTTATTCAATAATACACTATAGTCTTGTATATATATTCAATATAGTCTTGTAACTGTATTGAAATATGGATAATATCAAAACAGATTTCTACTCAATGCAATGATATCCTTCAAAAACATCGAAATTGAAGCTTTTATTGATTTTCTATTTATAAAATGAATGTTTGTGTAACAGATTTCTTAGTTTTGTCATTGTAAGTCTAACAAATGTTTTAACTAATAATTTATATTATATTTTTATAATAATTTAATTATTAAAAATCAAATTAGAGTCTGAGTACTACTTATTTTTATGGGGCTCATATTTGACCCTAACCCAACTCCTGGCCTATACTTACACTGATAAGTTATTTTAGTGTCAGAAGTAAAACCGACAGACAAAGATGCAACATTTGACAAATTAAGCAATACTATCTAAGAGTCAGCTTAGTTACATGATTAGTAATGTTAGTACCATGGAATATCATAAAGAACTGAGCCAAACAATTTAAGTTTCAGCTTAGTTACATGATTGGTAATGTTATTACCATGGAATATCATGTAGAACTAAGCCAAACAATTTAAGTGTCAGCTTAGTTACATGATTGGTAATGTTATTATCATGGAATATCATGTAGAACCAAGCCAAACAATCTAAGTGTCAGATTAGTTACATGATTGGTAATGTTAATACCATGGAATATCATATAAAACTAAGCCAAACAATATAAGTGTCAGATTAGTTACATGATTGGTAATGTTAATACCATGGAATATCATATAGAACTAAGCCAAACAATATAAGTGTCAGCTTATTTAAATGATTGGTAATGTTATTACCATGGAATATCATATAGAACTAAGCCAAACAATCTAAGTGTCAGCTTAGTTACATGATTTGTAATGTTATTACCATGGAATATCATATAGAACTAAGCCAAACAATCTAAGTGTCAGCTTAGTTACATGATTTGTAATGTTATTACCATGGAATATCATATAGAACTAAGCCAAACAATCTAAGTGTCAGCTTAGTTACATGATTTGTAATGTTATTACCATGGAATATCATATAGAACTAAGCCAAACAATCTAAGTGTCAGATTAGTTACATGATTGGTAATGTTAATACCATGGAATATCATATAGAACTAAGCCAAACAATCTAAGTGTCAGATTAGTTACATGATTGGTAATGTTAATACCATGGAATATCATATAGAACTAAGCCAAACAATCTATGTGTCAGATTAGTTACATGATTGGTAATGTTAATACCATGGCATATCATATAAAACTAAGCCAAACAATATAAGTGTCAGATTAGTTACATGATTGGTAATGTTAATACCATGGAATATCATATAGAACTAAGCCAAACAATATAAGTGTCAGCTTATTTAAATGATTGGTAATGTTATTACCATGGAATATCATATAGAACTAAGCCAAACAATCTAAGTGTCAGCTTAGTTACATGATTTGTAATGTTATTACCATGGAATATCATATAGAACTAAGCCAAACAATCTAAGTGTCAGCTTAGTTACATGATTTGTAATGTTATTACCATGGAATATCATATAGAACTAAGCCAAACAATCTAAGTGTCAGCTTAGTTACATGATTTGTAATGTTATTACCATGGAATATCATATAGAACTAAGCCAAACAATCTAAGTGTCAGATTAGTTACATGATTGGTAATGTTAATACCATGGAATATCATATAGAACTAAGCCAAACAATCTAAGTGTCAGATTAGTTACATGATTGGTAATGTTAATACCATGGAATATCATATAGAACTAAGCCAAACAATATAAGTGTCAGCTTATTTACATAATTGGTAATGTTAATATCATGGAATATCATATACAACTAAGCCAAACAATCTAAGTGTCAGCTTAGTTACATGATTTGTAATGTTATTACCATGGAATATCATATAGAACTAAGCCAAACAATATAAGTGTCAGCTTATTTACATGATTGGTAATGTTATTACCATGGAATATCATATAGAACTAAGCCAAATAATCTAAGTGTCAGCTTAGTTACATGATTTGTAATGTTATTAACATGGAATATCATATAGATCCAAGCCAAACAATCCAAGTGTCAGCTTAGTTACATGATTTGTAATGTTATACCAAGGAATGTCATATTGAACTAACATTATTATGTTAAGTACAAATTGACTGACTACTAGTATCATACGTTGGGTGACATACGTGTAAACATAAAGATATGATATATGAAAAAAAAATCATATGAAAAAAAATGAAAGCTGGGTTTAATTTTGCTGAAGACTTATTCTTATTACTTCTTATTACTTCAGTAAATTATTTTATTACAGTAAAACTCCATACATAAATATGTTTAGAAAAATCAAGCTTAGTATTTTATGTATAAAAAACATGAAACATAGTAAATGTTTTTACTTGAAAGTTCTTAATAATAAATAAACCTGACATAATAATTTCTTAATATACAAACATGATAACAATAGAAAATCTTACACAATAAAACACATCTTTGTTATTTAAAACTCGCTTTGCTACGTTATAAGGAAGATAGTCTTATGTAAGTGTAAAACAATTTGTATACAAGAGTGTTTTTATATTTAGTTCCTAAACTGTAAACACTAACAAGTCATTTCAAACATATTACCACTATCTACATTTCATAAAGGAAAATACATGACAGTATTGAGACAGTGCTATTGTTACGATCTCATTTATATACATTTCACATCTTTTCATTTTTTGACTGGGGCCAGGATATTTTATGAAAAAAACTGTAATTTACTTTATGTCGTATTAAATCTAGTAAAAATAAAACAGCCTCAAAGTTAAAAATACACTTTCTATCAGCATTGAATTCAGTCAGAATATATTGTGGCTTGATTTAACTAGTTGAATTATATAAACAGTTAAATTAAATGTAATGACAGAAGTTATTTGTAAAAATATCCAGAATATTAAATAACAACACTTATACAATATTTATCTTTTTTGGAGGCATATTATCTTTTATTTCTTTCAACTCCACAATAATTTACAAAATAACTTAAATTAATCTCAAAATTCTATTTTTAATCTTGTGCTGTGTAATGGAATAAAGATTATATTGCTGGACATAGGCCTGGGGCTGTAGGTATAAATAGCTGTCCAGCCTGTTTGGTGGTTTAATCCCCTAATGTCACACCCCACAGGCCACCCACGTGATTTCATTACAGATAAATGACCACCCCATCCTCTCAATTGTGAATAACAGAATATTATTTATTGCTTATCAATGATGGAAAAATACTTTATTTATATAAGAATACACATCTTAATTTGATAAAAAAAATATATATAGCACCAATTTAAATTTTAAACTTTTGCTGCCCTTAATTAATTTCAATAATAATAATAATCAATATCTATAGATATCATGTGCTGTGTTTTTTATCATCGTGTTATAAAACCTATAAAAAATTATTTAAAAAATTAGATTAATTTTTTTACTTAATACGCTGTAATGGGTTTAACTTATTTTTATTGCTGTATCCAAATTTACATACGAAAATCGGTGCGCTACAGACAATACTGACATGTTATCAGTTTTGTAGACAAAAAGTGTCCGGAATTGTTGGTTGAGATAAATATCGCCATTTTCACCAATATTTACAACCCGTTTCAACCCCCCCCCCCCATCAATCTGATACTGATACGTAATCTGTTATTCATAGCTTCCTCTTGATACACAAACAATGTATCGGTACAATATTTTAGTTAACTATTCCAAATAATTTTTAGCAATCATGTTATTATGAATTATAATAAGGATGAATTTTTTCTTTAAACTATACATGAAGTGAATTAATGTAAATTAAACACATGTAATCTACATTGTGTAATGTACGTCAGTAATCTAAAAATTTTAATGATCATTTAAATAAAGATGTTGTTTAAAATTTTTAAGCAGCATTTGGCAAGTCATTCGATAAATGTAAGACTTCATATTTCGTTGCATTAAGAACAAAATTTTTTACAAACTATCTCTTAATCTTTTTATATTTACCTAATCTTCAAATTTAACAAATACTTCCAACTAAAGAACGTTTCATAATTGTAATTTAATATACGTTGTCTGCCTATATAGACTGTTTGGATGTTATGGACACTATAAACGTGTATTTTAAAGCAGACTTTACTAAAACAGTGTCCTGTAGAAATATAGTTTTTTTTTTTGTTCCAGCACCTTTTCGATATTCCAGGAAGATATCATCCATTCCAGCTGTCTTCCCAACTGGAACGTACCTGGAAGACAGCTTGTTATCCAGTGTAGTCATTGTTATTATCTGAGTTCAACTTAGCTCAGAAAGGACTATTTATTAATTGTACAATAGCCAACTCCTAGTTTTATAAAATTTTACAGAACCCTAAAAGTACAGTGGTATTAAGCCACCCGCCCGCCCATACACGTACAGTAGTACTGACCCACCCACACGCCCATACACGTACAGTGGTATTGACCCACCCTCCCGCCCATACACGTAGTGGTATTGACCCACACACCCGCCCATACACATACAGTGGTAATAATATTGACCCACCCACCAACTTATACTCGTTCAGTGGTATTTCATTGCCACTTTACATTTGTGGGTGGGTGAGTTGGTCATAGACTCTGTATGATTATAAGTGGGTTGGTAAACTTTACATGCTGATTATTTTATGAGGCAATCATAAGAAATAAACATCTTCCAATATGTTCATTTTTACAGCTGACAACATTATAATAAGCCAAATTTGTAAAACAATGTTTTAAAAACCATTGTTATAGTATACATCTTACACCATAAAAATTAACGTATATTTGCATTCTACACAAGAACGGTTTTTAAATTAATGTAAAAACTAAACTGTCTACATGGACATTTCCTATACATAAATTATAGAATACTTCAAGACCAATATGTCCATTTAATTGGTTTGACAAAATGTTTGTAATTACCCAAAAGAGGACACTACATTAAATGTATATTCAATATGGAACCTAAGAAGTTTAATTGAAGCACAATGATATAAATTGACAATTATTATTAACATAGACAATAAAATAACATATGCACTATGATTAAAAAAAGTGTTGGCAGGTAATAAAGTACTGAGAGGTGGTCTAATGTTCAAAAAGTTCTCGTATGAAAAATTTATATAATATACCAATCGTTATAAACCACAGAGCACATATAAAATATAGAAATGAAACTGTGACGTGACCTAGATTATGTTTTATGTCATGGCTTGGTAGAATAATGTGGTCAGATAACATGAATCTAAGTTCCACAGCAGACCAACTAATAATAAAACAGGGATATTTATAAAATGGACTAACCTTTGTTTTAATTATATATTTAATCTATAATATTTTTTTTCAGGAGTGCATGATATCTTTTTTACCCATACTGTATCCATTTCCCTTAAACTACTGATCTGTGCGGGAAATATAAAAGATCGAGTAAGGGGGAGACTACCACAGGACCTGCTAAACATTAGTGATACAAACTAACAATTAAGGTCAATATTAGAACCTGTGGTGTTTATATTTCAGGTACAAAGTCCTGACGCCTTAAATGGTAAGCCACTGGCTCCCCAACCTTATAATAGTTTATATTTTAGTCTTAAATATTTAAAATATTTGAGATTTCAAAAAAGTCAACTTTATTATTATTTTCTCAAAAACGCAATCAGTTTTCCTGACTATTGGGCTATTAATAAATAGCTCTTTCTGAGCAACAGTAGATCTTAGTAACAATGACTACACTCGTTCATCTACACTCATCACACTCATTTGCTCCTTATCTTCACCCATATCTTCACGATCGGCATCTTATGGATGAATAATGAATAAAGTCGTGTCATATCTTACACTTAGGAATACCAATTAGGAATATCATAATATTGTTGTGACTATATCCCCCCGTCAAACAACCTAAGGACGAGATCTTTATATATTTACATCAGGGATCATTCTTCTTGTAGTATAGGAAATATGGAAGTATATTTCTAAAATACAATACTATAAAAGCATACGAATGTTAATAATAGGGATGATTTCTTTTAGACTTATTTTGACATACAATACGATATAAAACTATATGATAAAATGTAATTAATTTTGAAATAGTGTTTCTTATCTCTTTATTGTTCATATTAGGTTAATTTAATATAATCAATATTTTCGTTTCATTTATAAATATTATCCAAGTAATTCACGTATACTTCACGCAACATAAACTGTTTATTTTCTTGAGTTTATATTAATTCAACAACAGAAGAAAACTACGCTTTTTAAAATTATTTATGTAGTATTTTATATGAAATAAAATATCCTAAATATAAGTTAAGTAAAACCTTAGAAAGAATATATCACTTATTTGAAAAATACTTAGTAATTTAAAATTAATTTAAATGTTTTTAACCGTATTTAGTCACTTATTTCATTCTTACATTACACTAAATTGAAACGTATAAATATACATTAGAATATTTTTAGTGAATGCCTCTAAGTACATGTTAGAGAATCTAATATTAGTTATTTGCACTCTAACGTTACATACATATTACCATATACATATTTTGTTAATGCACAATGTTGTATTGTAAAAGTAATATACTCTGTGGATCATTGATGTTATGATTTAATAAAAACTGTAAATGATATGACATATTAAAGAACTTGTATACGTCTGACTAATAAAATGTATTTTCTTCATGATTACGTTACAATGCCGACGTAATATTGTAGCTTGGAACATAGATTACCATTCCAGACGTCTTCAATCTTATAAAAATAATACTAAGTAATATCATATTACCGAGTAATATCAACGAAAAAAGAATAGTTGCTTGAAGAACAATAGTTATTAAATTTTTAATAAATGGATCTTCTAAAAACGCTGAATTTCAAGGAAATTTATTTTAGCGAAAATAACAATACGAGTAATTAATTCCTAAATAAGATTTTCAGCACATATCTTCAAAATAAAATAAAATTCTTGTAAATTTAACTGTTAAAGTTTAAGCTACAAAATCAGTTAAACTTTTTAAAAACTACAATCTACTTAGTTTCTACGTTTCTGGATACAAAGATTAAAAGATTAATGTACTACTTTTTGAGGATACTTGTTAATAGTTAGTTGTGGAAAATAGAACAGATACTTTAAAGAAAACAGGATGATGGAGGCTTAATCGTACTTCAACACGTTGTAAAAAAGCTCAAAGAATTACGAAACACTATATTTTGTAAAACAAGTTTTAATTTCGCTACATTTTATTCTCAAATTCTCACTATGATAATTTTAATAATCGTTCTATTGGAAATTCTTAGGGATTATGGTTAGTTAATGTTGGTTTTTATAATTTAATGTAAACATAGATGTGCTACCTTAGATTTAAAGGTAAGTATGGTTTTATAAACTTAAATATTTGGCTGTTGGCAGTGAATGATTTTTTTTCATTTTACTATATAATTTAAGAAATAAATATATCTTCAGTATTAACACAAAACAAATATAACACGTTGAATTAGTTATGATAAGTTTTAAATTAGATCCCAAACACTTACTAAATGCGATTTATGCATATTTAATTAATTGAACATTGTACACTAATAGTTCAGTAATTATTTGGCACTGGTGGCACAGTGCTGTAATCCAGCTACTTGGAGACAAAGTATTGAGGATATTGTAGGCGATAGGTTCTATACTCGATCCTCCTAATACTGACAAGGCGTCCACTCAATAGTTGCTATCGACGTAGACTCTACTAGAGAATTTTGGGGTGTCAATGTTGGGTGGCAGTCATGGTTCGGGTGTTGTGTAGAGAGGAGAAGTGAGTATAAACTTGTGAAATAGCTGAAAATCAGATCAATACTACGCGGTTCGGACTCCACATAAATTACCCCCCTTAATTACCCTGACTATTGGGCTATTAATAAATTGTACCTTTCTTAGCCAAGTCAAACTCAGAGAGTAACAATGACTACACACTCATCACACTAATTCAGTCCTTATACTCACCTATATAGCTACAATAGACTTCTTATAAATGAAATTAAAAAAAAATAGGCAGAGAATAACGTTTTTATAAGTTAAACTAAAGTTTTAAATGTACTAAATGACATTGCTAAAACTAAATATACTAATAAACAACAAATTTATTATAATTAGGTGTTATGATAAAAGAGGAATTCTCGATTAAAGATTATTTTACCTATTTAGGTAAACAATTTATTCTTAAAATGAAAGCAGAGATCAGATTTCTTTCTGGAATCATCTCAAGCGAGGCAAACATTTCCAGCTGGAAGAGATTTATCGTCGGGTATTTTCATTAATTCTGATGAAAAGCAAATGGCCATCTTTTATCTAACAAATTGCAATATTCTCACTGAAACGTAAACAGCCAGTTTCTAATCACATTTCTGTAAGGTTAAAAATAATTTTGTGAATTTAATTATACTATATATCATATTGTGTTTAGTTTCCTTGTTCACTTTAGCATTATTTTTTACTACAATTCGTACTTTTATTGGACTTCAGCTAGATCCATTTTCAAAGTCAAATGTATATCGAAAGACCATTTTACGATATATACCATGTATACCGTCTTACGAACCTTTTGACATATCCAAAGCTGAATCCATACGAGAAAGATTAATTTGGATTTTGTTTCTTGAACCATTGTTAGAGTAAATGTTTCACCAATAGATATTTATTCATCATGTTATGGATAATTTATGTTAAGATTAATTAGAATTTCTCTATGAAAATATCCATCAATTTTTAGCATCCTATGTAATAACTATTACATAAACAAAACTAAACATTAATGGAGCGTAAAAACACTTTAAATTAACAAATTAACCTAAATACAAAAGTAACGACGTAGTTCATGGATAGTATATGTTTCCAAAGTGGCAATTTTGGATCTTTTCCTTAATTCACTACCACTACATTGGTTTAGTTATGTTAGGTTTGGTTAGGTTATGTTTGGTTTGGTTATATTAAGGTTAACCTAAGTTATGGTTATGGTAGTGAATTAACGGAAAATAACCGCATTTCCCTAACTTTACCGTAGCTGTAGCCTATATCATTTACCATAACTTTACTATGACAATTTATTGAAATATTTAATTTTATTATTAGATACGAAATATTTACCTTTTTATAATAATACGAACCAAGAAAATGTTCTATTGATATTTTAAAACTAAAATTTTAAGTTCTGAAATTAAACATAAATGTTATTTAATGACGTAAAAAATTTTATACTTTTATTAAATATGTACCCATGTACTAACATGTATTGCCGAATTAAATTGTTGTTAAATTGTTAATTTAAACATAACTGAATTTTGTATTATTCATAAATCTTAAATTATTATTATATAATAGAGGTTAATTAAGCATTATAAACAAAATAAATAACGAATTTTATGTTACTTCGGTTAAATTAATAATTTTCTTTGGAAACACACTAGAAACTAGTAATGTTAAATACTTCGTTCTTAAAGAAACTATTATGAGCATTAATATAAAAAAAAAAAAATAAATAAAAAAAAACAAAAAAACAACGTTGTTTATTTGAGAACATAAATATTTAAACCCAATTATTATTTAATTACCTTAACGCTAATAAACACGATACGTTTTATCAGTTTGATTTGATAATGTGACCCTAGATTATTATTTATGTAAATATTTTAAGGTCTGAATGTGTGTATTTTATTTAATGAAAATCCTCAAAACATAATGAGATGAAAATAAACAGGCTTTTTCAAATAAATCGTGCTTTGACAGAATGGTGGAACGTGCTGTATATTTGTATTACAGCAGCGTAGTGAAGCGAAAACACGTACAGACAGCCGTTTATGTAATCAGTGTAGAAAGTCTACAATGCTGAGGTACAAACCACGTTGTGCCGTTTTTTATTTATTTTCTTGAAAATAACTTAAACAGACAAAAATAATTGTTAATAAACAATTCTACATCTGCAATTGAATATCTGATTAACTAACTGGAAACAACATACTAGGGAATGTTAGTAAAAATTATTTAAAATTATACTATAAATAGTAGTTTTAAGAAAATTATATTTTATGGGTATTCTATACAAAACATTTTTATTTCTCTGTCTTATTACGTTCACTAAAATTTTAACTCCAGTTGCTTTTGGCTCAAGAATTGAAATTTGAAAAAATATTTTGAAATTATATATGAATAATTAGAAATGTAGATCGTACATATACTGTAGATCAGTATTAATAACAGTGCTATAATATTAAAAGATTTGCTAAATTGTTTCTTGTAACAGCCTAATTTTTTATGATTTTAATGTGATAAGTTAGTTTCACTGTCCGAGAAATTGCACACATTTTATAAAGTGAAAATTACGTTAAACTAGAATGTTACGTATTTCCCCTTGTGGGAGGGAACTCCACAGGTGTTATTAGGTACTATACACAGGTGTGGAGTACTGAAAGTTGAAAAATTCATATATAGTAAATGTAACATTGATATACTGTATAATATACAAGGTATCTGTAATAAATATGATTTAGGTATCATTATGATTCCAAAAGAAAACCTTATTACATTTATAATGAGTTCAATGACTACTACAACCGAAATTACATTTATAATGAGTTTGATGACTACTACAACCGAAATTACATTTATAATGAGTTTGATGACTACTACAACCGAAATTACATTTATAATAAGTTCAATGACTACTACAACCGAAATTACATTTATAATAAGTTCAATGACTACTACAACCGAAATTACATTTATAATGAGTTCAATGACTACTACAACCGAAATTACATTTATAATGAGTTCAATGACTTCTACAACCGAAATTACATTTATAATGAGTTCAATGACTTCTACAAACGAAATTCTCCTTAACGTATATTGTATTTATATGCCTATGGCGTGATTATATGTATAACATTCTCCATCAAATGTATGTAAAGTTTACTATTACTTGTGGACAGTTTGATAGTAATTATTCCAGCCACTGAAGTATATTCAAACAGTAGAGAGAACACTAAGCTAATTAGACTTAGTTCTTAAACTGTAAGACGAAGCTTTGTATGGACGTGAACAATTATAAATTTAGTGATACCATCTCATAAAAGAAATACAATTTGGTTAAACTCTGACAAACTGATCAATAATGTGTGCATAGTTAGTGAAAATAAGCCGATTGTTGAGGAAGTGCAAGAATAAGGACTATAATTATTTTCTTGACAAATCATATAATATGTATTTTATAACTGTTTTGAAAGACTACCTAAAGCTGTGAATGCAACACGACCAAACCTATTCAATATTATTATTCATTATTCATTACTAAGGGCCAGCTGTTCTTTATAAATAGCTATTTATTAATAGCCAAATGGCTAGGGCAGCTTAGGGACTTACAGTTTTACTTGAAATCCAAACTATGTAGTATTGGTTTGGTTTTCAGCTAATTGACAATCCTGATATTCTTTTTAGTTTCCTTTTCAATATTCTAGGTCAGACTTGGTATTGTATATTTATGTGTTTGTATAAGACGGATTTAATTGTTTGTTCTGTACTTGACTGTATGTGATTTGTTGTTAATTATTGTAATTGTTACTTATATTATGTTTTTGTGGTGGAAGCTATATGTACATATGTAATTTTTGAGATGAATAAAGATATTGTTGTTGTTTTGTTGTTGATACTTAGTTCTCACACCTAAACAACATTCAGACAATAGCTACTACCCATCATGGATACCATAGGTTTCTCTAGTAAAGTCTTATATCGATGGCAACCATTAAGTGGCCACCATGTTACTAGTAAAAGGATCAAGCTTAAAACCTATTGCCTACATTATTCTAAATACTTTGTACCACTGTAGCTCAGTTAAGGTATTGCGGCACTAATGCCAACCTAATTTATTCATTATATTTTTCATTACATTTCATTATATCATGAGCTCCGTTTGTGCCATCATCTTGTTTACGTTGGTTTTTTAGTGTCTATGTCTTCCATTTTCTCGGTGATTTATTTCACTCTGCTGATGCAGACTTCCATTATTATTAACCCTGGGCTTAAGGAGAGGCCAACTGTTGCCTGCATATCCGATACAACTTGATGTTGCCTAGGGGTGCAGTGGTGGACCTTTGGGCTGCGCCGACCACTTGGCCTTCTTTGTGGTCATGAGAGTACAGCCTCCTACATCCTCCCTCTCCATGCGGCTATTACTCTTTTCACCAAGCCGAAGACTCCATCATGCAAGTGACCTCAATTCATATTTTTTTCTGCACCTTCTGGCCTGCCACTTTGGTCTTTTAAGCGTGCTTAACGTGTGGACATTGAACTTTTTTACATATTTAGAGTTCTGAGGTAGGGTTATCAGGTATTTATATTTTATTTGTTTAGTAAATTAAGTTTTAATTTTAATAAAGAACCCTTTATTAATTTTTTTAATAAAAGACTAACTATTTTCGGCTCTTAGACGATCCTCAGAGTATAAATCTATAAACTACAAAAAAAGAACAATTTTCAAAAATAAAACAGATATAAATAATATATGAATAATTTAGAATGTGGAAAAGATGACAAGTAATTCTGATTAGTACTGTATATATTTTATTTTCACTTATTTTTTATTTTTAGCATTTTTTACGTTGATTTGTGTATTTATTATTCTACGTGGTTCATTGTGATTTGTAATTGTTTAAGTATTTTTTAATTCACTTTCTCTCCTTTCTTTTTAAATTCTAAAATATTAAAATAACCTCAAACCTGTCAAAAATAAAGTTTTCAGTAATACATATGTATCAAAAAAGGGACGGTAAGATAGCAATTCATTTTCGAAACTATGATAAACCCAAAACAGTATAGTACAAAGTGTTTAAACAAAACTGCATACTTTAATGTATTTAGAAATAAAAATTCTTCAACAGCTTATGTAAACTTTCTTATAAAAAGTGCATACGTGCAATAAAAAAATATATATATATTTCAAAAGCTGTTGAAATTCTAATTTCCTACCCCCGTCATGTTAGAGAAAATTAAATGGGGTAGTAAACAGCAGAGGGGAGCACCCCTTTATGTGCGGTGTTTATAGACAGTGTTTCACGTAGTCATAGAACATTTATTATACATACCGTGACCATATTATTATTTTAAAACTATACGTATTTATATTGTTTAATTCAGGGTCTTTGCATGATAATGGCTATTAATTTTATTTTCTGTAAAATATAACATTCTAAATTATGTAAAAAAAAACCCCTAATAAAATTCGTAATTTATGGTAAATACAACCGTTTTACTTGAAATCCGAGTAGATGAAGAATATATTCTTAATCATAAAGTCTTGAAGAGTATTTGTTGTTTTCCTTCAACCGATAGATTATGGTCTTTTTGTTAGGGGTTTTTGTATTACTAGTATAGCTTGTAAACATTAAAAAATAAATTCAATATTATCTAGCTTAACTCATACGGTCCCTGATAAAAAAGTAAAGTAATAAAAATAAAAATATAGTATAAAAGATAAACAACTCTAATATAACTTATAGAACTGCTAAAACTAACTGTACAGAAAATAAGTAAGACATATTTTATTAATGTAAATTCTTTTCTTAATACAAGAATCTTATTAAAACGTAAGTCCCATTGATTTAGAGTTGGACTGTATCCATTATTTACGTATACTATATTTTTTATAGTTTTATGTAGTGAGTATATTTAACTAACATACATTTTATTTCTATCATTTTACAACATCCATGCACTTTTTTCATACGAGCTTATAAACATATTCCCAAAGTCTGAAACAGAAAAATATTTACGCCAGTATTTGAACATACATTTTTCTATTGATTTCAACCTATACAAAACGGTTTTTTTCTATGACAGTATAGCAGTATTTTTTATACCATGACAAAATAACATATTAATATGGAACATAAATTATATATAATAAGCTTGCAAACATATTCTTTCTTGGAATTTTCAATAATCAAACTTGCACAGCAGGCAAATTTCATAACACACATACTATACGATGAAATGCTTATTGTTTTGTTTAAAAACTTTCTTTCAGCCTGTCCGAGACTAAATTATCCATTTACGTCAAAATATAATCATAAAAGGAAACCCAGTGGCCGAGCATTCCATATCACCAGGACTTTGTACCACTGAAAGATAGCACACGATCGAACACCTGGGATTAGACTAGCAGTTATCATTATTTTTTTTTTCATAATAAAAACACCCTTGTACTGTTATGTTTCTTCTCTTATTCTGTATAATATGTAACCCCTCCCCCCACACACCCACAAACACCAGTGCATGGAGAATGGACAGAGGGCGGTTAAAAAGATCAGCACTTCTTCTACAAATGTGGAGATAAAACATGTTCTTACCTTAAAGTCCCGTTTCCTTAATAGCAAATAATTTGTATAGTTTTAAAATGTTAAACATTTCCTCTTAAGAATATAATAGCTGAACTTAATTTACAGAACTTAGGAATTACGAAATGATCAACAAACTATGTAAAAAAAGATACTTATTGATATTGAAAACACAATCCAAAAAGAAAAAAATGGTTATTTTGACATACACAACTCGTTAATCTTAAGTCCTTTGGGAAATCTAAGAGATGGATAATATTCACACAGAATGTTTACGTGTACCGTGCATATTGCCTAACTCTTTTTGAGGCATTTAATCCAGCATTAAATAATACAGACAATTAGTTAAGACTCACTATTTTAGGACTGTTAGTCACCGTTTAAAATATTTTACTTTTAGCCATTCTATTTTTTAATGTAAGTTCTCTACATTTAATATATGTATGCATGAAATGTATTATGTTTATATTTCAAGTATTTACATCTGCCCACACTAGATCAGAAACGATTCAACAGTTTCCATTACCTACGAGTGAGGTTCATCCTACGTACCGGTATTGACGGCTTGCTAATAGGGATCGTTCCACCATCAAAACTGTTCCACCCTATAGTCTAGCTAGTATTTGGTCGAAAAGTGTTATCTGCTTAACTGGAAAGTATTACTTAGAGACACTTTAAGTGACTATTCTGACGTGGGAGATCCTGTGTTGTGGGGAGGTGCGAGGCTTTCAAGATCTTATTGAAATGTTTAAACAGTAACTCCTGGCAC
Source organism: Stictocephala bisonia (assembly GCA_035578905.1). Taxonomy (NCBI): domain Eukaryota; kingdom Metazoa; phylum Arthropoda; class Insecta; order Hemiptera; family Membracidae; genus Stictocephala; species Stictocephala bisonia. The sequence continues at coordinate 309,889 of JAQJVL010000840.1, forward strand.
CTTATTTCTGAAGGAGCTATACTACACATCACTGGGACCCAAAGAAGTAAAGATGCCACTTCATCATGATTGGGCACTTATAGCTCTCATGACCCTATTAAGTTGGACGTCAATCTCCTTAGTAAATACGCTATTTAGCCATACGAAAGCAATGAGCTCCACACCTGAATATACCAGTGACAAATCAGTATACGGGTTATGATTGTTGGATCCTTAAATCGTTCCAGCAACATGATGTAGTACATTTGCACTGTTTTTTTTTTTAGACCTTGTTTTTATAAGATAGTTGTAAAACTTTAGATGTCGATATAGCGTTACTCCCAAGAACTGTGGATCACTATGTTGGAGTTTTACACCATTTAGAAAGATAATTAATAAACAAAAAAACAGTGGGTTACACAGGTGGAAGCAGACAAATTTGGTTTTTGATGGCTTACGATTTAGCTTCCAAGCATAAAGTCTTCTTCGAGGTTTACAATGTTAAATGTGAGTTTTCCTTCATGAGCTGTAAGGTCAATATGTAGTTCAGCTAAAACCATATATTCTGCATTTATTGATTTTTAATACTTGGCATTTATACATTTTAAAGTTAGTTTTGTACACGTTAAAAAAAGATCGAAGCAAGTACAGACCCCTGAGGCAGACCACACTTCAACTGTTGAACAGACATGTTTAACTACTGAGATACACTTTCATTACACTGGATTTAGCATTGAATCCAAAATTTATACAAGAAAGGGACAAAGAATAAGACTTTGGGAATTTAAAAAGATTCCTTTTATTGTGTTATAATCCGAAAAGATACCCTGTCGGTATTAAATAACTCACTTTCTAGAGAGCTTTCTTGAAAGTGGCCTCTTAAAGATTTGATAATACATACTCGTTATACATTTATCATATCTATAAACATTTATTATTTAAAACCAATATACGTTTAGTAAGTTACTGTAATTACTAAAAATATACTTTCAGACATCGTATTAGAAATTTAACTAATATATATATCAGTTATTTATAAAAACGTTTCAACCTGTCTAAGGCCTACTTCCATACAAAATGCAAACTTATAAAATAATATTAAATAATGTAAGACGATATTTATTGTTAAATTTACAGTTTATTTAGTGTTTAAGAACCAATTAAAATAGCAAAATCATATATTTAAATAAAAGTAGCAATTAAACGTTGCAAATTGTTGTATTGAGTAGTTGTTGTGATATAATAAGTATTTATAATTCTATTTATATTTTTAGTTTTAATTTACTTACAAAATTAAAAAAAAATAAAAAAAATAAAAAAACACTATATTTTATGTGAATATTAGATTTTCAGTACATGTAATTTAGGATAAGTAGGAGAGGTGAATGGAACGTTCGTGAGGCAACTCTAATTAAAAAGCTTCAAGAACTTTCTTCATTATCAGCTTAATGTACTGTGACTTAGAGTTTGAGTTTCCCCTTAATAAAAAAAGAGGTTTTTGTTTTAAGTAATGAGGTAAATCATGGGAATGAATTATGAGGCTATGTTTTTTACGTAAGTGTTTTAATATGTTCTCTTCATAGTTTCTAAGAAAGTCATATTGATAATTTATTTTGTGTTTTTTGTTTTAGTGTTTTTTTCTTTTAAAGTTTTGTATCGATATCATTGTATAATGTGCGGAGCTACGTTTTGGGAAAAGAAACACATCCAGAAAAATGATTCTACTTAATTGTTAAAACTCTTGGTGTGCATTAAACGTAAGTACCCTTTTTGACTTGCCCCCTTTTTTCAGCTTTTAATATTCATGTGGTCCTCCAGTGTAAGGAGTGGTGTTTAAAGGACAGTCCTTAAGCTGTCTTTACTAAACACTAGCTTAGTAGCTACTGAGCGTTCACACACTGTAGCCAACCTATGCCCATAATGTGAGAAAATACGCTCTTCAGGTCAAGCAAACTAAATATAAATAGGACCTATATGAATTCTTATGACTTGGATATACTAATCAATGTTAAATTTTAATTCATCAGTAAGGCTTCTTGGTATTCAATTTCGATCTTCTTGTATTTAACTATACTAACGTTAAATATAACAATCGTAAGGTATAGTATTACTTTACAAGTTCAGCAATACCTTTAGTAGTGTTGATCAACCCACCCAACCATAAATGTACATTAGTATTAACCCATCTACACTCCCATACGTACAGCCATACTGAGCTAACAGCCCAACCATGTATACAGTGATGCTGACTTAACCACCCACCCATACACGTACAGTGGTATTGACCCACCCACACTTCTATATGCACAATGGTATTCACCCACCTACCCGTTCGCGTACAGTTGAATATAGCTAATTTATGTGTAGAGGTGAATGGTTGGGTTCGTATGGTAGGTGGTATGTTACAGGACTTTTATTATTTTGACTGAAGTAAAAAAGATTATGGCTACGTAGGCCTACTACCCACGAAGGTTCTAATGGTGAAAGTGTCCTATTTGTATAAAAAGCACTATTTTTAACAACTAGAGAGCTGTAAACCCTATAAACTCTAGTGGACAGCCTCAGAATATTCTTGGTGCTCTTACTGTCTATACATTTTTATTATAAATTTTCAATAAATATGAGATATTTACAGCTAAATTTAAACATAGTGCCAAGTTTATTTTTCAAACAATACAATCTGTTATCAGTTCACAGTGTTTGTCCTTTCCACTGATAAGGTTTAATTCCAAAAGTATTTAAGAAGTGGGTTGGGAGTTTGAAGAAACAGGAGCATCCTTTACATCTGATTCAAGTTTCGATAATGCTGGGAGGAATAAGTGGAAAAGAATTTTTGAATATCCAAAATGCATTCACTGATTTTAAATATTTTTAAAAATTAAAGGATAAAATAGAGTAATAATGTTCATAAAGTACCCTTTATGTATTTTTTATAATAATACATAACCGGTTTCGACTCTTAGGCCATCATCAGAGTGTACAAATATCTATTTATACATTTAAAGGGTTAATATTTATAGAGTTTAAATGGTAAAGACCAGTCTGAAGATACTGATTATTAAATAATACTGCCAGAGAAACCTCTCAGAATTGTCTAGCCAATATGTACGGTACACGTAAACATTCTGTATGAATACACTCTTTTAGATTTCCCACAGGTCTGACAGTTGACGAGCTGTATGTCAAAATAAGCTTTTTGCTTTGTTTACTGGCTCGCGTTTTACATTGTCAATACATATCTCTTTTTACCTACACTTTATGTTAACTGTTTTTATACACTTAATAAAGACTGAGTTATTAAATGAATTATTTATTTTTTATCTTTATGACCACATGCTATAAATTTTTAGACTATAAATATGTGTTACAAATATCGAATTAATATTTTATGTTTCAAATCTGCGTTTAATGTATTTGTTAAAAACACACTATACTCATTTTAATAGACACCAATTTTACTTTCATTTAATACGAACCAGTATTTCAAATAAATATTGACAACATAATGGAACTTCAACTATTAATTTTGAAACCATATTGCTAACTATATATTTCGCAAAATGCAGATGAAATAGTTTTACTAAACAATGAATTCACCAATGAGTATAGTTGTGAAAAAATACGTCAGGTTGGCCGAGTGGTCTAAGGCGCCAGATTTAAGCTCTGGTTCCCAGTTGGGAGCGTGGGTTCGAACCCCACACCTGACAAACCTTTTTTGGAAGTAATGTGGATGCTCACCTTAAACAAAATATTCATTAATTTACATGTATAAACATTTACAGTTTCGTTCAAATTAATACTTTTCTAAATACATTTGTCTTATTTCATTTCACATAATAAATAAAAATAAATTGACGTTGTAATAAAACATAATTTATGGCTATATATACAGTATTAATAAACAAGACTTTTCAAACACAATTTCTATCTAATATATTAGTCAGATTATATTTAATATTATTTTATATTTTTTAGGCAAAATATATAAGTAAAATCTGTAAATGTGTGTAGTAAAATTAAAATCACTACCGTTACCTTCACGTGTATATCTAATCTGTACAAATTAAACAGATACTTCGTTGACATATTATTTATTTATAGTTTAAAAAGTATAAGTTAAAGGAGGTCTTATTTTACTAAGAAAAATAAATTACTAATCTACTATCAATTTGAAAAAAAATTCTAGGTTTAGCTTTTATAATAAACTATAACAATTATTTGATGATAACACAAAAATATCATACCATACATAATATATATTATATTTCCTACCCAAATTCTATAGCAAAGAAGATTAATGAATAAAAATGATATTTCAAAATTTTGACGTCTTTAAATAATGTAGATTGACAAAGAATTATTTTTAGTCATTCCTACTGTTATTAAAATCATAGTTTGTATTTATGTAAAAATAGTAAATCTTTTTAAAATATTGTAAACTTTTATATGGTACCGTGAGTTACTTACTCATATTTTACGGCATTTATGTGATAAATGTTTCGTAAAGGCTACTGATATTCATAATTTTGTCAGTAGTTTCTCTTCTCGCTAGGGAAAGCGTAAAGAATCCACAACTTAATTTTTTTTTTTTATTTTAATAAAATGTTTATGATTTTTTTTATAAGAAAAGTTTAAGAGTATACGTTTTTAGTTTACATTAAATATAAGAACATTTAAGAAATTATTAAAAGATATGTTTTACACTAAATTTTAAATTAGCAATAATGTATTTCAAATCATCTGGAAGAAAGTAACTATGTGTCGACGTCTACTAGTTATATGTTGATTAAAGAGCCTAACTACTTACTCTACATATTTTATCAAGATAAAGAAACTCCATAAGGGATACATACATTTAAAAAAATCCTTACGTATAATGCGCGAAGTTGTTATAAAAAAATTTACGCTAAAGTTTATTTATGTTCAAAGAACTTGTATTATTTAAATAGTTTAATACAACGTTTACTTCCATGTATATTGTATATATTGATTAAACAAACACAATGTTTTGCTCAATAAAATTCAAAGCAATCCCATTAAGGTCCTTTATTGCAGTTGGGAAATCGAGGCTATAAACTACAACCAACTTGTCACCAGCCTTAATTAAGGATACTATATTCCAACCAATGTAGTTATTTATTTTACTAATATAAATGGCATTATTAGTAACGATCGAGCCAGGAACTATAAGATCTTGGTCAGTCTTTAGTCTGATAATAGATAATACTATACGTAGTTTCCTACAGTAAAAACGCACATACAATATTTTCCTCGATCAATAGTTATTTAATAAATTACTTAATGTTTACTTTTATGTAAACAACACATTAGAAGTGTGGTCAAAATTAAATTAATTGATTAACTAAACATACAAATAAAATGTATATTCTTCAGTGTGTATCAATTTAATAAATATTTATTATGAAATCACTGAGCCACCAACTGGCTCAGCCACACATTGGCTCATTGACTAGGGATTTTCACTTTACAGGGGAAAGTCTGTGCCCCTAAACTAAGCTCACGTTTGGCACTTCACTCATTAAATAAAGTTCACACACACACACCTTCAGGGTCATGTGAACGGACCTGACTTATTTTATTTTAAGTAAAGTAGAATAATGATTCTATGAACTTAAAAAACGTACATGTACGTTTGATATGTAACATGTACAGAAACTTTCAGAATTCCGATAAAATGTTGATTCACTACAAATGAAAACAATTTACTGTTTAAATAATACAGTTTATGCTATTGTGAGGAACGTTATGAATATAAATTCACACAGTATACGGGACGCTTAAAGGATAGTTCCTTCGTCAAAGTTCTTAAGGAAAACTGTATGAGATCCTCTTCTCTCTTGCTGAACGCATTCTTGGCCAGTTACAGTTCTGCGTCAAAGGTTGTAACGTTGTAATTAATTTGTACAATACAACATTTTAACAATGTTTAGAACATTTTTCACAATCGTCAATGTAAATAACAAGTAGTTATATAGAGTATAATACTCAATTGTATGTAACATGAAAAAAGTTTGGATCTTTTCTGTCAATTCACTGCCGCTACTTCTTTTTTGCGTTACCTCCCTGCCACTTGATAGATATTCTATTCTTCTTAAAATAGTTTCCAAATAATTTTTAATAAGTCCACTGGGTTATTCCTTATTCACTAGGAATCCGATATCGATAGCCTTATCACATTCGGCGGTAAGTCAATCATTGGATTTACCAGTTTGTGAATAACTTTAGTAGTGACCTAATCTAACCTGACCTAACCTAACCGTATTTGTGATAAAAAAAGTAGTGGAAGAAACGGAAAAGGTCAAAATATTTAATATATAGCACAACCTTACTTAAAATTGCATAGAAGACTACATTATTAAGGAAGATCAATAATTAAATTTACGGATTGATAAACAAGTGAAAATAAATAATATTATAGCATTTTTTATACACTAATAAAAAAATATTTAATATATAATATACTAATTTAGATATGCCAGTTTTTATATACCCAGGATTATCAAAATCAAAATCAAAATATATTTATTTTGTAGTGGACAATTATACAATTGTATTACAATGGTCATGTATAAAGAATTAATGTTATAACAATTAAAGTTAGGTTATTATAGCTTAAATTAAATTTCTATTATTCCAACTATATTTCTTTATTGTGTTTATATATTATATATACCATGTAAATATACTTAATTGGCAAATAAATGTTTTACATATTTCATTAAATATCATACAGTTTTAGCATAAATATGCTATACGGGAGCGTCGGTTAGTACAGGTGTTACCTTTTTACTCTAAGGTAGATAACATTTACATTTTTGAATTATTGGTACAGTAATGTGTAGAGAGAGAACAATGGAACATATGATTGATGACTAGCCACAAATCAAGGCACTTTAGTGTGACGTGGTGACATTTATATAGTTACGAGTATAATGGGATGCTTTGTATAGTTATTGTAAGGGGTGGCTTAAATAGCAGTCATCAAATTCTCATTACTCCTGGTTCAACCCGCTATTAGAATGTTTATTTTAACAGTATTCAAATTTGTTTAGTTGTTTTACATAATCCGTATTGTGGGTTAATTCCTTAAAACCAATAAATTAAAAATAAAACATATCGATGTCAAACAGAACATTGAATGGAATGTATGATAGTTCATAGTTTGGCTCATATTATTTCCTTATTATATTAATTTTACAAATTTATAAAACCACGTATATAAGTTAAACGTTATTATATTTTAATTGCTCGTATATTCTACATTAAAATCAATGTGTTAAAAATTGTATTTAGTTTAAGGAGCTTCGAAAAAATAAGTATTTTGTACTTTGTAAAATATCCACCTAAATTTATTAGAGATACTTAATGTAATTTATGTGGTAAACTTTGAAGGGGAGTCCCTTGAAATGGAGTGTAAATGAGCAGACCCATATGTGCTATAAAACAAGAACTAAACAGTGTAGGCTTTCAAAAGTGATATTACTTAAGGGAGATAAACTATTGTGTTGGCCAACAGTAATGAGCCAATAGTAATGAGCCAACATTAATGAGCCAATTGTATCCTGCAGTCACAGTTGCAACCACATCTGCCAACAATCAAGGGTTTTTAGATCAAGACAATTTAGAGTTGTTATATTGAAATCTATAATATACTGATTTTATACGATAACTAAAACTTCCAAATTATTCACATAATTAAAATGGAAACTTAAAATAATAGAATAATTTAACTCAGATGTTTTTGTTATTGGGAAACACCTGCACTGTAAAGATCTTCCCCCTTTAAGAAATAGGGATAATATGGTGTGAAAATGCAATAGCAACGAGTGTCAAATGTTTTCAGTTAATCCTAAAAAAAGTTTGCAAACTTTATCTCAAATGAATCAATATTGGCAATATTTTCATGAGATATACTTTTTATTCTGCGGTAATTGCGTTTTATACTAAAGGAAAAACATTAAATTTTGTTGTATTATCAATGATTTTTAACACCTTGTTTTTATTTATTTGTTTTTTTTAATCTGAACACGAAACAGATATATATATATATATATATATATATATATATATATATATATATTATGGTGTATAATAATTATTTCTGGACATAAGACGGGAAAATTACTTTCGTGGTTGATCTCATTTAGTGGCCTTTACACGATCATTACTAACATTCTTGTCCTTATTGTTGGATAATAGTCAAGGTTCAGCTGTTGTGTAGGGAAGAGAACTGAATGTAAATATTGTCAGGTAGCTGAAAATCATACCAATATTATGTGGTTCGGATTCCACGCAAAGATGTAGGTCCCTTGGTTGCCCAGGATACTGGGCTATTAATAAATAGCTGTCTCTGAGTAACAGTCAAACTTACTTACTAACAATTACTAACTACATTCGTTCATCTACACTCATCAGACTCGTTCGCCCCTCATATTCCCCATATCTTAACGATCGGCGTCTTATGAATGCATACTGAATAATAGAAATAACTGCAATTATTAACTACAAATAATGAATTGGAATATTTCCTCTTCAGAAGGACGGCCAGTAGACATTCCCTTAAGACAGGAACCCTAATTCAATGCAAGTCTGGAATTTTCGTAGAGAATATACTGATCATTTATTTTATTTTATTTTTAAATATTTATTCATAAGACACCGATCGTCAAGAAATGGGCGAATATGGAAGTAGTGAATATATAGGTGTATTAGACCCAGGTCTGTATAGTATCACGGAAAATGAAGGCGCTACCTTTTAATTAATTAATTATATATTTAAAAATGAAGGAGCGACCTGCAATACAGTATTGAAATGCGGGACTTGCCTACGAAAACATGAAGGCGCTTTTTATTTATTAATAAATACACTGTTAGCCTACCTATTTAAATTATTTTTTTATTTAATTTTTCTCAACTTTTTAATAAAGACACTGTTAACCTAGCTTTATTATATAACATACACTGTTAGCCTACCTATTTAATTAATTTTTTATTTAATTTATATCATTTTTTGTAATAAATACACTGTTAACCTAGCTTTCTTATATAACTTTCTCTCTTAACTTACCTATGTTCCAGGAACTCATCTACGGCTTCCTACACTGTTACCTATACTTACCTATCTAATCATGGTTGTGTACGTACTTAACACTCTAGGCAACCCGCAATACACGTTTTATTTAAAAATTAAGGGGCAGCTATTATTTATATTAATTATTTACTTCTTTTTTATTTTTATTTAATACACCGTTACCTATACTTATCTATCTAATCACAGTTGTGTACGTACTTAACACTCTAGGCAACCCGCAATACACGTTTTAATTAAAAATCAAGGGGCAGCTATTATTTATATTAATTATTTACTTATTTTTTATTTTTATTTAATTGTTACATAAGAGGCATACTGGTGTACGGTGACCGGGCTTTATCGCTGTTATCACATCACTGACCTCAAAGGTCAACCCGTGGCTGTTATCACATCCCACAAGCATTGTTTTACATCCCGTGTCTTGCACAATCTCTTTTAACGTAATCAGAGTTTCATGTCTTGACAGGCGCGTGACCTAATTGCCCCAACAGTACTACACAGGATGACGTAATCAGAGTTTCAGTCTGGACAGGCGCGTGACCTAATTGACCCCTACCTCATCCATCCCTATATAAACGACCAACACATTAAATCTTTCTCACTTCTGCTCTTGCGCTCGTACTGATCAGACGTGTCTTCACTTTGCTCCTACTCGATATTAAACACTTTAACTTTATTCTATTTTGGACACCGTTCTCTGTACGGTATTTCGAAAGTAAAAATCAATAATTTGTGCCCTTTTTTTACTTTAATTTAATAATTAATTTTTAATCAATTTAAAGTAAATTTAATTACCAAAGATGGAATCCTACGCCATAAACCGCAACCTTGTAACCATTTACCGTCGGTTTAATACTTAAGGTTCCGACCTTCTTACCGTTCTGACGGAACATAAAAACAAAATTATGTCTGAAATAAATAACCACCTAAACAGGCTCGGGGGAGTTAAATGGTATATTTCCGTTCAAATTAAATTTTCCAAAATTGTTAATAACGAGGAAATTTCCACTTCACCCTTCTTTCACGGCAAAACTCGTCCTTTGTTACCTTCCGATTCTTTAGATGTACAATACTCTGAAGCTACAGACAAAATTTTAGAAAGCGTGGCTAAGTGGGTGAGCCAGGGAAGTGGGTGGGTAATTGAAAATGTTTTACGGCTCGATTTGTTTATTGTAAAATTTCAACCCTTGTATGCCTCTTCTTACATACCCACCCCGAAAAAAATTTCTCACCCTACTAAGGGAATTGTAAATATTAAAAATAACGATAATAAATGTTTCCTGTACTCTGTACTTGCCCAATTGTTCCCCGATAAACATAGACGAGTAAGCTATTATGAAATCTTAGAATCTAAATTAAACATGTCTGGGATTAGCTATCCTGTCCAAATTAACGATTTAGATAACTTTGAAAAACTGAACCCTGCTATCTCTGTATATGTCTTTGGATTTGAAAACGACGAAATTTATCCTTTACGTATAACCAAAGAAAAATTTAGAGCTCACCACATCAACTTGTTATTACTGACTACTGACACTACCTCCCACTACTGTCTCATTACTAACATGTCCCGACTGTTAGCTCACTTGACTAAATACAAACCAGCTTCATACTACTGTGACTACTGCCTACACAGATTTTCCTCCCAACTACGACTTACTAACCACTTACCTTTGTGTTCACCACACGGTGCACAAAAGACCAGACTTCCTACTGATGACGAAAAGTACATGTCCTTCACAAACTATACACTTACACACAAAGTCCCCTTCACTATTTATTGTGATTTTGAGTCCTTTGTCGTTCCAATCGACACAGCACTGAACGACCCTACTACTTCACACACTACCAACACTGCCCATCATACCCCTTCAGGTTTTTACTATGTAATCATTGATAGTAATGGCAAACCCATAAAGCAACCCAAAGTCTATAGCGGCCCCGACGTTGTAGATACTTTTCTAAATAGTTTGATTGAGGAGTCTAATGAGCTCTTACCCATTATTAAAAAGAATATTCCTATTAATATGTCTCCGCAAGACAAAATTATTTTCCAAAATGCTACCACCTGTCACCTTTGTCAAAAACCTTTACACGGAGACAAAGTGGCCAATCATAATCACGTAAATGGGCAGTTCTTGGGACCCGCCCACAATTCATGTAATCTAAATTATAAAGTTCCCAATCATATTCCAGTCTTTTTCCATAACCTCAGAGGTTATGACTGTCACCACTTGATCCAAGGGTTAGGTAAATTCAAAAAAGAAGAACTGTCATGTATCGCTACAACCAGTGAGCGGTACATTTCAGTCACCCTTGAATCTTTACGATTTTTGGACTCACTACAATTCTTTAACGCTTCTTTGGACACACTCGTGTCCAACTTAGTTTCTGACGGGGCATCAAAATTCAAAATTTTAGGGCAGTGTATGACCAACACAGACTTACTACTACGCAAAGGCGTCTTTCCCTACACTTACATGACAGACGAATCAAAATTTAACGATACTGAACTACCTCCCAAGGAGGCGTTCTACAACGACCTGACCAAAACACATATTTCAGACGACGACTACACACACGCACAGACTGTGTGGTCAACCTTTGGTATGACCAGTTTGAAACAGTATCACGATCTTTACTTACTAACTGACGTGTTGTTATTGGCTGATGTTTTTGAAAATTTTAGAACCACTAGTATGACTTACTACGGGATTGACCCCTGTAACGTCTACTCTGCCCCCGGACTAGCATGGAATTCCATGCTAAAAATGACAGACGTATATCTTGAACTACTCACTGACATTGACCAACACCTCTTTGTCGAGTCTGGGATCCGGGGCGGTGTCTCCATGATACCTAACCGGTACGCCCAGGCCAACAACCCTTACTTACCCAACTTTGACAACAAAAAACCCACCAACTACCTCCTTTATCTAGATTGCAATAATTTGTACGGGACCAGTATGTCTGATAGACTCCCAGAGTCTGACTTTAAGTAGACTGACCCCCGAAACATTGACATTACAAAAGTACCCGACGACTCCGACACCGGTTACATTTTAGAAGTTGACTTACACTACCCTGACCACCTACATGACTTACATTCCGACTTTCCCCTGGCCCCAGAAAGAAAAATAGTGACATATGACATGCTATCGACATACTGTAAGGACCTACTTCATGAACTTGACTATAAACCTCCAAAGACTGAAAAATTACTAACCACACTGTGTGACAAAACCAAATACGTTGTACACTACAAGACTCTAAAACTTTACTTACAACTTGGACTTGTACTGACCAAAATTCACATAGCTCTAAGTTTTAAACAGTCTGCTTGGTTAGCCCCATTTATTAATTTTAATACAGAGAAAAGAAAAGAAGCGAAAAATAACTTTGAAAAAGATTTTTTTAAATTAATGAACAACGCTACGTACGGGAAATCATTCGAAAATGTAAGATCTAGGATAGACTTTAAACTTGTAAATAACGAAAAACAATTGGTCAAATGGACAGCTAGTCCCAGACTTAAAACATTTTTCGCATACAATAAAGATATCGCGGGATTGGCTTTAAAAAAACAAACAATTTTCCTAAACAGACCCATTTATGTTGGATTTACAGTATTGGAAATTTCAAAATTAATAATGTACAACTTTCACTACAACTGGGCAATTGCAAAGTATGGGAAAAACATAAAACTTTGTATGACTGACACAGACTCACTATTCTACAACATATATACTCCCGACGTTTACGAAGATATGAAAAACGAATTATACCTTTTTGACACGTCCGACTATCCACTTACCCACCCATGCTATAGTGTAGAAAACAAAAAAGCGTTAGGAAAATTTAAAGACGAACTAAATTCAAAACCTGCTAGGGAAATAATTGGCTTGAGAGCGAAATGCTACTCCGTTTTAAATTATGATCTAGAGGAAAAGAAGGTAGCCAAAGGCGTCCCCCGAGTCACAATAAAAAAACAATTAAAACACGAAATGTACAAAGATTGTCTTTTAAAACATTAGAATATTTTTGGGGAATGCCTCTAAGTACATACTAAAGTATCTAATATAAGTTACTTACACTTTAACTATATGCACTCAACTACATCTTATCATATACATATTTTGTTAATGCACAATATAGTATTGTAAAACTAATAAACTCGGTGGATCATTAAATTTAAGATTTAATAAAAACTGTGAAATGTTATGACATATTAAAGAACTTGTATACGTCTGACTAATAAAATGTATTTTTCTTCGTGATTACGTTACAGTGATGACGCAATATTGAGGCTTGGAACATACATTAGCATTCCAGACGTTTTCAATCTTATAAACATAATACCAAGTAATATCTTATTACCGAGTAATATCAACGAAAAAGGAATAGTTGCTTGAATAACAATAGTTACTAAATTTTTAAAAATAAAATGTAATAAAAATAAAAATAAAAACTATTTCCTTGAGTTTACGTTAATTAAACAACAACAGAACAACAAAAGACTACGCTTTTTAAAATTATCTACGTAGTGTTTTACTGTATATGAAATAAAATATCCTAAATAGAAGTTAAGTAAAATCTTAGAAAGAAAATATCACTTATTTGAAAAAACTTAGTAATTTTAAATTAATTTAAATGTTTTAATCGTATTTAGTCGCTTATTTCATTCTTTATATTACACTAAATTGAAACGTATAAATAAACATTAGAATATTTTTTGGGAATACCTCTAAGTACATGTTAGAGAATCTAATATCAGTTATTTGCAATCTATCATTACATACATCTTATCATATACATATTGTGTTAGTGCACATTGTTGTATTGTAAAACAAATAGACTCTGTGGATCATTGAAGTTAAGATTTAATAAAAAATGTGAAATGTTATGACATATTAAAGCACTTGCATACGTCTGACTAATAAAATGTATTTTTCTTCATGATTACGCTACAGTGCTGACGCAAGATTGTAGCTTGGAACATAAATTAACATGCCAGATGTTTTCAATCTTATAAACATAATACCAAGTAATATCTTATTACCGAGTAAATCAACGAAAAAGGAATAGTTGCTTGAATAATAATAGTTACTAAATTTTTAAAAATAAAATTGTAAAGTTAAAGAATTAATTAAGAATTTAATAAATTAATTAATTATCAAAAAAAGAAAAAGTAAAAAAATTAATAATAAATGTTTAATCTTCCAAAAACAATGAATTTCAGTGAAATTTATTAATTTTTTTTTAATATAACACAAAATCAGTTATATTTTAAAATAACTACAATCTACTTAGTTTCTACGTTTCTGGATAGACAGATTAATGTACTACTTTTTGTGGGTACTTGTTGATATTTAATTGTGGAAAATAGAACAGAGACTTTAAAGAAAACAGGATGATGAGGCTTAGTCGTACTTCAACACGTTGTAAAAAAGCTCAAAGAATTACGAAACACTATATTTTGTAAAAAAGTTTTAATTTCACTGCATTTTATTCTCTAATTCTCGCTCTAATAATTTAACAATTTATTAGAGCGTACAATTTAACAACATTTAGTACTACTGTACGTGTATGGGAGGGCCCATTCAAGTACAGTGGTACTGGTGGGCCAGTACCACTGTACTTGAATGGGAGAGAGGGTGGGCCAGTACCACTGTACGTGTATAGGAGGGCGGGTGACAGTAGACAAGTACCTCCGGACGAGCATCTCAAGAGAAAGAAGAGAGAATGGGAGAATGAGAGGCAGTGATTAGTTTCCTTTACTGCTCACAGGTTGTGCAACCGAACAGTCGAAACTGGAGGCAATTTCGACCTTCTTTAACTTGATTGACGACAGGTTGCAGCATGGTCGCTCCCATATTCCGTGCCTCAATATTTATCATTGGATGGAACCATCTTCTATGTATAGTAAAATCAATGATAATACAATATTAGTTGAAAAAGTCATGTTTATGTATGGGAGGCTCTTATATTGTAAACAATGTCAGTTTTTGAATAACTTAGTGCTAGCATTGACTATAAAAACAAACAGACCAAAAAAATGCATTCGCTGTACGCACCGATTTGCCTACTGATTGAATATTGGAGAGTTTTTGATACCAATATGCAGTTTATATTTGGTACCAATATAATTAAACGTACAAACATTTCCTATTGGAAATGTTTAGGGATTATGATTAGTTTATGTTAGTTTTTATAATTTAATGTATACATATATTTGCTACCTTAGATTCAAAGGTAACTACTATGGTTTTATAAACTTAAATATTTGGCTGTTGGCAGTGAACGTTTTATTTTTTTTACTTTTCTATATAATTTAAGAAATAAATAAATCTTCAGTATTAATACAAAACAAATATAACACGTTGAATTAGTTATGATAACTTTTAAATAAAATATCAAACACTTACTAAAAGCGATTTATGCATATTTAATTAATTGAACATTGTACACTAATAGTTCAGTAATTATTTGGCACTGGTGGCGCAGTGCTGTAATTCAGCTACTTGGAGACAAAGTATTGAGGATATTGTAGGTGATAGGTTCTATACTCGATCCTCCTAATACTGACAAGGCGTCCACTCAATAGTTGCTATTGACGTAGACACTACTAGAGAAATTTGGGGTGTCAATGTTGGGTGGCAGTCATGGTTCGGGTGTTGTGTAGGGAGGAGAAGTGAGTATAAACTTGTGAAATAGCTGAAAATCAGACCAATACTACGCGGTTCAGACTCTACATAAATTACCCCCCCTTAATTACCCTGACTATTAAGCTATTAATAAATTGTACCTTTCTTAGCCAAGTCAAACTCAGAGAGTAACCATTGACTACACACTCATCACACTAATTCAGTCCTTATACTCACCTATATAGCTACAATAGACTTCTTATAAATGAAATAAAAAAAAAAAAATAGGCAGAGAATAATGTTTTTATAAGTTAAACTAAAATTTTAAATGTACTAAATGACATTGCTAAAACTAAATATTCTAATAAACAACAAATTTATTTTAATTAGGTGTTATGATAAAAGAGGAATTCTCGATCAAAGATTATTTTACCTATTTAGGTAAACAATAAATAAACAATTTATTCTGAAAATGAAAGCAGAGATCAGATTTCTTTCTGGAATCATCTCAAGCGAGGCAAACATTTTCAGCTGGAAGAGATTTATCGTCGGGTATTTTCATTAATTCTGATGAAAAGCAAATGGCCAGCTTTTATTTAACAAATTGCAATATTCTCACTGAAACGTTAACAGCCAATTTTTAATAAAATTTCTGTAAAGATATAAATAAATTTGTTAATTTAATTATACTAAATATCATATTGTGTTTAGTTTCCTTGTTCACTTTACCGTTATGTTTTACTACAATTCGTATTTTTTTTGGGGTTCAGCTAGATCTATTTTCAAAGTCAAATGTATATCGAAAGTGCGTAGACCGTCTTACGAACCTTTTGACTTATCCAAAGCTGAATCTATACGAGAAAGATTAATTTGTTTCTTGGTACAACAACAAACATTTACATTGGTAGAGTAAATGTTTCACCAATAGATAATGTTATAGATAGTTTATATTAAGATTAATTAGAATTTCTCTATGAAAATATCCACCAATTTTTAGCAGTCTGTGTAATAACTATTACATAAACAAAAATAAACATAATGGAGCGTAAAAACACTTTAAATTAACAAATTAACCAAAATACAAAAGTAACGACGTAGATTCATAAATAGAATCTGTTTCCAAAGTGGCAATTTTGGATCTTTTCCTTAATTCACTACCACTATATTGGTTAAGTTATGTTAGGTTTGGTTAGGTTATGTTTGGTTTGGTTATGTTAAGGTTAACCTAAGTTATGGTTATGGTAGTGTATTAACGGAAAATAACCGCATTTCCCTAACTTTACCGTAGCCGTAGCCTATATCATTTACCACTACTTTACTAAGACAATTCATTGAAATAATTAATTTTATTATTAGATACGAAATATTTACCTTTTTATAATAATTCGAACCAAAAAAATTTTACGTTCTATTGATATTTTAAAACTAAAATTTTAAGTTCTGATATTAAACATAAGCATTATTTAATGACGTAAAAGTTTGTATACTTTTATTAAATCCATGTACTAACATGTATTGCCGAGTAAAATGTTGTTAAATTGTTAATTTAAACATAACTGAATATTGGATTATTCATAAATCTTAAATTATTACTATATAATATAGGTAAATTAAGCATTATAAACAAAATAAATAACGAATTTTATGTTACTTCGGTTAAATTAATAATTTTCTTTGGAAACACACTAGAAACTAGTAATGTTAAATACTTCGTTCTTAAAGAAACCATTATAAGCATTTATATAAAAAAAAACAAACAAAAAAAACAAAAAAAAAAAAAACAACGTTGTTTATTTGAGAACATAAATATTTAAACCCAATTATTATTTAATTACCTTAACGCTAATAAACACAATAAGTTTTATCAATTTGATTTGATAATGTGACCCTAGATTATTATTTATGTAAATATTTTAAGGTCTGAATGTGTGTATTTTATTTAATGAAAATCCTCAAACATAATGAGATGAAAATAAACAGGCTTTTTCAAATAAATCGTGCTTTGACAGAATGGTGGAACGTGCTGTATATTTGTATTACAGCAGCGTAGTGAAGCGAAAACACGTACAGACAGCCGTTTATGTAATCAGTGTAGAAAGTCTACAATGCTGAGGTACAAACCGTGTTGTGCCGGTTTTTATTTATTTTCTTGAAAATAACTTAAACAGACAAAAATAATTGTTAATACAGAATTCTACATATGCAATTAAATATCTGATTAACTAACTGGAAACAACATATTATGGAATGTCAGTAAAAAATTATTTAATATTATACTATAAATAGTAGTTTTAAAAAAAATTATATTTTATGGGTATTCTTTACAAAATGTTTTCATTTCTCCGTCTTATTACGTTCACTAAAACGTTAACATAAGTTGCTATTGGCTCAAAAACTAAAATTTGAAAAAATATTTTGAATTTATTTCTTTATGAACAATTAGAAATGTAGATATTACATATACTGTAGATCAGTATTAATAACAATGCTATAATATTAAAAGATTTGCTATACTGTTCCTTGTAACAGCCTAATTTTTTATGATTTTAATGTGATAAGTTAGTTTAACTGTCCTAGAAATTGCACACATTTTATAAAGTGAAAATTACGTAAAAAAAGAATTCTATATATTCCCTCATGTGAAGTAGTGTGGGAGTTTTAGTTTCAATAAGGCACATTCTATTATTTTTTTTTTGTAATAAAATACTAACTATTTTCGGCTCTTACACCATCCTCAGAGTATAAAACTCTAAACTATGAGAAAAGAACAATTTTCAAAAATAAAACAGATGTAAATAACATATGAATAATTTAGAATATGTATAAGATGACAATTAGTTCTGATTAGTATGCATTTTATTTTCACTTATGTTTTATTTTTTACATTATTTACGTTGATTTGTGTATTTATTATTCTACGTGGTTCATTGTGATTTGTAATTGTTTAAGTATTTTTTAATTCACTTTCTCTTCTTTCTTTTTAAATTCTAAAATATTAAAATAACTTCAA
This sequence comes from Stictocephala bisonia, assembly GCA_035578905.1. Classification (NCBI taxonomy): domain Eukaryota; kingdom Metazoa; phylum Arthropoda; class Insecta; order Hemiptera; family Membracidae; genus Stictocephala; species Stictocephala bisonia. The sequence continues at coordinate 328,634 of JAQJVL010000840.1, forward strand.
ACCTGTCAAAAATAAAGTTTTCAGTAATACATATGTATCAAAAAAGGAACGGTAAGATAGCAATTCATTTTCGAAACTATGATAAACCCAAAACAGTATAGTACAAAGTGTTTAAACAAAACTGCTTACATTAATGTATTCATAAATAAAAATTGTTCAAAAGCTTATGTAAACTTTCTTATAAAAAGTGCATACGTGAATAAGAAATACTAATTTCCTACCCCTGTCATGTTGGAGGAAATTAAATAGGGTAGTAAACAGCAGCGGGGAGCACCCCTTTATGTGCGGTGTTTATAGACAGTGTTTCACGTAGTCATAGAACATTCATTATTCATAACGTGACAATGTTATTATTTTAAAACTATATTTATTTATATTGTTTAATTCAGGGTCTTTGCAGGATAATGACTATTAATTTTATTTTCTGTAAAACATAAAATTGTAAATAGTTAAAAAAAATAATAAACCCCTAATAAAATCGTAATTTATGGTAAATACAACCGTTTTATTTAAAATACGAGTAGATGAAGAATATATTCTTAAGCATAAAGTCTTGAGTAGTATGTGTTGTTTTGCTTCAACCGATAGATTATGGTCTTTTTGTTAGGGGTTTTTGTATTACTAGCATAGCTTGTAAACATTAAAAAATAAATGCAATATTATCTAGCTTAACTCATACGGTCCCTGATAAAAAAGTAAAGTAATAAAAAATAAAATATAGTATAAAAGATAAACAACTCTAATATAACTTATAAAACTGCTAAAACTAACTGTACAGATAATAAGTAAGACATATTTTATTAATGTAAATTCTTTTCTTACCACAAGAATCTTTTTAATACGTAGGTCCCATTGATTTTGAGTTGGACTGTAACCATTATTTACGTATACTATATTTTTTTTAGTTTTTTGTAGTGAGTATATTTAACTAACATAAATTTTATTTCTATCATTTTACAACATCCATGCAATTTTTTCATACGAGCTTATAAACATATTCCCAAAATCCGAAACAGAAAAATATTTACGCCAGTATTTGAACATACATTATTCAATTGATTTCAACCTATACAAAACGGGTTTTTTTCTATGAAAGCATAGCAGTATTTGTTATACCATGACAAAATAACATAATAATATGGAACATAAATGATATATAATAAGCTAGAAAACATTCTTTCTTGGAATTTGCAATAATCAAACTTGCACAGCAGGCAAATTTCATAACACATATACTATACGATGGAATGCTTATTGTTTTGATTAAAAACTTTCTTTCAGCCTGTCCGAGACTAAATTATCCATTAACGTCAAGATATAATCATAATAGGAAACCCAGTGGCCGATCATTCCATATCGCCAGGACTTTGTACCACTGATAGATAGCACACGATCGAACCCCTTGGATTAGACTAGCAGTTATCATTATTTTTTTTCATAATAAAAAAACCCCTGTACTGTTATGTTGCTTCCCTTATTCTGTAGAATAAGTACCCCCCCCATACACACACACACACACACACAGACAAACACCAATGCATGGAGAATGGACAGAGGGTGGTTAAAAAGATCAGCACCCCTTCTACAAACGTGGAGATAAACATGTTCTTACCTTAAATCCTGTTTCCTTATTAGCAAATAATTTGTTTAGTTTTAAAATGTTAAACATATCCTCTTAAGAATATAATAGCTGAACTGAATTAAGAGAATTTAGGATTTACGAAATGATTAACAAACGGTGTAAATAGAGATACTTAGAGATATTGAAAATACAATCCACAAAGAAAAAAATTGTTATTTTGACATACACAACTCGTCAATCTTAAGTCCTTAGGGAAATCTAAGAGATTGATTATATTCACACGGAATATTTACGTGTACCGTGCATATTGCCTGATCTTTTTGAGGCATTTAATCTGGCATTAAATAATACAGACAATTAGTTAAGACTCACTATTTTAAAACTGTTAGTCACCGTTTAAACTATTTTACTTTTAGCCATTCTATTTTTTAAGTTCTCTACATTTAATGTCTGCATGTATGGCATGTATGAAATTTTGATTTCAAGTATTTACATCTATCTGCCCATACTAGATCAGAACCGATTCAACAGTTCCCATTACCTACGAGTGAGGTTCATCCTACGTACCGGTATTGACGGATTGCTAATAGGGAACGTTCCAGCATCAACATGTTCCATGCTATAGTCCAGCTATTATTTCGTCGAAAAGTGTTATTTGCTTATTTGGAAAATACTACGTAGTGGTGGGTTTTGAGACTTTAAGCGACTATTCTGACGTGGGAGATCCTGTGTTGTAGGAAGGTGTGAGGCTTTCAAGATCTTATTGAAATTTTTAAATAGTGTCTCCTGACGCCTTATTTCTGAAGGAGCAATACTACACAGCACTGAGGCCCAAGGAAGTGAAGTTGCCACTTCATCATGATTGGGCACTTATAGCTCTCATGACCCTAGTAAGTTGGACGTCAATCTCCTTAGTAAATACGCTATTTAGCCATACGAAAGCAATGAGTTCCACACCTGAATAGACCAGTGACAAAGCTGTATACAGGTCATGGTCGTTGGATCCTCAAGTTGTTCCAGCAACATGATGTAATACATTTACACTGTTTTTTTTTTTTTTTATTATTGTTTTTAGCCCCTGTTTTTAGAAGATAGCTGTAAAACTTTAGATGTCGATATAGCGTTACTCCCAAGTACTGTGGATCTTTATGTTGGAGTTTTACACCATTTAGAAAGATAATTAGTAAACAAAAAAAAACCATAGTGGGTTACACAGGTGGAAGCAGACAAATTTGGTTTTTGATGGGTTACGATTTAGCTTCCAGGCATAAAGTATTATTCGAGGTTTGCAATTCACTTGAGAGTGTTTCTTCCTTAGCTGTGAAGTCAATATGTAGTTAAGCTAAAACAATATATTCTGCCTTTATTGATTTTTAATACTTGTCATTTATAAATTTTAAAGTTAGTGGTGTACACGTTGAAAAAGATGGAAGCAAGTGCAGACCCCTGAGGCAGACCACACTTCAACTGTTGAACAGACATTTTTAACTACTGAGATACTTTCATTACCCTGGATTTAGCATTGAATCCAAAATTCACAAAAGAAATGGACAATGAAGAAAGCTTTGGAAATTTAACAGGATTCCTCTTACTGTGTTATAAGCCACTGTAAGATCTTCAAAAGCTGCAGATATTTTCAAATTCTTTTAAAATAAATTCTTGATCAATAATGTCAGAACTAGGATCTGGTTGCTTCAACTTCCGACAGGGCGAAACCTAAGCAGGCTGAACTAGAACGTAGGAATCAAGAATGGGTGATATTCTATTGTATAAAGTCTTAACGGCAACTTTTAACATACACTAAGGACAACAAACATCTTATATGTAGGGTGTTACCTTTCGTTCGAGGTATTTTCCAGATCTCAAAACAACTATCACTTTTTATCGCTCAAATGCTTTTGGAAAATATTCTGTAGCCGATATCTTAATGTAGACTGTTTTAGCTATTTTTTCACCTTGCTACCAGCATGCAACTGATAATCAGAAAAGATACCCTAACGGTAATGAGTAAACCACTTTCTAGAAAGTTTTCTTAAAAGTGGCTACTTAAAGATTTGTCAATACATACTCGTTATACATACATCATATCTATAAACATTTATTATTTAAAACCAATAAACGTTTAATAAGTTACTATAATTACTAAAAATATACTTTCAGTCATCGTATTAAAAATTTAACTCATAAATGTAAGTTATTTAAAGAAACGTTTCAAAGTGTCTAAGGCCCGCCTCCATACACAATGAAAATTTATGAAATAGTATTAAATAAAGTAAGACGATACTTTTTATTAATTATTTTTATTAGTAAGTAAGTAAGTACAGTTTATTTAGTGTTTAAGAACCAATTAAAATAGCAAAATCATATATTTAAATGAAAGTAGCAATTAAATGCTGAAAAGTTTTTATTGAGTAGTTGTGTTATAATAATTAGTAATAATTATATTTATATGTTTAATTTTACTTTACTTACAAAATACAAAAAAGCCTATATTTTATGTGAATATAGAATTTTCAGTATGAGTAATTTAGGATAAGTAGGAGAGATGAATGGAACGTTCGTGAGGCAACTATAATTAAAATACTTCAAGAACTTTCTCCATTATCAACTTAATGTACTGTAACTTAGAGTTTGAGTTTTCCCTTAATAAAAACGGGGTTTTTTTTTAAGTAATGAATGTATGTCAGTTATAATGAGGTAGATCATGGGAATTAAATATGAGGCTCTGTCTTTTACTTATGTGTTTTACTATTTTCTCTTCATAGTTCCTAGGAAAGTTATATTGATAATTTAATTTTTTTTTTTTCATTTAAAGTTTTGTGTCGATATAACTGTATAATGTGCTGAGCTACGTTTTAGGAAAACAAACACATCCAGAAAAATGATTCTACATAATTCTTAACAATCTTAGTGTGCAATAAATTTAAGTACCCTTTTTGACTTGCCCCTTTTTTCAGCTTTTAATATCCACGTGGTCCTCCAGTGTAAGGAGTGGTGTTTAAAGGACAGTCCTCAAGCTGCCTTTACTAAACACTAGCTTAGTAGCTGCTGAGCGTTCACACATTGTAGCCAACCTATGCCCATAATGTGAGAAAATACCCTTTTCTGGTCAAGCAAACTAAATATAAATAGGACCTATATGAATTCTTATGACTTGGATGTACTAAGCAATGTTAAATTTGAATTAATCAGTAAGGCTTCTTGATATTCAATTTCGATCTTCTTGTATTTAACTATACTAACGTTAAATATAACAATCGTAAGGTATAGTATTGCTTTAAAAGTACAATAATACCTTTTGTAGTCTTGATCAACCCACCCACCCATAAATGTACATTAGTATTAACCCATCTACACTCCATTATGTACAGCCATACTGAGCAAACAGCCTAACCATGCATACAGTGATGCTGACTTAACCACCCACTATACAACTGCAGTGGTATTGACCCACCCACACTCCTATATGCTCAGTAGTATTCACCCACCTACCCGTTCGCGTAAAGTTGAATATAGCTACTTTATGTGTAGAGGTGAATGGTTGGGCTCGTATAGTGGGTGGTATGTTACAGGACTTTTATTATTTTGACTGAAGTAAAAAAAAATATGGCTACGTAGGCCTACTACCCACGAAGGTTCTAATGGTGAAAGTGTCCTATTTGTATAAAAAGCACTATTTTTAACAACTATAGAGCTGTAAACCCTATAAACTCTAGTCGACAGCCTCAGAATATTCTTGGTGCTCTTACTGTCTAATCATTATTATTTTAAAATTTCAATAAATATGAGATATTTACAGCTAAATTTAAACATAGTGCTAAGTTTATTTTTCCAACAATTAAAAACTGTCATCAGCTCACAATGTTTGTCTTTCCACTGATAAGGTTTAATTCCAAAAGTATTTAAGAAGTGGGTTGGGAGTTTGAAGAGACAGGAGCATCCTTTACATCTGATTCAAGTTTTGATAATGCTGGGAGGAATAATTGGAAAAGAATTTTTGAATATCCAAAATGCATTCACTGATTTTAAATATTTTTAAAAGTTAAAGGATAAAATAGAGTAATAATTTTAATAAAGTACCCTTTATGTATTTTTTATAATAATACATAACCGGTTTCGGCTCTTAGGCCATCTTCAGAGTGTACAAATATCTATTTATACATTTAAAGGGTAAAAATTTATAGAGTTTAAATGGTAAAGACCAGTCTGAAGATACTGATTATTAAATAATACTGCCAGAGAAACTTCTGAGAATGGTCTAGCCAGTATGCCAATACACGTAAACATTCTGTATGAATACACTCTTCTAGATTTCCCACAGGTCTGACAGTTGACGAGCTGTATGTCAAAATAAGCTTTTTGCTTTGTTTGTTGGTTCGTGTTTTACATTGTCAATAAATATCTCTTTTTACATACACTTTATGTTAACTGTTTCTTATACACTTAATAAAGACTGAGTTATTAAATGAATTATTTATTTTTTATTTTTATGACAACCAGCTATACATTTTTAGACTATAAAAATCTGTTACAAATATCGAATTAATATTTTAGGTTTCAAATCCACTTTAATTTCTTTGTTAAATACAGACTATACTCATTTTAATAGACACCAATTTTATTTTCCTGTAACACGAACCGGTATTTCATATAAATATGGACAACTTTATGGAACTTCAAATATTAATTTTGACACCATATTGCCAACTATATATTTCTCAAAATGCAGATGAAATAGTTCTACTAAACAATGAATTCACCAATGAGTATAATTGTGTAAAAATACGTCAGGTTGGCCGAGTGGTCTAAGGCGCCAGATTTAAGCTCTGGTTCCCTGTTGGGAGCGTGGGTTCGAACCCCACACCTGACAAACCTTTTTTGGAAGAAACTGATATGCTCCCCTTAAACAAAATATTTATTTATTACATGTATAAACATTTACAGTTTTGTTAAAATTAATACTTTTCTACATAAATGTATCTTATTTAATTTCATATAATAAATAAAATAAATTTACTTTATAATAAAACATAATTTATGGTCACATATACAGTATTAATAAACAATTATTTTCAAACAAGATTTCTATCTAAAATATTAGTCAGAATATATTTAATATTCGTTTTCATATTTATCTAGATAAAGTATGGACGTAAAATTTGTAAATGTGTGTAATAAAATTTAAATCACTCCCGTTACCTTTACGTGTATATCTAAACTGTACACCATAAACAGATACTTTATTGAAATATTATTTATTTATAGTTTAAAAAGTATAAGTTAAAGGAGGTCTTCTTTTACTAGGCTTGGAAAAATAAATTGTTAATCTACTATCAATTTGAAAAAAAATCTAGGTTTAGCTTTTATAATAAACTATAAAAATTATTTGGTGATAACCAAAAATATCATACCATACACATATTATATTTCCTACCCAAATTCTATAGCAAAGAAGATCAATGAATAAAAAACTATATTTCTAAATTTTTACGTCTTTAAATAATGTAGATTGACAAAGAATTATTTTTAGTCATTCCTACTGTTATTAAAATCATAAGTTGTATTTATGTAAAAATAGTAAATCTTTTTTAAAATATTGTATACTTTATATATGGTACTGTATGTTACTTACTTATATTTTACGGCATTTATGTGATAAATCTTTCGTAAAGGATACTGATATTCACATTTTTGTCAATAGTTTCTCTTCTCGCTAGGCAAAGCGTACAGAATCCACCACTTAATTTTTTTTAATTTTAATAAAACGTTTATAATTTTTGTAAGAAAATTTAAGAGTATACGTTTTTAGTTTACATTAAATATAAGAACATTTAAGAAATTATTAAAAGATATGTTTTACACTAAATTTTAAATTAGCAATAACGTATTTCAAACCATCTGGAAGAAAGTAACTATGTGTGATTAATAAGTAATTTGCTAAATAACTATTAATCCAGGAAATATTGTATGTGCGTTTTTACTATAGGAAACTACGAGTAGTATTATCTAGTATCAGAATAAAGACTGGACAAGATCTTATAATTCCTGGCAAGATTGTTACCCTTAATGCCGTTTATATTACTAAAATAAATAATTACATTGGTTGGAATATAGTATCCTTAATTAAGGCTGGTGACAAGTTGGTTGTAGTTTATAGCCTCGATTTCCCAACTGCAATAAAGGACCTTAATGAGACTGCTTTGACTTTTATTGAGCAAAACATTGTGTTTCTTTAATCAATATATACAATATACATGGAAGGAAACGTTGTATTAAACTATTTAAATAATACAAGTTCGTTGAACATAAATACACTTTAGCGTACATTTTTTTTATAAAACGGCTTCGCGCATTGTACGTTAGGATTTTATCAAATGTATGTATCACTTATGGAGTTTCTTTATCTTGATAAAATATGTAGAGTAAGTTGTTAGGCTCTTTATTCAACATGTAACTAGTAGACGACGACACATAGTTACTTTCTTCCAGATGATTTGAAATACATTATTGCTAATTTAAAAGTTAGTGTAAAACATATCTTTTAATAATTTCTTAAATGTTCTTATATTTCTTGTAACGTTTACCTTTATGTAAACAGTATTAGAAGCGTGGCCAAAATGAATTAAATGATCATTAATGGTTAAAATTATACGTAATTGATTAACTAAACATACAAATAAAATGTATACTCTTCAGAGTTTATCAATTTAATAAATATTTATTATGAAATCACTGAGCCACCATACTGGGGGCTTTTGTTATTTTATTTTAAGTAAAGTATAATAATGTTTTTATGAACTTGAAAACCAGTAGTACGTTTTATATGTAACTTGTACAGAGACATTCGGAATTTCTAAAAAAAATGTATTCACTGCAAATGAAAACAATTTACTGTTTAAATAACACAGTTTATGCCATCATGAGGAACATTATGAATGTAAACTCACACAGTTTATGAGACGCTTAAAGGATAGTTCCTTCGTCAAAGTGTTTAAGGAAAACTATTGTATGAGATCCTCTTGTCTCTTGCTGAACGCATTCTTGGCCAGTTACAGTTCTGCGTCAAAGGCTGTAACATTGTGCAATTAATTTGTACAATACAACATTTTAACAATGTTTAGAACATTGTTCACAATCGTCAATGTAAATAACAAGTAGTTCTTTAGAGTTTAATACTCAATCGTATGTAACATGAAAAAATTTGGATATTTTCTGTTAGTACACTGACCCTAATTTTTTACGTTAACTCACCGCCACTTGATAAATATTCCATTCTTTTTAAAACAGTTCTCCAATAACTTTTAAGTACACTGTGCAATTCCTTATTTGGTAGGAATCCAATATCGATGGCCTTATCTTACAACTTTCCAAGAACTTAAACACGGAGAACACATTCGGCGGTAAGTCAATCATTGGATTTACCAGTTTGTAATCAACTTTAGTAGCGACCTAATCTAACCTGACCTAACCTAACGTATTTGTGATGGTAAAAAGTGTTGGTACTAAAGAAACGGAAAAGGTCAAAATATTTAAAATACAGCACAACTGCACTCAAAATTGCATAGAAGACTACATTATTAAGAAATAACAATAATTAAACATACGGATTGATATACAAGTGAAAATAAATAATATTACATCATTACTTGCATACTAATAAAAAAACGATGTTATATAAAATATACCAGTTTATATATGCCAGTTTTTATATACCCAGGATTATTCTTACTATATTTCTTTGTTGTGTTTATATATTATACAGAACATGTAAATATACTTAATTGGCAAATGAATTGTTTCCATATTTCATTACATATCACACAGTTTTAGCATAAATATACCGCTATACGGGAGCGTCGGTTAGTACAGGTGTTGCCTTTTTACTCTAAGGTAGATAACATTTACATTTTTGAGTGATTGGTACAGTAATGTGTAGAGAGAGAACAATGGAACATATGATTGATGTCTAGCCACAAATCAAGGGACTTTAGTGTGACGTGGTGACATTTATATAGAGTTACGAGTATAGAGAGGTGCTTTAAATAGTTATTGTAAGGGGTGGCTTAAATAGCAGTCATCAAATTCTCATTACCCCTGGTTCAACTCCCTATCAGAATGTTTATTTTAACAGTATTCAAATTTGTTTAGTGGTTTTACATAATCCCTATTGTATTAATTCCTTAAAACCAATAAATTAAAAATAAAACATATCGATGTCAAACAGAACATTGAATGAAATGTACAATGGTTGATATTTGGCTCATATTATTTCCTTTTTATGTTAATTTTATAAATTTATAAACCCACATCTATAAGTTAAACGTTATTATATTTTAATTGCTTGTATATTTTACATTTTAAAATCAATGTGTTAAAAAATATATTTAGTTTAAGGAGCTGAAAAATAGGTATTTTGTACTTTGTGTAATATCCACCTAAATTTATTAGAGATACTTAAGGTAATTTATGTGGTAAACATTGAAAGGGATTTTCCCTTGAAATGGGGTGTAAATGAGCAGACCCATCTGTGCTGTAAAACAAGTACTAAACAGGGTAGGCTTTCAAAAGTGATATTACTTAAGGGAGATAACTATTGTGTTGGCCAACAGTATTAAGCCAACAGTAATGAGCCAACAGTAATGAGCCAAAATTAATGAGCCAATAGTATCCTACAGTCACAGTTGTACCACATCTGCCAACAATCAAGAGTTTTTAGATCATGACAGATGTATTGACGCATTTTAGTTTCCTCCAAAAGTTAAAATGCTAATTTAAAAACTATATCATACTTTGGAACTTTAGAGATATTATATTGAAATCTATAATATAATGCTTCTATACGATAAATAAGAATACCAAATTATTAACATAATTAAAATGGAAACTTAAAATAATAGAATAATTTAACTCAGATATTTTTGTTATTGGGAAACACCTGCACTGTAAAGATCTTCCCCCTTTAAGAAATAGGGATAATTTGGTGTGAAAATGCAATAGCAACGAGTATAAAATGTTTTCAGTTAATCCTAAAAACGTTTGCAAACTTTATCTCAAATGAATCAATATTGGCAATATTTTCCTGAGATATACTTTTTATTCTGCGGTAATTGCGTTCTATACTAAAGGAAAAACATTACATTTTTTTGTATTATCAATGATTTTTAACACGTTGTTTTTATTTAATTTTTTTTTTTAATCTGAACACGAAACAGATATATATTATGGTGTATAATAATTATTTCTGGAGATAAGACGGAAAAATTACTTTTGTAGTGGATCTCATTTAGTGGCCTTTACACGATCATTACTAACGTTATTGTTGGATAATAGTCAAGGTTCAGCTGTTGTGTAGGGAAGAGAACTGAATGTAAATATTGTCAGGTAGCTGAAATCATACCAATATTATGTGGTTCGGATTCCACGCAAAGCAGTAAGTCCCTTGGTTGCCCAGGATATTGGGCTATTAATAAATAGCTGTCTCTGAGTAAGTCAAACTTACTTACTAACAGTGACTACATTCGTTCATCTACACTCATCAGACTCGTTCGCCCCTCATATTCGCCCATACCTGGAACGATCGGCGTCTTATGAATGCATACTGAATAATACTGTAGAAATAACTGCAATTATTAACTACAAATAACTAATTGGAATATTTCCTCTTCAGAAGGACGGCCAGTAGACATTCCCTTAAGACAGGAAACCTAAATCAACGCAAGTCCGGAATTCTCGTAGATGATATATTGATCATTTATTTTATTTTATTTTTAATTATTTATTCATAAGACACCGATCTTCAAGATATGGGCGAATATGGATTTTAAATGAGTGTGATTAGTGTAGATGAGCGAATGTAGTTATTGTTACAAACCAAGGCCGACTATTCCTTAGCAAGTGTCATTAATTAATAGCCCAATGACAAATGAACAGCTGGTGGTTATCAGCTGATCCTTCTCAAAATGTGTTGACTCTGATTGGGATTGAACTGAGAACCTTTACCACATGAAGCTGGGATTGAACCAACTACGATTCCGATCAATTTATTACGTTCATTATGTGCAAAATGTTTTTGGGGGTGAAATCTTCTTATTGCCTCGTAAAACCACTTATATAGTCCTGCGAAAAAAAATATGTTTTATTAAAAAAATACAGAATAACAAATTAAAATAAAATAAATATTAATTTTTATTGTGAGAAATGAGTTTTCCGCTAGAAGAAATTGTCTGTCATAATAACCGAACCCAATTCAACCACTTTTAAATAGCAAATCGTAATTTTTTTGTGGTCACTGGAAACAGCATAGTTATCAAAAGTAATGTAATACATATATTTTACAGTAATAACAGTGCATTTTTTTGGAAAGCAATATCCTATGCTAAGTAAACACTAAAAAAACAACTAAGGAATAAGGGTATTTAAGTTTGAGCTAAAAAATTATACATATAAATAAATTTTGTAAGCAATCTTAAGTTTTTAACTAATGTAACTTATTGTAGACAATCAAGAAATACCAATATCACTTATCCTGTAAATATTTTTCAATATAACATATAATTTAAAATTCATGCTTAATAGGTCGATACTGTACGACATAAAAGTCACCCCCAAGAAAAGTTGCAGGGGGGGAGAGGGGGACATCAAACATAATACCACGACCCTCTATCCCACATTGGGCTTAAACAATCTGATCCCTAAAAGGGTGAGGCGACTCTTTATTTGTTTCTTTTACGTTATTTATATAACGCAAACATTTACATTAAATGTTATACATTTTTGTCACAATATTATTGCTGTGCTGGTTCTATGGATATAATAAGTTTATAAATAGCATAAATATATTGATTGTTGCATTTTAATATCCCTCATTAAGTAGAGGTAAATAGTTAGTGCAGATTTCAACAAAATTAGTGTAAAAATTCGTAATAAATTTAATGATGTTTTGATAAACTTACTTTGGTAATTATGCTCTTTCTAGACGCCCCTTGAAAATGCGATTTCTCGTTGAAAAAGTTGTGAAATATGAGCTTATAAATTCTTGATGAGGTTGATTTTAGCCGCGGAAAACTTTTTTAACCGAAAAATCATAAAACCTGTTTTTATGTGATTGTAAAAAAAACTTTTTAAAAATTTGAAAATTTCAACAATTCCTTTTCATTTTACTTATATTTTATTGCTGAAACATAATACATAATTGCTTTTTCAATAAAATTAATTTTTCGCTACGCAAAATACACTTTTTACGTACCTAACCAAACATAAACTATTCTATCCTATCACCTAAGATACTCAACGAAACTCTAAATTTAGGTCCCTGGAATCCGTGATGGCCTTCTGGTCGTCACTGTGGTAGATATACGTGCGAATTTGTGTTTAGTGGCCATCAATAGTTCCTATTAACATTGTACGTATGGGCACCATAGGTAAATTGCCACGACGCAGTTTTTTTTTCGTGATATTTCGAGAAATAATTGTGATAAACCAAAATAATTTTAAAATTCGTGTTCAGCATAAGAACCTACAATAAAATTACAAAATCATGGAAAAATCTTGAAAAATAATAAATATAAATCGAAAAATAACGATTTCAAAAACAATTTTTATTTTCGTTTTTTTTTTCATATAAAACGTTATTTCTGCGGAATATAAAGTGTATTCTCATAAAATATAGACCTGATTCTATCCAATGATGAAAAATTAAGATAAAAATTTAAGATTGGTGAGGCGTCCTGAAAGCGCATAAATACCCTCACTTTTACAAATAGTTCGCTAACAATATCCTTTTAACGATAAGTGTCATTTACTAAGTATATTTTAGTTTTCATAGATAATACATAATTTAAAACAATAAAATAAAGTAATATACAATTAATAATTAAAAAAAATTAAACGAATGATTATTATATACATAATCAGTTAAAAACGTTCCTAAAAAATCTAATTTTAATTGAATACGATAACTTCTAGGTCGACTAAACTAATCACTTTTAGAAATAATGGTGCAGTCCTTGAATTCTGCTACTTGGAGAAAAATATTTTGGAGCAGGTAATAGGTTCCATTCTCGAACTTCTGAATACCAAAATAGCGTCCCTACAATGGTCCCTATCGGTGTAGACACTGCTAGAGCTGTCTGGGGGTATCTGTGTTGATCCGTAGGAAAAAGAATTGAATATCAGACTTGTCAGTTAGCTGAACATCAGACCAATACAAAGTGGTTCACAGTCCACGAAAATCTGCAGGTCTCTTAGTTTTCCTGGCTAAACGGTTTACAATAAATAGCCATTTACTAATGGTTATTTACTGTAGTTTCTATTACTTAATTACTATTTAAGCTCAGTTAGTAACTGGACTCCACAGGTCATTTACAAATATACCAAATTCATTTATTCGTTCATTTTTACTTTAAAGTACGCAGAAATGTTGTTTTTGTCTTTGAAAATCAAAATAATTATTTATAAATCTATGAAGGAATGATGACTTTATATTGTTTTTATTCATATATGTATTATTTATATGTTTAACTATGTTCTATATATAAACATGTATGTACCTTTTTTTCATAAATAAATAAATAAATATACATATATATAATACAAGTAAATATTTACTAGCTTTTTATAGTTTTAAGAATCATATTTAGTCAATAAAAATAAAGGCCTAAAAAGTTATACATTAATAAGTGATGTATTTTCATAAATCACCACCTTTTAAGATGTTAACTTACACCTAATATTCAAGGAACGTAAGATCACATACGTTGAGCATACATCATACATCGTTCTCTTGACTCAACAGAGTCACTCTGAATGTGTTATGAATATATAACTACCCTCTACTAAGTACCTTCTTCGGAAGTTGGAAGGGATCAGAGGGGTTAGGGGAGGGAGAATAATAAATTAAATTCATGCTTCCACCATCCTGGTGCTTTGAAAACGACGAGGTATTCTGTTTCTCGTTTTAGAAGGTCTGTCAAAGCTTACAACCCCGATATGGCAATTGCCTACGTGTAAATTGTACTTGTATTTTAAACAGTTATGTGAGAATATATAAACCGATACAGTAACTGTCCTTTATTAGTATTATTGAGTTTCGTTTTGCCTTTTGTCTTTATTTAAATAATACCAAATAAGGGTTGATTTCAATTAAGACTACACATAATTTAGATAACTTAAAAAAGATTCCCTAACACTATTTGGTCAACTTAAAAAAAAAATAATAAAAATAATAATTGACTAACCAACCATACGCTTTTGGTTTGATTTCTACTACGAAAAAACCAAAAATATATCTCATAGATGCATGGTATTTTATTATTATTACTGTAACCTTTAAATATTAAGTATTTTAATATTTTTGATTTTTAAAAGATAAAGTGGTTTTAGCTATTTTTTACTATTTATTTTACATGTCATATTAGTATTATTACACTCAATTCTTTATGTCGACATAATATTTTAAAAGTCAAAATCCAAAATAATTAAGAAAAATTAATAATCACGTTTATTAACGTTGTTTAATAGAAGTTAATGAATAATTAAGCTATAAAAACTGTACAATCGAATCGTGATTCTTCCTTCATATTTAATAACCTAACCTATATATCGTAAATCAATGCCATTTATACACTTAATTGGGAGAATTCCAGTTAACTGTATATGATCCAAAGGCTATATCACTTCCTTTTGTTAAAAATTAATAAAAGCCAACCGAATCAGGTTATTAATAAAAGAAAATAAATTTTTAAATTGCTTACAATTTGTATTTTTTTTAATATTTACATCCATTTTATTGCTTGTATGTATTCTTGCTGCTTATATAACTATTAATATACTCAAGCTACCAATAATTTTTACCAATAGTTTTGCCAGCCCTACGCTTTCGATGCTTTCTAGTTATATATTTTTTTATAAAATTGATTGTCTTTTATAAAATATGTGTATATAAATCACTTATTATTTTTATTTTTTTACGAATGGACTTTAATTACCACTTCTATGCAACCATGCAAGGTGATATATATTGATTGGTAATAAATTTACAAAATTCAAAAGGTACTGTAATTTGTGAATTCATTACTATTCTAAGATATTTTTCTGGAGTACTTAGTAAAATTGGTATGTTAAAATATAATTTATTAGCTTATAAATTGTATATGTTTACCAATAGCAACGTCCTTGCTGTATGTGGAAATATTTAATTGCATCATAAATTATCCTCTATAAATCTATACATTAATGTAACAAAAATAAGTATTAAAACTCATGGCTAAGCATAAATATATCACACTTTTAGCTTTGATATTATTGTTAAACTCATAATGTAATCAATGTTGATTTAAACCTTAATTTAAAATTGAAATTATGAGTAAGCTTGTTTTATTTGGTAGCAAATTATTCATTATTACAACTGTGTTTCCGGTTCCGATTTTTGATAAACGACTCACAAACACTGCACCATTAATCTAAGTGATTAAAAATCCATGTAGGGCGTATCTTGGCTAGACACACTCATGGCTTATTCGAAAAACAGCACACAAATCACTGCAGTTGACATAAAACAGCCCACCTTTTCTTCTGTCAGACTTTTCTCTCTCTGTTTTTTCTACTTTTCCACGTATTACCTTCTAAGGTAATACATGTTTCTTAGTACTTCGTAGGTCACGTTTATTGGTCTATTTTTTAATCAATTAATAGAATAACAAAATCTTATTTAAACAAAATTTCATTAAGAACTGGGATATATCGATTTGAAGTGTAGTAAGGAAAGAAATATATATTAATGTTATTTAAAAAATATAGCAATGTAATATACAATGTGATTTGTTTAGTAAATAAGAGGCATATATTTAATAAACTATTTTGAATTCAACACATTTTATTTTTGTTTGTTCATGGATAAGCTGAAAATTCTTGTTTACTATATTTATAAGTTATATTTATGCTATTTATTACTGACCCTCCCATTGATCCATAGTTAATTGTGATATAGATTTAGAAATAACTCTTTACGTACCTAGTATAAACTAGTATTAACTAACCACCATTATTTCTGGATCAATTTTATAAAGTTAGGTGTCAGAAAATTTACCTGCCTTCATAGTTCTCCATAACTTTATTAAATGTTAAATATTTGATTTTCAACATTTACCTTAAGATTTTATCTATATATACAAATATTTTTTAATTAATGGTTTTAATACTGAAATTGCTTCCACTCAATATATGCTATCGAATTAAATACTAATAAATAAATCTGGGGTGGCCATGTTAGGTGGTAGTCAGTGGCCGGATATTGTGAATTAATAGAACCTAGTAGCAGGCTGTCCAATGTGCTGAAAATATGACCGGTATTACCTGGTTCGGATTCCATGTAAATTAGGTATTGGGCAATTCATAAACAACCCTTTCTGAAAATAAGTCTAACTCATTTAGTAAACAGACTACATAGGTAGTCCACACTAATGCTAAACACGTATAATCATTTATTTGGATCATTTAAATGTAACAGTTTGTGTCGGCATCCTATATTTGATAATAACCTAACCTTACTTTAGTTATCTTGAAAAAATATGTTTATCTTATTTCAAATGCTATAGTCAATGAAATTGTAGTAGGCAGTGAAAGTTATTAATATTTTTAATTACCAGCCTTATAAAACTATACATTTTATGCATTTTATATAAAATGAAGATTGAACACTGCTAGTGTAGCTCATCGACAAACAATGTTAATCTAGTGGGAAGGATTAAGGACTGAGAAGCTTTGGAGAGTCATGCCCTTGGGACCCTTTCACAGGATTATTTGAGTTTTAGTGTGCTTTATTCAGTAATTACGCAGACTAGTTATATGTAAATATATTAATTATTAAAGAACTAATAATCTTAACTAATACAAAAATTAAAATACTGTATTCACTACATTGATACATTGATAACATTTTTTAATTAAATAGCTCTCTACAAATATATGTAAATGTATACGCATTTGTTTTATACACTGCAGTTGTAGTTCATTTGTTTTAAATTGTTAAATATATTTACTTTACCGAATTAAAGGGGAAATACTTCTTCAAACACAAACTACAGAGTACAAAAGTCTTACACCATATTTACAAAGGTGTATCATAAAGCTTATTTGATATAAATGACGTTGGAAAGACGTTCTTGTCGTTCTACAATCTGGTAATAATGTTCTTAATGGTAATAATGGCCTGTTACTTTCTGTTTAAAACTATTGTTATGACTTTTACACTATCACACTAACTATAAACACAGTGGCAAATAAATTATTATTATTAAAATAATCAATCAAACATATTAATCAGGTTAGGTAAGATGTGGTAAAAGCATCAATTTTGAATGTGTATACTCATTAATATTGTTGACAGTTTAACCAACAAGAAAGTAACAACTATAATAAATTCACCTCATACATTTTATACTACTCTAAGATATTTAATACTAACAAAAATATTTATTTAAAACAAACTTGATCAAAAAATTGCATTAAAACATGATATAAATATAACCTAAGGAAATATTCAATAAAACAAAAAAATAAATAAAATGCAAGTTTTCGCATATGAATAGTGATATCTTATCAGATAATTATTTATTATTCTATTTGAGTGCTCGTAATTAAAATTACTTTCATCATCTAGTATATCATAAACCAAATAAAACGATTAAAATTTACTTTTTCAAGTAAATATAAACTACTAATCAAACTCTAATAATAATACTTAAAATAATAATAATAAAAAATTATATGAAAAACCCTAAATAATAATCCTTAACTTCGATAATATTTAATCCCTTACTTGACTAGTGGCTAGTATTATCTACGCTTTCGTGATTTAAAGTGAACTTAATAATTTTAGTGATATCCCACTTTGGGCATGTAGTAATGGATACAACTAGGTCCCTAGGTTTTGTGTTGGTGAGTGATTTTATTCCCACTTTTCTTTGACAAAAATCGTATATTAATTTTTACTAACCAATTGCATGCGTATATTTTAGCTATAGCAATAATACAAAATAAATAACCAAACTTAAGGATCTGATTTTGGATATTTGAGCTAAAAAATCACATGCACATAGGAGTGGCAGGTTAAATATGGTGTGTGTGTGTGTGTGTGTGTGTGTGTGTGTGTGTGTGTGTGTGTGTGTGTGTGTGTGTGTGTGTGTGTGTGTGTGTGTGTGTGTGTGTGTGTGTGTGTGTGTGTGTGTGTGTGTATGTGTGTGTGTGTGTGTGTGTGTGTGTGTGTGTGTGTGTGTGTGTGTGTGTGTGTGTGTGTGTGTGTGTGTGTGTGTGTGTGTGTGTGTGTGTGTGTGTGTGTGTGTGTGTGTGTGTGTGTGTGTGTGTGTGTGTGTGTGTGTGTGTGTGTGTGTGTGTGTGTGTGTGTGTGTGTGTGTGTGTGTGTGTGTGTGTGTGTTTTTGTGTGTGTGTGTCCTTTATGTATTACTAAACGACTCATTGGATCGCTATTTAACTTTGGGAAGCTGTAGTACAGTAAAGGTTTCTGGCATGGCTTCATGCACTTATAACTCAAGGGTCTATCCCAGTAGCCTTTCAAGTTTTGATGTTATTGGAATTGAGTTACTTCATTTTATTTGACACCATCAGCTGCTACATAAAACAAATAAAATTAACAATTTGAAATAGGCTGATGTTAATTGAAATTTATATTTTCAGTACCAATGAACTAAATTTTTAAAATAATACATTATATATTAATTCAATAGTAATGCACTGGTAAACAGCTAGAAAATCATTAAAACTAAACTATTTAAATACAGCAAAAATAATAATGTAATAATTATGATACATTAGGACATAGTAAGTGGCCACATTATCAATGTTACCTTAAACCAAAAATATGAAAAATAAAAATTGAAAAGTGTAAACATTGAGTTTACATAAACGATAAATAAGTAGTCGATCATTTGTGATGCCAAATATAAAATAAAAAGTTATTAAATAAATGG